>CM038147.1:415975353-416430661 GCA_021437245.1 Aegilops speltoides | reverse complement strand
GAAAATAACGATACTTGCCACGAGCCTTCATACTCATTGGTCGCATACATCGGTATGTATTATTTCCAATAAGTCAAGAGCTCGTTCCATTGTTCAAGAACGGAGTTTTAGTCATCTTGCCCAAAAGGCACGGTTCGCAAGCATCAAATGATTCATAACCAAGTGATTCCAAAATCCATCTTTATGGAGTTTCTTCATGCGCTTTACAATCGATATGACCCAAATGTCGATTACCACAAATAAGTTGCACTATCATTATTAACTTTGCATCTTTTGGCCTCAATATTATGAATATGTGTATCACTACGATCGAGATCCAACAAACTATTTTCATTGGGTGTATGACCATTGAAGGTTTTATTCATGTAAATAGAACAACAATTATTCTCTGATTTTAAATGAATAACCGTATTGCAATAAACACGATCAAATCATATTCGTGCTCAACGCAAACGCCAAATAACATTTATTTAGGTTTAACACTAATCCCGAAAGTATAGGGAGTTGCGATGATGATCATATCAATCTTGGAACTACTTCCTGTTGGAAATATGCCCTAGAGGCAATAATAAAAGTATTATTATATATTTCCTTGTTCATGATAATTGTCTTTTATTCATGCTATAACTGTATTATCCGGAAATCGTAATACACGTGTGAATACATAGACCACAATATGTCCCTAGTAAGCCTCTAGTTGACTAGCTCGTTGTGATCAGCAGATAGTCATGGTTTCTGCTATGGACATTGGATGTCGTTGATAACGGGATCACATCATTAGGAGAATGATGTGATGGACAAGACCCAATACTAAGCATAGCACAAAGATCGTGTAGTTCGTTTGCTAGAGCTTTTCTAATGTCAAGTATCTTTTCCTTAGACCATGAGATCGTGTAACTCCGGATACCGTAGGAGTGCTTTGGGTGTATCAAACGTCACAACGTAATCGGGTGACTATAAAGGTGCACTACGGTATCTCCGAAAGTGTCATTGGGTTGACACGGATCGAGGCTGGATTTGTCACTCCGTGCAAGCGGAGAGGTATCTCTGGGCCCACTCGGTAGGACATCATCATAATGTGCACAATGTGATTAAGGGGTTGATCACGGGATGATGTGTTGCGGAACGAGTAAAGAGACTTGCCGGTAACGAGATTGAACAAGGTATCGGTATACCGACGATCGAATCTCGGGCAAGTAAAATACCGCTAGACAAAGGGAATTGTATACGGGATCGACTGAGTCCATGACATCGTGGTTCATCCGATGAGATCATCGTGGAACATGTGGGAGCCAACATGGGTATCCAGATCCCGCTGTTGGTTATTGACCGGAGAATGTCTCGGTCATGTCTACATGTCTCCCGAACCCGTAGGGTCTACACACTTAAGGTTCGATGACGCTAGGGTTATAAAGGAAGCTTGTATGTGGTTACGAATGTTGTTCGAGTCCGGATGAGATCCCTGACGTCACGAGGAGTTCGGAATGGTCCGGAGGTAAAGATTTATATATGGGAAGTCCTGTTTTGGTCACCGGAAAAGTTTGGGTTTTATCGGTAGCGTCGGGACCACCGGAGGGTCCTGGGTCCACCAAGTGGGGCCACCTACCCCAGAGGGCTGCATGGGCCATGTGTGGAAGGGAACCAGCCCAGGTGGGCTGGTGCGCCCCACAAGGGCCCAAGGCGCGAGGGAGGGTGGGAGGGGCAAACCCTAGGCGATGGGCCCTAAGGCCCATGCTCCTGCGCCTCCCTCTCCTCCCTCCCCGCCACCCCAGTTGGATCTGAGGCTGGCCGCACCCCTTGGGGTGGGAAACCCTAAAGGGGCGCAGCCCCTCTCCCCTATAAATAGTGAGGCATAGGGCTGCCCAGAGAACACACACAGAACACGTGATTCGGTCTCGCCTTTGGTTGCAGCCCTCTCCTCTCTCCCAAGTACTCCTCCTCTCCGTGGTGCTTAGCGAAGCCCTGCTGGATTGCCACACTCCTCCATCACCACCACGCCGTTGTGCTGCTGCTGGAGGAGTCTTCCTCAACCTCTCCCTCTCTCCTTGCTGGATCAAGGCGGGGAGACGTCACCGGCTGTCACGTGTGTTGAGCGCGAGGTGCCGTCCGTTCGACACTTGATCATCGGTGATTTGAATCACGGCGAGTACGACTCCATCAACCCCGTTCACTTGAACGCTTCCGCTTAGCGATCTACAAGGGTATGTAGATGCACTCTCTTTCTACTCGTTGCTGGTCTCTCCATAGATAGATCTTGGTGACACGTGGGAAAATTTTGAATTTCTCGCCACGTTCCCCAACAAAGGCATCATGAGCTAGGTCTATTGCGTAGATTCTTTGCACGAGTAGAACACAAAGTAGTTGTGGGCGTTGATGTTGCTCAATATGCTTACCGTTACTAGTCCAATCTTGTTTGACGGTATTGTGGGATGAAGCGGCCGGACCGACCTTACACGCTCTTACGTGAGACAGGTTCCACCGATTGACATGCACTTGCATAAGGTGGCTAGCGGGTGCCGCCTCTCCACTTTAGTCGGAACGGATTCGATGAAAAGGGTCCTTATGAAGGGTAAATAGCAATTGGCATATCACGTTGTGGTTTTGCGTAGGTAAGAAACGTTCTTGCTAGAAACCCATAGCAGCCACGTAAAACATGCAAACAACAATTAGAGGACGTCTAACTTGTTTTGCAGGGTATGCTATGTGATGTGATATGGCCAAGATGAATGTGATGAATGATATGTGATGTATGAGATTGATCATGTTCTTGTAATAGGATTCACGACTTGCATGTCGATGAGTATGACAACCGGCAGGAGCCATAGGAGTTGTCTTTATTTATTGTATGACCTGCGTGTCATTGAACAACGCCATGTAATTACTTTACTTTATTGCTAACCGTAGCCATAGTAGTAGAAGTAATAGTTGGCGAGACAACTTCATGGAGACACGATGATGGAGATCATGATGATGGAGATCATGGTGTCATGCGGTGACGATGATGATCGTGGAGCCCGAAGATGGAGATCAAAGGAGCAAAATGATATTGGCCATATCATGTCACTATTTGATTGCATGTGATGTTTATCATGTTTATGCATCTTGTTTACTTAGGACGACGGTAGTAAATAAGATGATCCCTTACAAAATTTCAAGAAGTGTTCTCCCGACTGCGCACCGTTACTACAGTTAAGTCGCTTCTAAGCACCACGTGATGATCGGGTGTGATGGATTCTTACGTTCACATACAGCGGGTGTAAGACAGTTTTACACAAATAAAACACTTGGGGTTAACTTGACGAGCCTAGCATGTGCGGACATGGCCTCGGAACACGGAGACCGAAAGGTCGAGCATGAGTCGTATAATAGATACGATCAACATGAAGATGTTCACCGATGAGACTAGTCCGTCTCACGTGATGATCGGACACGGCCTAGTTGACTTGGATCATGTAATCACTTAGATGACCAGAGGGATGTCTATTTGAGTGGGAGTTCATAAGATGAACTTAATTATCTTGAACATAGTCAAAAGATCTTTGCAAATTATGTCGTAAGCTCGCGCTTTAGTTCCACTGTTTAGATATGTTCCTAGAGAAAATATAGTTGAAAGTTGACATGGCGATTATGCGAGATGAGAAAGCTCATGTCCTTAATGCACCGCTCGATGTCTGAACCCCAAACGTCGTTTGTGGATGTTGCGAACATCGGACATACACGTGATAGTTCAGTTAAACGGTTTAGAGTTGAGGCACCAAAGACGTTTTCGAAACGTCGCAGAACATATGAGATGTTTCGAGGGCTGAAATTGAGATTTCAGGCTCGTGCCCACGTCAAGAGGTATGAGACCTCCGACGATTTTCTTAGCCTGCAAATGAAGGGAGAAAAGCTCAATCGTTGAGCTTGTGCTCAGATTGTCAGAGTGCAACAATCACTTGAATCAAGTGGGAGTTGATCTTCCAGATGAGATAGTGATGTTTCTCCAAAGTCATTGCCACCAAGCTGCTAGAGCTTCGTGATGAACTATAACATATCAGGGATAGATATGATGATCCTTGAGGTATTCACGATGTTTGACACATGCGAAAGTAGAAATCAAGAAGGAGCATCAATTGTTGATGGTTGGTGAAACCACTAGTTTCAAGAAGGGCAAGGGCAAGAAGGGATACTTCATGAAACGATAAATCAGTCTGCTTTGCTCTAGTGAAGAAACCCAAGGTTGAACCCAAACCCGAGACTAAGTGCTTCGTGATAAAGGGAAGAGTCACTAGAGCGGAATTACCCTAGATACTTGGTAGATGAGAAGGTCGGCAAGGTCGATAGAAGTATATTGATATACATTATGTTAATGTGTACTTTACTAGTACTCCTAGTAGCACCAGGGTATTAGATACCGGTTCGGTTGCTAAGTGTTAGTAACTCGAAATAAAAGCTACGGAATAAACGGAGACTAGCTAAAGGTGAGCTGACGATATGTGTTGGAAGTGTTTCCAAGGTTGATGTGATCAAGCATCGCACGCTCCACCTACCATCGAGATTTGGTGTTTGCGTTGAGCATAGACATGATTGGATTATGTCTATCGCAATATGGTTATTCATTTAAGGAGAATAATGGTTACTCTGTTTATTTGAATAATACCTTCAATGGTCTTGCACCTGAAATGAATGGTTTATTGAATCTCGATCGTAGTGATACACATTTTCATGCCAAAAGATATAAGATAATAATGATAGTACCACTTACTTGTGGCCTTCGCCATGTAAGTCATATGGTATAAAAGCATGAAGAAGCTCCATATTGATGGATCTTTGGACTCACTCGTTTTTGAAAAGTTTGAGACATGCTAACCATGTCTATTGGTGTATCGCATGAAGAAACTCCATGCAGATGGATCGTTTGGACTCACTTGATTTTGAATCACTTGAGATATGCAAATTATACCACATGGGCAAGATGACTAAAAGCCTCGTTTTCAAAGAAATGGAACAAGATAGCAACTTGTTGGAAGTAACACATTTTGATGTGTGCAGTCCAATGAGTCTTTGAGGCATCAAATGAACATCGTTATGTTCTTACTTCACAGATGATTCGAGTAGATGTTGAGAATATTTACTTGATGAAACACAAGTCTGAATTATTGAATGGTTCAAGTAATTTCAGAGTGAAGTTGAAGATCATTGTGACAAGAGGATAAAATGTCTATGATATGATCATAGAGATGAGTATCTGAGTTACGAGCTTTGGCACACAATTAAGACATTGTGGAAATTGTTTCACAATTAATACCGCCTGGAACACCATTGTTTGATGGTGTGTCCGAACATCATAGTTGCATCCTATTGGATATGGTGCATACCATGATGTCTCTTATTGAAATACCACTATCGTTTATGGGTTAGCCATTAGAGACAACCACATTCACTTTAAATAGGGCACCACGTAATTCCGTTGAGATGACACCGTATGAACTATGGTTTAGAGAAACCTAAGCTGTCATTTCTTAAAAGTTTGGGGCTGCGATGCTTATGTGAAAACGTTTCAGGTTGATAAGCTCGAACCCAAAGCGGATAAAATGCATCTTCATAGGACACCCAAAACAGTTGGGTATACCTCCTAATTCAGATCCGAAAACAATAGGGATTGTTTCTTGAATCGGGTCCTTTCTCGAGGAAAAGTTTGTCTCGAAAAGTTGAGTGGGAGGATGGTGGAGACTTGATGAGGTTATTGAACCGTCACTTCAACTATTGTGTAGCGGGGCATAGGAAGTTGTTCCTGTGGCACCTACACCAATTGAAGTAGAAGCTTATGATAGTGATCATGAAACTTCGGATCAAGTCACTACCGTACCTCGTAGGGTGACAAGGATGCGTACTACTTTCGAGTGGTAAAGTAATCCTGTCTTGAAGGTCATGTTGCTAGACAACAATGAACCTACGAGCTATGGAGAAGCGATGGTGGGCCCAAATTCCGACAAATGGTTAGAAGCCATAAAATCCGAGATATGATCCATGTATCAGAACAAAGCATGGACTTTGGTGGACTTGCTCGATGATCGGCAAGCCGTTGAGATAAATGGATCTTTAAGAAGAAGACGGACGTGGACGGTAATGTCACCGTCTATGAAGCTCGACTTGTGGCGAAGAGTTTTTCACAAGTTCACGGAGTTGACTACAATGAGATTTTCTCATCTGTAGCGATGCTTAAGTCCGTCGGAATCATGTTAGCATTAGCTGCATTTATGAAATCTGGCAGATGGATGTCAAAACGAGTTTCCTTACCAGTCTTCGTAAGGAAAGGTTGTATGTGATACAATCCGAAAGTTCTTGTCGATCCTAAGGATGCTAAAAGGTATGCTAGCTCCAAAGAATCCTTCTAAGGACCGGAGTAAGCATCTCGGAGTTGGAATACGTGCTTTGATAAGATGATCAAAGATTTTGGGTTTATACAAATTTATGAGAAACTTGTATTTCCAAAGAAGTGAGTGGGAGCACTATAGAATTTCGGTGAGTATATGTTATTGACATATTGTTGATCGAAATGATGTAGAATTTCTGGAAAGCATATAGGGTTATTTGAAAAGTGTTTTCAATGGAAAACCTGGATTAAGCTACTTGAACATTGAGCATCAAGATCTATGAGGATAGATCAAAACGCTTAATGGTACTTTCAAATGAGCACGTATTTTGACATGATCTTGAAGGTGTTCAAGATGGATCGATCAAAGAAGGAGTTCTTGCACGAGATGTAAGGTATGAAGTTAAGACTTAAAGCTCGACCATGGCGAAAAGAGAGAAAGGACGAAGGTCGTCCCCTTTGTTTCGAACATAGGCTCTATAGTATGCTATCTTGTGTACCGCACGGAAGTGTGCCTTGCCATGAGTCGGTCAAGGGTACAAGAATGATCCAGAATGGATCGTTGGACAGTGATCAAAATTGTCCTTGGAGTAAATAAGGACATGTTTCTCGATTATGGAGGTGATAAAGAGTTCGCGTAAAGGATTACGTCGATGCAAGCTTTAACACCTATCCGAGTGACTCGAGTAGCAAACCGGATCGATAGTGGAGAAAACATTTGGAATAGCTCCAAGTGGAGCGTGGATGCAGCATTTACAGAATGACCTAAAAATTTGCAAAGCACACACGGACCTGAAAGGTTCAGACCCGTTGACTAAAATCTCTCTCACAAGCAAAACTTGATCAAACCCCAGAACTCATTTGATGATGTTGGTCACATGGCAATGTGACCTGTCAATGTTAAATCACATGGCGATGTGAACTAGATTATTGACTCTAGTGCAAGTGGGAGACTGTTGGAAATATGCCCTAGAGGCAATAATAAAAGTATTATTATATATTTCCTTGTTCATGATAATTGTCTTTTATTCATGCTATAACTGTATTATCCGGAAATCGTAATACACGTGTGAATACATAGACCACAATATGTCCCTAGTAAGCCTCTAGTTGACTAGCTCGTTGTGATCAACAGATAGTCATGGTTTCCTGGCTATGGACATTGGATGTCGTTGATAACGGGATCACATCATTAGGAGAATGATGTGATGGACAAGACCCAATACTAAGCATAGCACAAAGATCGTGTAGTTCGTTTGCTAGAGCTTTTCTAATGTCAAGTATCTTTTCCTTAGACCATGAGATCGTGTAACTCCCGGATACCGTAGGAGTGCTTTGGGTGTATCAAACGTCACAACGTAACTGGGTGACTATAAAGGTGCACTACTGTATCTCGAAAGTGTCTGTTGGGTTGACACGGATCGAGGCGGATTTGTCACTCCGTGCAAACGGAGAGGTATCTCTGGGCCCACTCGGTAGGACATCATCATAATGTGCACAATGTGATTAAGGGGTTGATCACGGGATGATGTGTTGCGGAACGAGTAAAGAGACTTGCCGGTAACGAGATTGAACAAGGTATCGGTATACCGACGATCGAATCTCGGGCAAGTAAAATACCGCTAGACAAAGGGAATTGTATACGGGATCGATGAGTCCTTGACATCATGGTTCATCCGATGAGATCATCGTGGAACATGTGGGAGCCAACATGGGTATCCAGATCCGCTGTTGGTTATTGACCGGAGAACGTCTCGGTCATGTCTACATGTCTCCGAACCCGTAGGGTCTACACACTAAGGTTCGATGGCGCTAGGGTTATAAAGGAAGCTTGTATGTGGTTACCGAATGTTGTTCGAGTCCGGATGAGATCCCTGACGTCACGAGGAGTTTCGTAATGGTCCGGAGGTAAAGATTTATATATGGGAAGTCTGTTTTGGTCACCGAAAAGTTTGGGTTTTATCGATAGCGTCTGGGACCACCGGAGGGTCGAGGGTCCACCAAGTGGGGCCACCTACCCCAGAGGGCTGCATGGGCCATGTGTGGAGGGAACCAGCCCGGTGGGCTGGTGCGCCCCACAAGGGGCCCAAGGCGCGGGAGGGTGGAGGGGCAAACCCTAGGCGATGGGCCCTAAGGCCCATGCTCCTGCGCCTCCCTCTCCTCCCTCCTCTGCCGCCACCCCTGTTGGATCTGGAGGCTGGCCGCACCCCTTGGGGTGGGAAACCCTAAAGGGGCGCAGCCCCTCTCCCCTATAAATAGTGAGGCATAGGGCTGCCCAGAGAACACACAGAATACCGTGATTCGGTCTCGCCTTTGGTTGCAGCCCTCTCCTCTCTCCCAAGTACTCCTCCTCTCCCGTGGTGCTTAGCGGCCCTGCTGGATTGCCACACTCCTCCATCACCACCACGCCGTTGTGCTGCTGCTGGAGGGAGTCTTCCTCAACCTCTCCCTCTCTCCTTGCTGGATCAAGGCGGGAGACGTCACCGGCTGTACGTGTGTTGAGCGCGGAGGTGCCGTCCGTTCGACACTTGATCATCGGTGATTTGAATCACGACGAGTGCGACTCCATCAACCCGTTCACTTGAGCGCTTCCGCTTAGCGATCTACAAGGGTATGTAGATGCACTCTCTTTCTACTCGTGCTGGTCTCTCCATAGATAGATCTTGGTGACACGTGGGAAAATTTTGAATTTACGCTTTCGTTCCCCAACACTTCAACACTCATCGTCACTTTCCTTCAACTCTTCTCTGCTTATTCGTAACTCCTGTTTGAGTTACTAATCTTAGCAACCTAACAAGTATCAAATACTCGGGGCTACTATAAACACTAGTAAGGCACACATCAATAATTTGTATATCAAATATACCCTTGTTCACTTTGCCATCCTTCTTATCCACCAAATATTCAGGGCATTTCCGCTTCGGTGACCATTTCGCTGCGGTGTAAACACTCGGTTTGAGGCTATGGTCCAGCTTTGGGCTTCTTCACGGAGTGACAACTTGCTTGTCTTTCCACTTGAAGTTCCTTTCTTTCCTTTGCCGTTCTCTTGAAACTAGTGGTCTTGTCAATCATCAACACTTGATGCTCTTTCTTGATTTCTACCTTCGTCGATTTCAACATCACGAAGAGCTCGGAATCGTTTTCGTCATCCCTTGCATACTATAGTTCATCACGAAGTTCTAGTAACTTAGTGATGGTGACTAGAGAATTCATCAATCACTATCTTATCTGGAAGATCAACTCCCACTTGATTCAAGCGATTGAAGTTCCCATACGATCGAGCACATGCTCACTAGTTGAGCGATTCTCCTCCATCTTTTAGCTATAGAACTTGTTGGAGACTTCATATCTCTCAACTCGGGTATTTGCTGAAATATTAACTTCAACTCTGGAACATCTCATATGGTCCATGATGTTCAAAACATCTTTGAAGTCGATTCTAAGCCATTAAGCATGGTGCACTAAACTATCAAGTAGTCATCATATTGAGCTAGCCAAACGTTCATAACGCTGCGATCGCTCCCCGCAATAGGTCATCACCTAGCGGTGCATTAAGGACATAATTCTTCTGTGCAGCAATGAGGATAAACCTCAGATCACGGATCTAATCCGCATCATTGCTACTAACATTTTTCAACACAATTTTCTCTAGGAACATATCAAAAAAACATATGAAAGCAACAACGCAAGCTATTGATCTACAACATAATTTGCAAAATACTACCAGGACTAAGTTCATGATAAATTTAAGTTCAATTAATCATATTACTTAAGAACTCCCACTTAGACAGACATCTCTCTAGTCTTCTAAGTGATCACGTGATCCAAATCAACTAAACCATAACCGATCATCACGTGAGATGTAGTAGTTTTCAATGGTGAACATCACTATGTTGATCATATCTACTATATGATTCACGCTCGACCTTTCGGTCTCCGTGTTCCGAGGCCATATCTGCATATGCTAGGCTCGTCAAGTTTAACCTGAGTATTCTTCGTGTACAAAACTGGCTTGCACCCGTTGTAGATGGACGTAGAGCTTACCACACCAGATCATCACGTGGTGTCTCGGCACGACGAACTTTGGCAACGGTGCATACTCAGGGAGAACACTTCTTGATAATTTTAGTGAGAGATCATCTTAAAATGCTACCATCAATCAAAGCAAGATAAGATGCATAAAGGATAAACATCACATGCAATCAATATAAGTGATATGATATGGCCATCATCATCTTGTGCTTGTGATCTCCATCTCCGAAGCACCGTCGTGATCACCATCGTCACCGGCGCGACTCCTTGATCTCCATCGTAGTATCATTTGCTTCTATGACTATCGCTACCGCTTAGTGATAAAGTAAAGCAATTACAGGGCGTTTGCATTTCATACAATAAAGCGACAACCATATGGCTCCTGCCAGTTGCCGATAACTTCGGTTACAAAACATGATCATCTCATACAATAAAATATAGCATCATGTCTTGACCATATCACATCACAACAAGCCCTGCAAAAACAAGTTAGACGTCCTCTACTTTGTTGTTGCAAATTTTACGTGGCTGCTACGGGCTTTAGCAAGAACCGTTCTTACCTACGCATCAAAAAATCACAACGATAGTTCGTCAAGTTGGTGCTGTTTTAACCTTCGCAAGGAACGGGCGTAGCCACACTTGATTCAGCTAAAGTGAGAGAGACAGACACCCGCCAGCCACCTTTAAGCACGAGTGCTCGTAACGGTGAAACCAGTCTCGCGTAAGCGTCTGGCGTAATGTCGGTCCGGCCGCTTCATCTCACAATACCGCCGAACCAAAGTATGACATCTTTGGTAAGCAAGATGACTTGTATCGTCCACAACTCACTTGTGTTCTACTCATGCATATAAAATCAACGCATAAAACCTAGGCTCGGATGCCACTTGTTGGGGAGCGTGGTAATTTCAAAAATTTCCTACGCACACGCAAGATCATGGTGATGGCATAGCAACGAGAGGGAGAGTGTTCGTCCCACGCCCTCGTGAGACCGTAAGCGAAGCGTTAACTGCAACGCGTTGATGTAGTCGTACATCTTCACGATCCGACCGATCCAAGCACCGAATGTACGGAGCCTCCAAGTTCAGCACACGTTCAGCTCGATGACGATCTCCGACCTCCGATCCAGCCGAGCTCCGGAGATGAGTTCCGTCAGCACGACGGCGTGGTGACGATGATGACGTGGTGACAATTTTATACCCATTGGTAGTACCCATACCCTACCCATTAAGTCATGGGTAGGGCACGGGTATAGCATTATACCCATGGATATACCCATATCCTACCCATTTGTATTGACATGTTACTTATCAGATGTTATTTGGTGAAATGTGTCATGAGCTTGTGTACCCATGCTAAAGTTAGCTGTCAGTTTGAATTGAGATAATTGTTTTGTACTTGTATATATGTTCTTAAGTTGAGATAAATGTTTTTTCTTATCAAATGTGCTATGAAAGAATGCAAAATTATCAATAACTTGTGTACTGTTTGATCTACCCGTTGGGTACCCAATGGGTATGGGTACCTGTCGGGTATGGGTACGGGTAAAGCTTCATACCCATGGGTACGGATATGGGTAGATTTTTGTACCCATTAACTACACGGGTATGGGTATGATATTGCTCTACCCGCCCCATACCCTACCCATTGCCATCCTTACTCGTAGTGGATTCCCAGCTCAAGTTAGCAAATCAACCTATGGAAACATTTCCACACATTATTGCCCGTCTGTTCCTGGTTGCTTTTTTTATACCATTGGCAGAACATGTATAGTACAACATCAGATATAATCTCCATCTAAAAATACTTGTCAAAGAAATGAATGTATCTAGACATATTTTAGTTGTAGATACATCTATTTTTATTAAAAAATTTACAAGTATTTTTAGACTACGAAATAAGAAGTCATTGCCTGAAAATGAGACGACAAGGCAAAATGAATAGTGCTATGTCATTTAGGTCAAGTGGCGACAACTCCAATTTAAACAACAATATAGAGAAGAAGCAGTATTCACGGTTAGTTTTCATGTAACCGTTTGCACTTATGCTACTTCTCTCAATGATAAAAGTTATTCCATCACCGACATGGACAGACTAAAAGATACCTGAGGATCATAGCCAAGCTTGGCTTTTGTAACAGCCTGCAAGTGTCAAAATGGAAGAATGTAAATGCAAAAGCATTGTATCTAGATTCAGCAAGATAAGAGCATCTCCAGCCATTGGAGCCCTCAAAACACCACCGAACCAAAAAAGTTCGTGTCTTGGGAGGCCAAATGTTTCATCCGGCCAAAATAGAGGTGCATGGAGAGAGCATCTTTCCAGTCGTACCTCACCCCAATCAAAAGTTTGTGAGGAAAATGATTAAGTGGGCCAAGAAAAAGGACATGTGGAGAGACACGATTCGCCGAAACTTCTGCCGGCGCTCCCAAGAGCCCCCCAACGCGCTGGTTTTTGCCTGGGTTTGCTGACGCTATTTTGACGTCCTGGGAGGGTGCTGGGGGCATGGTTGGGACTTTTTTTTGGCAAAAAGCGTCGTCCGTGCCTAAAAAGGTGTCCAGGGGGTGCGGGTGGAGATGCTCTAACAGGCAAATAATGTTGTCTTCAACGGCAAGAGGTTGGATGTCACCAGCTACCTGAATATCAGCCACTGTGGGGGCACGGGTGAGAGCACCGACCCCGACCAGCCAGCCAGGCTAATGGACTACCGACGATTCTACCAGACATATTAGTTCACTGTGTTTGCTTTGTAGCGAAGGACAGCTTGGCGCGGTGGTAGCAAGAGGTCACGGGTTTGAGTCCTGAAAACTTCTTGCAAAAATATAGAAAAAAGTTGCATGCAATAGACCCAAAGTGGTCTGATTTTTTCCGGACCCCGCGCAAGCGGCAACGACGTGCACCGGGTTGCCTCTTGTCTGTTTTGTAGCATGGAGTATGAGAAGATGAGTGAACGAGCCGAGCTCAAACCTATGTTATGTGTGCGCTTAATTTTTGCTAGTCAAGAACAAATAATTAATTATGAGTCATTAATGGGTGCATTACAAATCCGAGACTTCAGATTGTGGGATGTTGCCCACTCAGATATGGACCAGCCCACACCTCCCAATGACGACCACTTATATATGGAGGTGTCGACAATCCTAGCCATCATCGAGATGAATTCGAGACGTTGGATGGTGGGATATTGCCGACCCTGGTGTGGGTCCAAACCACATCTCCCAACATGATGGCCTATATATTGGAGGTGTTGAAACGTGTTTGTCATGTTGTTGCGCTCACTCACGACGCATTGTCTTACTCGTGGCTATGTCTAGGTCGATGCTAATTGGGCTGGGTCGTTGTTTGGTTTTTTCGTGACTGTGGTGCAGACGTAGGTAGGTCTTGGAGCCAGCTCACAGCTATTTTTCTTTTCATTTCATTTTTTTTCTTTTTCACTTTTTCTTCTTTTCTCATTTGTGTGTTTCAAATTCATAAAGATTTCCAATTCATGATTGTTTTTTCCATTTTTTTATTTTTCATTAAAAAAATTTAATTCATGATTTTTTTTCATCGTTATTAGTTGACTGTCCACTACTAAACAAAGGGGGTTGTTTTTTTCTTGTTTCAGTCCCAAGTCCACCCTAAACTTATAACTGGGGTCCAATCTTTCTTTTGTCCCAATGAAAATCACACCTTGACTCGCAACTGGGCCTCAAACATTTTTTGTCTCAATTGCATGTACATCCTCAACTCGCAACTCAGGTTTAAACATTTTAGGCTCAGTTGTAAGTCCACCCTCGACTCGCAATTGAGTCCCAATATTTTTTGTCCCAGTTGCAAGTTCACCATCGACTCGCAACTGGAGCACAAACTTTTTTGTCCCAATTGCAAGTCCACCCTCGACTCGCAACTGGGTCTGACCTTTTTTTCACTTGCAAGTTTACACTCGACTCGCAACTGGGGCCCAATCTTTTTTTTTGCTTGCAAGCCCACACTCGACTCGCTTCTCGGGCTGGATCCTTTTTTTCAGTTGCAAGTCCACAGTTGGCCCCCAACCGGAGTCTGACTTTTTTGTCTCAGTTACAATCTCACCATCGACTAACAACTGGGGGTCAAACTTCTTTTTGTCTCAGTTTCAAGTCAGCTCTTGACTTGCAACTGGGCCCAACATTTTTTTCCCAGTTGCAAGTCCACCATCGACTCGTAGCTGGGTCCAAACTTTTTTTCCTAACTGCAAGTTCACCCTCGACTTGCAGCTGGGCCCCGAGATTTTTTTTGTCCTAGTTGCAAGTCCACCTTAACTCGCAACTCCGGTTCGACCTTTTTTTGTTCTAGTTGCATGTCCACTCTCGGCTCGCAACTCGGGTCTGACTTTTTTTGTCCCAGTTGCAATCCCACCCTCAACTCGTAACTAAGGTCTGGCCATTTTTTGTACCAGTTGTAATCCCACCCTCGACTCGCAACTTTAGGGCCAAACCTTTTACATTTTTTGTTAAATTTCTAAATGGAATGTTTTTAAATTTATGATTTTTTAATATTATGATTTTTTATTTTATTTTTGTTACTCTCTTGGTTTTCACTGGTTTTTCTTTCCTTCCCCTTTTTCTTTGTTTTTTATTTTCTTTGTTTCTTTCTCGGTTTTTCATCGATTTTCTTTGTTTCTTCTTGGGTTTTACTACTTCCGTTTTTTGCATTGGTTTCTTTGTTTCTTGGGGGGTTTCATTTTTCTTGCTTGATTTTTATCTTTTTTTTTGTTTTCCTTTATTCTTTCTTGGTTTTCATTGTTTTCATTCTCTTTCATAGGTTTTCTTTGGTTTTCATTTTCTTATTTTGGTTTTCTTTGCTTTTACTTTTTGGGTTTTATTGGGTTTCTTTATCTTTCTTTCTTTGTCGATTTTCATCGGTTTCTTTTTTTCAACACATGTGAACTTTTGCAATGCACATTCAATTTTTTTTGTATGCATCAGAAACATATTATATATACGTGTTTAACTTTTTAACATACATGATTAAATTTTTTAATTTTTCCTTACTCCTTCTTTATTTATTTGTTTTAAAATTCATGATTTCTTGAACTGATTTAGCAATGTCCCACCATGTTTTAGTTAACAACCCAGTACTCTAATCACTCGATGCATTCACCGGTCCCATTACACCAGCATGCAAGGTAACAATGAAGCACCAGCATACATCCAAACTGTAGCAAAAGAGCGCATCACTAGAATGTAAAGATGCTGTGGCATTCTATATCGTCGTCACCGCGTCCTACTGTAGTTCGGTAGCGACGCGCCCAAATCACAACATGCACGAGCCTGCCACACGGGACGATCGCTGTGCGACGTGCACTATTGAGATTTTCCCAATAAACAATGCGGATGTTAGAGCAACTATAGCAGACCCTGCAAAAGCCTCCTGACCCGCAAAATAACCGCCAAAATGTTGTCTGGCGGCGAAACCCCGCCCGAACAGACACCGCAAACGCGGCTGGCCCACAAAAAATTTTGAGGGGCGCGGCAAAAACTCGGCCCCAACCCGCGTATTCGCGGGTCCCCCCGGCCCGTTGGTGCCCTGCATATAGCGGAAGCGGTTGGTGTGTGTGTGTGGGGGGGGGGCATTTCAGCCCGCGCTTTTCCCCGCCAACCACCTCCCCTCTCCCCCTCGCCCCGCCGCCGCCCAAGATTTCGGCGAAACTGGTCGGCGGGAGCACGCCGAAAGGCCTCCAAACGCACAAGGTAGCCCTCCGCCCCCTCCCTTCCCCCTCCTCCTGCGTCGGCGGGCCGGGACCTTGCGGATCTGCGGCGTTTCATCGTGGGCGGCCGGATTTGGCTTTTCCGGCCACCGCCGGCTGCGCCAAGCTATGGAATAGTCGGGAAGCACCTCGCGCAGCCCCGACAAAGGCTCATCAGCGCATGCAGGTGCGAGTTCGTCCGCTCGCCGCCGCCGATGGTTTGCCGGCATGGATTCGGCCGGCCGGCCGCCGGGCTCGGCCCTCGTGCAGAGGCTCTGTGGCTTGCCGATGTCGCTCATCTGAGGCGACGATTGCTCATGACGGTGCTCGGTGACTTCGGCATCTCAAGCACCCGGATGGGTGTTCTTCAAATGCAAAAACGACGGGGTACGTGTTGTTTTGCATTCGGCTCATTTCCATAGCTCATTATGTTTGCTCATTTCGAACATTATCATGCGTGTAGGAAGATGGATGCTCATTTTTGTTTTAGGAAGGCGAATACATTGATTTATTGATAGACATTCGTGCACTCCTTAGTGCAATCGAAGGCAATGAAGCGCATGCATGCGCAACTAGAAGGGAAGCAACGGCTACTTCTTTAGAACCAAAGAAGAATAATGAAGAAGTAAAGATCAAGAATCCGCAGATCAACAATGAGTGCATGGAGAAGATATTGCTTCAACTCGTGAGAGCAGTTATGGAAGTTGGAAATCTTCTAAAATGCATACTTGTGGTTCTTGTTTTCTTTGGGCTTGCTTTTCTAGCAAAGATTTGGTGATGTCCTATGTATCCAATGCGATTGAAAATGCAAAGAAATGCAAATTGAGGTGCAAATTTACATTTTGCGTGCTGGGGGGAAGGACGGCCGCCTGAGAGAACCCATAAAGCCGACCAGTAAAACAGGTTGGGTCGGCTTTATGGGTCTCGCTATCTTGACTTTATCGCCATGGATTTGCAAAACAGCTTTTCATGAATCGCGAGCGTGAAATCTTGAGTCGGCGGGATGCGGGGTCTGCTAGAGATGCTCTTATACTAAGATGTGAGGTACTATCTCACATCACATGTAGATACATGCACTATTGAGATTTTCCCAACAAGCAAAGGCAATAAAGAGTGTGAATGTTATACTCAGATGTGAGGTACTAGCTCACATCATAGCTAGATGAGATATAGTCAGACCCGAGAAAAAAAAGGAGAGAAGTCCATATTTTATTTTACTTTGTGGGCAGAAATAAGTCCATATTACAACCTTGAACTATCACCGAAGTCTAAAACACAACCTTGAACTACGAAACCGTCTAATTTACAACCTTGAACTTTGAAAACCAGACAAAAGACAACCCTGGGGTGGTTTTTGACTGATGTTGATCAGTTTTTGGCTGTTGACCATCTGGTCAGCGTCCAGTCAACGTCAAGTCATACAACCAAGCCATGTTTGGTCAAATTTGGCCCAAAAACAATGTTTCTAGAAAAACTTGAAAATATTCTCAAAAATCTACACAACCATTATATTCGATCTAGGAAAGTTTCAACAAAATTTGTCAAGCAGAAAAAAGATAAAGCTAAAATTCAAATTCCGATCCATTTTTTGTCAAATTTTGGCAAAAAAAAGTTTCCACAAAAAATAAAAAAATAAAATCTGAAAAATCCACACAATCTTGATATTCAAGCTGAATTTTGCTAAGTAGAGAAAAATAGAGCGAAAATTCATATGCATTGTGACATGGTGTATGACATGGCACTGACTAGATGCCGACTGGACGGTTAATAGTCAAAACCGGTCAACATCAGTTAAAAACCACCCCCAGGGTTTTCTTTTGTCTGCTTTCAAAGTTCAGGGTTGTTTTCTTTTGTCTGGCAGCACCGCACGCAGCCTCCAGCCATATATCTATAGAAGGCAGAAGACAATTACAAGAGACTACTTCTCGCTGCGAACAACAAGTGTAGAATGAACTCTACACCCAAGCTTATCCGAAGACAAGCAACCGCAAACGGTACAACCACAACACAAAGGAACTTGCCCTAAACAAAACAACTAAGTCGCGTCTCGACCAACACCGGTCACCTCGAAGAGCAACAGCTTCGACCGGACTTCCCTTGCCAACGCACCAACCACCCTTGAATGCCTAAATGAAGATGGCGAGTGGGTGGCCGGACTCAGTCGATCCCGAGAAAAGATACCGTCCTGGACTCACCGGCGCCGGCGTACATTGCGCCAAAGTAGCTCTACTCGGACCAGCGATAGGCACCGAAGCACCACAACACAGAACCTCAAGGCCAAGACTCCACACACGATGCTCCCATCAGAGAACGACGCTAAGATACCGCCATCGCCGGTCCGAGAACGAACTAGGCTTTCGACTGGAGACAGCAACCCAAGCTAGGAGGAAGAGATGCCGACACACCTTAGCGACGCCTCCAAGGAGGGGACCGACACCCGCAGGCGCCGTCACCGCCAACATCGCCTGAAGACGGGCAAGATTTCATTTGTGTCGCACATCTCCAACCCTCCCCACTAGATTGAGGCACACTGATCTGCGATGGGTCACTCCGCCGCCGCCACAGCACCTCAGCCATCGTGACCAGACGTTGCAGCACACCGCCCCTGGACGGCCGAGTGCAAGCAAGCCGACCTCCATATCCCGCTCGGCCAAGAAAAGATCGAGGCTTTGGTCCCATGGCAGCACGCCAAGGACATCCTGCACCACACGCAACCTCCAGCCAGGCAGGTGGGCACGCAACAGATGGCCCAAAGACCCGGATCGGCCAGATCTGAATCGCACGCAATCGCCGCCATCTCCCAACTCCGGCGCCAATCGAGGGTGCTCGATGCCGCTGCTACACCCGACCGCTGCCGAAGAAGCATCGCCTGGCCGGGCTCGTAGCGTCGCGACCACCTCGAGTACCCTCGCCGGCGCCACCATGACCCAGCCGCGCCGCAGCCTCCAGGACCCTTTCCGGCGCCGCTCGAAGCCCGAACCCGTGAGCCAAGGCCTCCGCTGCTACTCCCCTGCCGAGCTCCGCCACTCCGCTTCACCCCCTGCCATGCGCCCACACCAGAAGAGCCCGCGAGGCGCACCGACCCTCGCCTCGCCGCTGGCTGGCGGCGCCGCCACACCCATGGCGGCATGGCAGGAGGAGGAGCACGAGGAAGAGGCTTGCGGGACTAGGGATTTGGCCTCCGGAGCCGCCCACGCGAGCGGCCCGGGAGGAAGGGGAAAGTGTCGGGAGGGGTGTGCGCCCTGGCCTGAAACGGTACGGGTTTATTCAAGTTCAGGGTTGTAAATTAGACGGTTTCGTGGTTTAGGGTTGTGTTTTAGACTTTGGTAATAATTCATGGTTGTGATGTGGACTTATTCAGAAAATAACCCGTGGCCCAAATTTTAACACGGCACGCAAAAACAAACCATCGAGAGAAATAGAGGGCAAACGGAAAACCAAAGCGTGGAGAGAGGAAGTCCCAACACAGTTCCAAACGGCACCAATGGCCACACGCCTCTCCTCCCGCCTCATCCATTTACCAGCGCCCACCGCCGCCGTCGTCACCACTTCTCCCCGGCTACGGAAACCCATCGCAGCATTCACCGCATCCTACCGGAGGCGCAGGCCACGTCTCGCCGTCTTGGCAGGGGCGGCGCCGAGCGGCGGCGCGGTCGCCCCGGCAGCACCGGCCGGAGAGAACAGGGGCGCCGGGCTGACGCCGGACGACGCGCAGAGGTTGGAGGAGTTCCTGAAGGCCGACCTGCCCCACCTGTTCGACGACGTGGGCATCGACCGCTCCGCGTACGACGACCGCGTCCGCTTCCGCGACCCCATCACCCGCTACGACGACATCGACGGCTACCTCGCCAACATCCGCCTCCTCAAGCTCATCTTCCGCCCCGACTTCTACCTGCACGACGTCAAGCAGGTCAGCGTCTCTTCCAGCTCGACCGATGCTCACAGTTTGCCGCGAGAATGCGCGTGGGGCGGACCTACGTATACCCAACCGGTGTCACAGGACACGGGGTAATTTTTGTGGTTACGTCTATATAATAAGTTTTTTTTTGAAGGTAGCTAGGGTATTTATTCAAAGTTCAAAACATCCGGAATACGAGCAATATCTGGCACAACCCCTAGCCACACACGGCGACCCACCGCGAGAGACGCAGCTCCCTTAGCAAGCGAGTGAGCCTCAAAATTATTAACTCTACTCTCAAAACGAAAAGTAACAGAGGCAAAATTTGCCCTACTGGTTTGAATTTCTCTCAAAATGGGAGCGTAAGATGGTGATCCTGCCTTGCGGATGTTAGATATTACTTCGACACAGTCTGAGGCAATCATAAGCTCCTGTAGGTTCAGATCCCGTGCGAGGGCTAGACCCTCGCTGCATGCTTGAGCTTCCAAGCTTGCCGGGTCAGTTAGGCCGTCGTACACCACCGCCGACGCACCTAGATATTTACCATTTTTATCTCGGCAAACAACTGCAGCTGCTCCCTTCTCCCCCAAAGTTGATAGGCCACCGTCACAATTAAATTTTGCTGCATCGCCGGAAGGTGGTAACCAAACTTTTGCCTGAGGTCTAGCCGCACTTCCCTTGAGTGTTCGGGTAGTGCGCATATTAGCGATCTCCAGATCCTCCATGAATCTCTTTATAAAGCACATAGTTGAGAGCACGCTTTGGTATTCATTCTCATGGATTGCCTTCCGCTGAGCCCACCAAATTGCCCACAATGTTACCAAAACTCGAGCTAGGTCCTGTTGATTGGTTGTTTCGAAAAGCCAGAACAGCCATAACTTAGGATCCGCAGTTTGGTTTGAAATCACATGCCCGACCAGCTCCTCGCATTCCAAAGCCCACACACATCTCGCCATACGGCAGTTGATGAGTGAATGACGCCATGTGTCCTCCTCCGTCCCACATAATGAGCATGTGGGGGTATCGGCCATCTTTCTTTCATGCCGAACTAGCCCCGTCGGTATAGATGTATGTGCCAGCCGCCAAACGAAGACTCGGATCTTTGAGGGAATCTTCACCTTCCACAACTGTGTCCAAGAGTTCTTGCTAGCTGCAATGTTGGAATGACCTGGCCGATGCTCTAGCCAATCTTCCCGTTGTGTTTTGATGGCACAAATCATCCTATAGGCTGATCTTACTGAGAAAATACCCCGCCTATCGTAGTGCCATGCCCAGAAGTCCTCCTGCATCCGCGTGCTAAGTGGTATATTAAGAAGAGTCCTGCTACACATACGATGGATTTTTGTACGATTTACATACGACAGTCTCATCAGCCGTTTGATCAATCCCACGCACGAGTGGGATCACATCGTACGAAAGTCGTATGCGGTATTCATCGTACGCACAGCAATTCCGTATTAAGAATGGCCTCAACATCCGCCGCAAAATGTTCAGTTAGAGCATCCTTGTTCCATGAGCGTGTAGCAGGATTCATGAGCTCCGAGACCAGAACCGGGGGATTCCCCGAACGGGCACACATGGGTCTCAGTTTATAGTCCCTTGGGATCCAATTATCCTGCCAAACATTTGTGCTTTATTCCAATTCTCCTGATGAGTCCCAGTTCTAGTATATCTCTGCCCTCGATAAGAGACCGCCAGACCTGGGAAGGGACTGAACCCAGGGTGGCATGTAGTAGATCGGTGGTTGGGAAGTAACGAGCTTTTAAAACACATGCACTCAGGGTCTCCGGTTGCTGCAATAATCTCCAAGCTTGTCGGGCAAGTAAGGCCAAGTTGAATAACTCAATATCTCGAAAACCTAAGCCCCCCATGAACTTTGCTTTTGACATAGTTTTCCAAGAAGACCCATGCTGTCTTTCTCTCACCATTTTTGCTACCCCATCAGAATTTCCGAATCAGACCATTTATGTGTTCACGTAAACCACGAGGTAACTTGAAACATGCCATTGAGTATGTCGGAATGGCTTGTGCCACTGACTTAATAAGGACCTGTTAGAATAAATTCGAGGCGCTCCGTCGATCTACCGAGAACCAAGCAATAAAACAAGCACGACACCAAGATTTGTTAACGAGGTTCACCGATATGGCTACATCCCCGGGGCCTGACTACGGGCGCTCCTCCCCGTGACACCGTCACAATACCGCACCCCGGCCGCCCGGTAGCCGCAGACACGCCGCCGCCCTCAAGCGTGCTGTGCTATTATGTTGGCATAGGTTACATCGTGTGTCTACCCCCGCTATATATGAGAGGCCTAGAATACAAGTGTCCTACTAGGACACGACTCCATATCCTATCTAAACACAATACTACTCAGAGTCCAACTGTAACCTACCTTGTACATAATATTCGACACAATTCTAACAAACTCCACCTTGGCGAATATTCTCCACCACCTTGAGTTCGTTCATGCGTCAAACTTCCATGTACATTGGACTTGAGCTTATCCCATGAGCACCGCTACTACTCCAAAGACTCCATGTGACCCCACCTGCAACTTGTAGTCCCTTCTTTTCTTGACCAAGGTCAACACTCGAGCAAAATTAAGTTCCTCATTACTCTACCTTGTGCTTCCAACTTCCGGAGAATCCGTTCAAGGCCATCACACACCGACCACTGTCTGCATGAAAATGAACAACTCACATATTGGACGCCACATATAAGAATTACCTGAACTCAACGTCACTGCTCTTTCTTGACTGCTTGTCTGAAACTTGAAGAAATTTCACCATCGCCTGGTCACCCTCGAGTCAAATTCGCAGCTTGTCTCACCCTTCTTCCGGATAGTCTCGCATGTCTCACAGCTATAGCACTCCGCCTCATTCGCATTTGTCATCCGCACTTTGACATGTGCATCGAACACCACGAATATACGGTCATGTACTCTCTCTGTTTTGACAATTCCGGACTTCCCGCCACTTTCTCGATTCTCCATGGTCAACTCTTGTCCATCAACCAAGACCGATAGACCCACCACCAACTCGAATTGGTACTCACTCGTCACCGCTTCAAAGACTTCGCACAATTTGCACGACCACATGTCCGACCACCAAAGCCTTGGCTCGTCATTGTCCTGCTTATCAGACGCCTCGCCGCTATCACCGCGTCGAGCCTCTGCTGTCCTAGTCGAGTCTCCAGGGTCACGAACCCACACCACTCAAACCCCTACTGCAGAGAACCACCGATCATCACCGACCGATGTTGAGTATCACGCCTTCATCAGACCATTGGGCCCCAGTCTGATCCGCGTGTCTCTCGCTATCCCGCTGAAATAGGCTTCGACTCTCCGAATTCTTATGCCGTAGCCCCTCCATCAGCACAGAGTGAAGTCTTCCGCCGGACTCCAGCTCCACCTTCAACATGACTCCATTGTGGTTGTACGTGCCACCTCCACGCCCCGTCGACCTCAAGCTCTCATGTGTACACAACCTTGAATCAACCCTGCGTCATAGTCTTGTCGAAGCCGCACAAGCCCTCAAGCCTGCACCACGTGTTTCCACGCCCCAAAAGCCGGCCACCATCAGCATCACGCTCCTATGTCGTCGTCGCTAAAATCACCGCCGTCTTCTGCTTTGACCGACATCCCCGTCGATCCGTTAGACAGTCCAGTCCGACCCAGTCGAAATTATCCGACTGCAACCATGCTTCACCCTACGCCTTGTCCGACTCGCACAACTGTGCATTGCCTTGACGCCTGTGTTTGCATGATCCTCTTTGTGCAACGCACCTCAATTCCCACCTGACCGCACTGTCGAATAACACCATTCCTGCCAATCTGCCATCTCAACGTAACATGCAAAGAACACCAGAAATAGCCTCGGCAGTATCCGTGCACGTGTAACAACCAGTTCAATCAACTTTATTACAGCCATAGCACCACGTGGACTTCCTTGACCAACTCTTGTTCTCTTGCTCTTTTATTTTGTTCACACGTGAGATCAATGTGATGCCAGCCAATGGATCCCGTATTCCAACACGTTGCAGCACTACCTGGGAATCGATAGTTTTTCCAACAAATCTCGTACATGTAGCTCTGGCTGCGCTTGCGTTCAGCCAAGACGGCCTCCTGCTTCACCCCGCGCCTCTGTGCTGGACGCCTGGACCTCTGTTTGCCTCGCTGGCTCATGCCCAGCTTTGCTCCTTGGGCCCTGACCGCGCGCCTTGCATCCGCGTTGGGCCGCACAATAGCAGCCCACATGGGCTTCGTCCTTGTGCCAGCCGCTGCCTGCCAATCGCGCAGAATCGCTGAGTCCGTCCAACGCACGCGCATTAAGCCGCCGTGGTTCCTGTTGATCCAATCTCGCCTAGCCTAACCGCTGATTCCGATCGCTTCGTAAAACAAGCCACACGTCGTCCCTTCCGATCGCTTCTCGAAAAAACCTGACAGCTCCGCTTCTGGATCTTCCTCGTTGCAACTCACTGACGATGTCATCGATTTGCTGCCACGGCCATGATCTGTTCGCGCAGAACTCCGTCTTCTCCGTCGATCATCCTCTAGATCAACACCATGTCCTCTTCGAACCTTGCTCATGATACCACTTGTTAGAATAAATCCAAGGCGCTCCGTCGATCTACCGAGGACCAAGCAATAAAACAAGCACGACACCAAGATTTGTTAACGAGGTTCACCGATATGGCTACATCCCCGGGGCCTGACTACGGGCGCTCCTCCCCGTGACACCGTCTACAATATCAAGACCTGCCGCCGGGCGCCGCCAGCGCCTCCCCTCACAGCTCTGTGCTATTATGTTGGCATAGGTTACATCGTGTGTCTACCCCCGCTATATATGAGAGGCCTAGGATACAAGTGTCCTACTAGGACACGACTCCATATCCTATCTAAACACAATACTACTCAGAGTCCAACTGTAACCTACCTTGTACATAATATTCGACACAATTCTAACAGGACCTCTTTCCCTCCCGCTGATAAACACTTCTCCATCCACCCTTGCACTCGTTTCCAGATTCTATCCTTTAAATATTTGAAAGAGCCTTCCTTTGCTCTCCCCACATCCGAGGGCAGCCCCAAATATTTCTCTGTCAAAGACTCATTGTGCACTTCAAGAATGTTCTTTATCGAGACTTTAGTTGCATCAGAAACACCTTTGCTGAAAAAGATTGAGCTTTTTTCAACATTTATCCTCTGCCCCGAGGCATTACAGTAAGCTGTGAGCAACTCGTACACACGTGTAGCAGCGTCATCATTAGCCTCAAAAAAGAGTAAGTTATCATCGGCAAACAGTAGATGATTTACCGAAGGGGCATTGGGAGCAACCGCTAAACCCTTGACACCACGTTGAGACTTCAACAGACATGAAAGCCCTTCCGCGGCGAGCAAGAATAGATACGGCGATATAGGATCCCCCTGCCGCAATCCTCGAGAAGGCCTGAAAGCATCCAGACTACCACCATTAAACAAAACAGAGAAGGAAACTGAAGTCTATATAATAAGTAGCTCAAGTATTCCTGTGACACCGATAAAAAGTGTTGATGGACACCGGCTAAACCACGAACGAGACGGAACGCAAGCGCAGGCCCGTCTGACGGCCCATGTGGTCAATTAAAACGTGATCAATCTGATTGATTGTGTTAGGGCTGCTGTTGACCGGTGGAGGCTGGCTCGGTTTAGTCCCACATCGCTTACGGGAGGAGGCCATGACCAGCTTATAAGGGAGAGTATCCCTCCTCCTTTTAGTTCGGGCTTTTGAGATGGAGTGGGCTTTCCGCTGAATCTTGGGCCATCTGCGCATAAACGTCCAGAACGTGGGTGAGCGTCGGCTAGTCCGAGTTGGACGCTTACGGCAAAGGCAACTCGCTCATCCCTTCATGCATCTATTCCATCTAATTATTGTCGTCCAATTGGATTATTGTGATTTTCTAACTTTTCGAGTAATTCACATCTATCTGAGAATTGTATTTCTATGATATCCCAATTTTTACGGCGGTTCACATCTATTTGCAAATTAGATTACTGAGATTTTTTAGTTTTGAGGTGGTTTTCCAAATTTCCCCAAAAAAATTGTTTTCATAGTTTGGAGTATTTTATGCTCTATTATAATTGTTCTACAGTGTATAATCAACTAGTATCTCAAATGAAACGATTTATTTTACCCTCTTGGTAAGCATTTTATCATCGAACATTTTAAATTGTTGAGTTTTAATTTTTATGCATGGCAATATAACATTACTTGATATCCATGCATATGTGATAGCACTACACCGGGACACCGGATTTTTGTCCTAGGTCCCCCCCTGTGCGTGTGCATTGCAAATCCGTGACAGTCTCTGTGAATTTGGTTTAGACAGGGCCGTATGAGATTACCACGAGGTGGACCATGGTCATGAAGTTCTCTCTCCTGCCGTGGAAGCCTGAGCTGGTCTTCACCGGGTTGTCGATCATGGGCGTCAACCCACAGAATCTCAAGTTCTGCAGCCATGTGGTTAGCACTCATTCTTGCTCTCACCGCACCTTGGAACATATGTTTTCATTTGAACGAGCAGTAGATTCGCTTGCGAGGGAATATATCAGTATTGTGCTTGTTGTGGATATACTTTGTTCTGTGAAGTCTAGTTTGTACTTGTAGTCATAGGTCTCGAGCACTGGCGGAGCTAGGGAAGAAGTTCGGGGGAGGGAGGGCAATGATAAAAACATGCAGACCTGAGGGGTCCAAGTACTAAATTTATCCTCATCTAAACCCTAAAAAAAAAAATCCTTCACACTTTTTGGTAAGGCTGTGGGGGGGGGGGGGCACAGCCCCCCAGGAGCACACATAGCTCCACCACTGGTCTCGAGTGTTTGCAGTTTGCAAATTCAAGGCCTTCAAGACGAAGTAAATATTTTAAGTATGTTTAATTATATGTTCGAGTTTACGGTAACATCAATATCATTAGCTAGTGCATTTACGTGACCAGCAGATCCAACCAAGCAGACAATGGATTGTTTGACCAAGTCCATCTCTGAGAAACTGTCAGCCAATTTTCCACTTATCAGTCTTCGTAGAGTTCAACACTTCAGGTTCAACCTGACTGCCTGGGACAAAGCTCTGGACTTAACTCTCCATACTTGATCTTGCTGCCCTCTGCATTGTCATTTGTTATGATATGTCATACCATTCTTTTTTCTTTTGGTCTAGTGCTTTTCTATGAACCTAAAATCTGAGATACCGCGCTTTCTCAGAATTAGTGATTTTTGGCACAAAACTGTAGAATTGTGGTTTCTGCAAACCTAGCCTTCAATGTCGATGTTTTCTGCAATTCACTCTTTTCAAACGGACATGGAATAGGAAAAACATAGGGTCTCTGGATGTCATGGCATGTTGAATAAAATAGCAATTGGAAGCACATGAACATGGAACAGAAGTTATTTGGCTGCACTACAGGAAAGACAGGAAAGACACACGGACCATTTTCAAGGATTAAGTGCTTGCGATAGTGCTAACAGAAACAATCAAACAAAGGAAAATTTCTATGATTTCACCTTTGGAATTGCATGCCAAGTACTCCATAGGAAAAAATCCTATGGTTACCACCCATACAAGTCAAACAAGCCCTATAGGAAAAATTCCTAAGGAATAGGATTCTCTAATATTCATATTATATTCGTTTTTTCTCAAATAGACACCTTTTTTTTGGAAAAGGAGGATGACCCCCGGCCTCTGCATCTGGGCTCAAATACGCACCTAAGTGCGCATTATTTTGTATTAGAAATATTGGATGCTCCATTCATTTGAATCAAGAGATGTTAAATATTTGGAATATTTGGCTCTTACCCAACTCATCATTAAATGTTATTCTACTTATCTGATATGCTCAAGTGCAGGATATTTGGGATTCAATACAGAACAATGAATACTTCTCCTTGGAAGGATTGGTTGAAGTTTTCAAGCAGGTAATTCGCCACCAGTATATTTCCTTATTATATGCCGATCAAGTATTTGAAGTTGAGCTTTTGATTTTACACAGCTACGATACTACAAGACCCCAGATATAGAAACACCAAGTTACCTCGTTCTGAAAAAGACTGCAAATTATGAGGTATTATTTCGTTGTGTATACTTTACGAAGAACCAAGTTCATTGTAGATCTGGAGTAGCAACACTGCCATGGCATCATATAATCCATTATTCATGTTAATTCACAGCATTGACAAGTTTCCCAGTTATATTATGCGACTTATGTTGATTATCGATCTTGCTAATATGATCTCATGCAGTAGGACTTTGTATGACAGCTAATTTGTAAATATTGCATCTTAACAGATTTTGTTGAGGTAAACTATGAGTATGAGTATTTTTTTGCAGGTCAGGAAGTATCCACCATTTTCAGTAGCTGAAGCGAAAGGAGAAAAACTAACAGGATCATCAGGTTTTAATAATGTTACTGGGTGAGTTAATTTTTTAATCATTACTATATATATTTAACACCATGTATTGTAATGCTGAAAGGGCCTGTATCTGTAGGTATATATTTGGCAAGAATGCTTCATCTGAAAAGATTGCAATGACTACACCTGTCTTCACTCAGGCTTCTGATGACAAACTCTCAGATGTATCCATACAGATAGCTCTGCCAATGAACAAAGACTTGAACAGGTATCTTGTGCAATGCGTGATTTGAACTACTGACAAGCTGGACGCCAGCTCATAGATAAAGGAAATACTCCCTCCGTTTCTAAATATAAGTAATCTCTAAAAGGACTTATATTTAGAAACGGAGGGAGTAGTATAACCTGTAGTAGTTTCTATGGTTTTACTTCGACTTCCAATAATAGTCTTTTTCAATCAGTTTACCAGCTCCAAATACAGAAGCAGTTACTTTGCGAAAGGTTGAAGGAGGCATTGCTGCAGTGAAAAAATTCAGTGGGCGACCAGAAGAGGAAATTGTGGCCAAGAAAGAGAAGGAGCTACGCTCCCAGCTACTCAAAGATGGGTTGAAACCTCAACAAGGCTGTATGCTTGCACGTTACAATGATCCTAGCACAAAGGACTTTGTGAAGGTGTGTTTCCTTCTGCTCTGTACCTGTTTAGTTAAGCTGAGGTTGAGGTTTGAAACTTTGCACTATCAATCAGGAGATCAAGTGTAGCAAATTGCATACTTTATCCATCTTTCCTAAATGCTGACCTTTCCGAGAAGATGCCACGATCTTTTGAGTTGTACTTTCAATCATGACTGAAACACTTCTTTTCTTTCTTAACCTCATTACTGAAACTCTGTTTGATTTTCATGATCCAAAGAGGAACGAGGTGCTTATATGGCTAAATGATTTCACACTGGAGTAGTAGTCTTCACTCTTCACTGTACATTGCACAGTATATTTCTGCAACAACAGACACTGTATGTTGGAGCTTACAGAGCATCATAGGAAGGTAATTCTGTTCTTCGCAAACCATTAACTGAATACTATTTCCTTAAATTACACTTTAGTTCATTGAAACTGATTATACTTACATGGAAGCGCAGGTAATATAAAATATTAAAATTTATATTCCTGAACAAATATTTAAATGTATACCGCATTTTTCTTGTTTCTCTTTCTCACTTAGCTTTTGCCGTTTTGTTTGGATGCTATTGCAGGAGAGATTACGAGCAGATGCAATCTATGTATAGAAATGTAAATTCCAAAAGGTAAAATAGGCCAGATACTAAAAATGTAGGTCATATGATTCTGTTTGTACGCCAAACCAGAATTGATTGTTAGGATAATATGTAAGAAGCTCTATACATCTCTGCTACTATTTTCTTCTCGGGCTTTCACAACTGGGGTATTGGGTTGGCTGTTGTATTCTGGGTCCACCGGTCTGTTATGGGCCAAAATTCTCCCAAGACAACCTGAACCCAAAACCGAATGCACTCTCAAGTCTAACCAGAATATAGTACTTGGTTCATTTAACTCAGGTGATTAATTGTACTAGCGGCGCACAGTTGGAAAGTATGCGCAACAAACTGTTCCTTTTTTAGGTGAAAATACAGACACAATTCCTTTTTTTCAGCTCTGACTGATCACCAAACTCATTGTCCAAACCTGATCAATCAATGATTGGTCCATGCAAGTCCACAAGTGCATTTAGATCCAGTCTGTGCTCAACAGATGCAAGAGGCGCCAAATTAAGGTCGGTTGGTGTCGGGGGTTGGATACGACATATGCCAACGGGTGGCTTATCATGGTGGGGGCGAGTAGAACGTCGCCGGTGCCTGGAAGCGGGATGAGGCGAAGACATGCACGCCGGCGAATCTTACCCGGCCGGGGCTCTCCGGAGATAACACCCCTATCGCCGCTCTGGGGGTCTCCGCATGATCACTATGGTATGATAGTACAAAGGTGCTCCTCGAGCTGTTTGGAGGCAGGGGAGGAGCAAGGCTAGCTCTTTTCCCTCTGGCTATGTGTCTAAAACTTGCCTCGGGCGAACCCTTTGCATGGGTGTCCCGGGGTTTATATAGGCCTACCCCGGGTATCTGTGATAATCCGACCGGGCGTGGCCCCACCACCGGTCTCTCTTCTTGCCTGCCCTCCTGCTGCTGCCGGGCCGCCATGTGGCGGGCCTCATGACACAGCAGTAACATCTTGTCGGCAAGACTCGATGACGCAGCTTGGTCATGGGGTCGTGGGAACAGTCTGCCCGTCTGTCGGCGATCATTGTGGCTACTCCCGTCAATCTGGTTTATGGCTCGTGGGGCCTCGCCAGAGGCGGCCGACTGGGAGGCCGGCCCCGCAGGCCGCTTCGAGCTCTCGGTGTCTTCTTCTATCTCGTGACAGGGGGCCGGCGATCTTCGGGCGTCTGTGCCAGTCGTGGGCCTGATGCCTTGTGCATCAGTGGTCGAGGTCGAGGAGGCATGGCAACAATCTGCGCGCCACCGGAGATCTCTGGCGACGCTGCCATCAGAGCCATGCCTTCCTCCCGTGGATCCCGAGGGGCGGCCACGTCGGGTCAGACTCCCGCATCGGTCTTCGTGAAGGTCGCGGCCGACTCTCGAGTCGGCCCTCAAAGGTCGCAAGCCGGAGTTGGCTTGTCTCGAGTTGCCATCGAGGACTCTGCTTCTTGAAGGTCGTCGGTGGGACTCGGCCTTCTCGAAGTCGCTTCTTTGGGACTCGGCCTTCTCGAAGTCGCCACCGGGACTTCGGTGGGCGCGCCTTGCCCGACGCTTAAAGATCTTGGGTCCCGGTCACCTACCCATGGCCCATTACTCGACAGTAGTCCCCGGCCGCGGCCGGTGGCGCCGCCTCCGCGGGCCAGCGATTCGCCGTTGCGGTGCCGACTCGAGATTCGGCTGCGTCTTTGGGCCGCCTTCTTTGAGTCGGCTTGCCCGCAGAGAGCCGCCGTTCGCAAGTCGTGGCGGAAACCGGCGGCGTATCGGCTTCGCCTCTGCTATCTATGAGACGGTCTGTCGCGTGGCGCCACGTGGAAGCGATAGCTGTCGCCGCATGCGTGGACGGGCGGGCCGCCAGTGGGCCCGCCATTACGCGCCTCGGCCCGGCGGATCCGGCTGCGGCCGAGGCGGTTGGCATCCCCACGTGGTTCTCGCGGGCAGAGGGGGCGGCGGCATAGCACGCGCGACTCCTCCCCGCTCTCTTGCCCTCTTCTTCCTTCGCCCGCTTCCGTTGCTTTCTTCCTCGCGGCGAAACACAGTGCTCCTCTCGCCGGCGATGAGCTCTCTTCCGTCGCGCTTCCCCTCGCGCTCGGCCAGATGGGGCGGCTTCGGGCGTGGAGGCGGAGGACATCGAGTTCTTCAAGAAACCCGCCGCCTCCGGCGCGGACTTAGTCAGAGCCCACGGGCGGAGAGATCCGGCCAGCGGCCGAGGCGAAGCGGGTCATCTTCCACTCGCATCTCATGCGCGGGATGAGGCTCCCATGCGGCGGGTTCCTCCGTTCCTTCCTCGAGTTTCATAGCTGCGGCTGCACCACCTCACCCCCAACGCGGTGGTGCTTCTCTCCTTTCGCCACCTGTCGCGAAGGCTACATCGGCGTTCTCCCCACCTTTGAGCCGGGGGAGTTCTTCTCCTCGGCTCGGCATTCAGTGCAAGCCGCAAGACGCCGCACAATCGGCACCTACATCGCGGTCTGCGGCGCGACGACGGCCGACAACCCCTTTCCGCCCATCCGTGGTGAAATCGGTGAAGATGTGGCGAAGACGATTTACGTGAAGAATGTCTCCACCGACGACGACCGGGTCAATCTGCCGCCGACCCCGAGCCGTTGATTGGCCGCCGCCCGCTTGGTCCCATCGGTCGTCGCTTCGACCTCCGGTCGGCCAGTGCGCGCCCGAAGTCATGACGCATTGGAGGGGCTCGCCGCCTCGATCTCTGGCCGCCGTGGCGCGTAGGGTTCTTCGCTCAAGGCCGGCCTCGCCTCATCTGCGGATGAGCGGTAAGACGATCCAAGCCGGTGTGTACCAAGGACATGCCGCGTGGAGAAGTGGCGAACAGTGAACCACATCGCCCATCGCGGTTCACGGAGGAGTGGCGATTCGGCAAGGAGTCAGACTCGCGCGACAACGCCTCCAAAGGGTAAGTTGCTTCCGTCAGATTTCGATCTCGCTTGCATCCGACTTCAAGCTCGATCTTGTTGGCATCTTGTGAGCAGAACCTCTCCGGCGCCCGCAAGCCAGGCGCCACGAGAGAGCAGCGTGACTACGTCCCGATCATGAGGTCGGACGTCGACGACCCGACTTAGGGCATGGCTGAGGCTGAGGCCGAAGGCGGCGGAGAGGAGGAAGACGGCGGCCTCGGACCGTCGGCGACCTTCGCCCGACCGCCTGTGGGCGCCGTCGACGGAAGTCGTCCCGCCGCCCCGAGAGCCGCCCCTCCAGCAAGCCGGCGAAGAGACGTCTCGCCGGGCCGAGTGCGCCCGGCGGCAGGTCGAAGAAGCCCAAGGGAGCCGTCGCCGCGACCAAGCGGGAGGAGGCAGCCGCGAAGGCCAACCGCTTCCGGAAGGAAGTGAGAAGGCCACCACTAGTTTCTTCGTAAGTCCCTTACTCCTTTATTTCTTTTACGGATCTCGCTCGAGTCTTTCGATTTCCTCCAATCTTCTCCAGCCCCCCCTTTCCTTGAAAGAGCCGTCCCCTCCGGCTATGGGGTCGGTGGAGACGCCCGCCAACACACGGCGGATTGACCCCGCCGCCGACCTCCGGAGGCGACAAGACGGAACGCGCAAGAGAAGCCTTGAGGAGGAGGCCGCCGCTGGAGAGGGCGGAGGCCGAGAAAGCGCCGCTAACGCCAGCAGGCACTGGAGGAGGCCGTGGCGCGCAGCGCGAAGCGGATCTTGAGGAGGCCGTTCGCCGCCGGCGGCGATGCTCGTTCCCATTGTTGTCAAGACCGCCCCCGAAGTTCACGGGCAGACCAGAGGTCGGCGCCGCAAACCTTCGCGCGGAGGGCGATGGCGGCGCCTCGGGCTCCGGATACTCACGCGCCGCCCGCCACCTCCGCCGCCTCCGTCTTGAGCCGCCAAGGCAAGCGGCCGGTGGACCCGTAGAGATCCGCCGATGCGGACGATGCCGACGCGGCCGCTTGTCGCCGCGCCAACGCGCCGGATTAAGAGGACGAGCTTCGGCGCCCGAAGCTCGAGATCGACGCCCAAGATGGCGAACTCAAGCGCCGAGGCCTCGATGCCGCGCCACCGGCCGGGTCGCGCGCATACGCACCGCCCGCCGAACCAGCCCTTCGGGCGTTCACCAAGTTGCGCAAAGAAGGCGACGCTCCAACTTTACACCAAGACGATTCGCCTGCGGACCTTCGTCCGGGTGTGCTTGTTTTTCCTTTTTGGTCTCTTGTCTTTTTTCGTGAGGCGCGCCCGCACCCAGCAGGTGTAATCCCGAGTTCGAGTTTCGGCTGGGCAAAGGCTCGAACTCCTTCTAGTGAGCTCAAGATCGACTTTACTTTGCGGCCTTGCAGAGTACCACAACCTCCGCTCATCGCTTTCAACCGCAATGTTGAGGAGCCGAGAAGCGGATCACGATCCGCGGAAAGTCGAGGTGAGCCAATTCTTCCTTCTTGGCGCACAAGACTACGGGTCAGTAATCCCGAGATTCGGGCCGATCACTGAGCGATCGGGCGGATCTCCCAGCGACCTTCCTTCTTTCTTCTCATGGGCGGCACTGTACCACGGGTCAGAGTATTCGAGATTCGCCGATCACGAGCGGTAGCCGATCTCCCCATGACCTTCCTTGTCGACGGTGCTTTGTCTTTCTTGAGCCAGCGCCAATGCCGCCTTCAGAGCAGCTGGATGAGGCTAATACCGCCCGTCGCACTAAGGAGGAGGAGTCGACAAGCTCGTCCGAGAGCGCGACCGGGCGGCGACGCACCTGGCCGAAAGCGAATGAACCGCCGGAAAGCGCAGAGGACGCCAAGTCGCGGGAGGATGCCCTCCTAGCTGAATTCGAGATGGAGCGGTCCGCCTGGACCAACCGGGAGGCGATGCTGACCTCCGGTTATCACGAGCTCGAGGACATCGTCGACGGTAACTCTTGGTTTCTCTTCTTTGGTCTTCCGACTCGGTCGAATCGCTTCTTCTGGTTTTCTGACCGCTCCTTTTCTTGTCTTTGGCGACTTCTTTCCGGTCACTCATGAGCCGTCCCTCCGCCATCGAGGCGGATCGAGAGGAGCGGAGGCAAAGGCGAAGTGATTGCCGCCAACGCCTCGAACCATCGATGAGCAGCTCTTGAGCATCGGGCTCGCCGCCGCCACCGCTCCGTCTGCTGCGTCGTCTTCAGCGTCTTGCGGCGCCGAAGTCGTTCTTATACAGGCGGAGGTGCCGGCTCTTCGACCGCCAATGGACGGCCGACCGGGCCGAGGTCACCGTCGGTCGGCCGCCTGCTTGAGGGCTCCTCGGCCGTCTTGAGCACGCCGCCTTGAGTTCGCCAAAGGTGGTACTGGCTGGACTCGACCGCTGGCGCGTTCGGTCGAAGCCAGTGCCGAGCCGAGGTCGGAAGGCGCCCTTGCCGAGCCTTGGCGGCCATCGCTGAGTACACGGACACAGCGTCTTCGTGCCGAGCGGACCGGCGGCGAGAGGTGCCGCCGAGTGGTTCGATGCACCCGAATCGAGGAGGACTTCGGCGAGGTGATCGCTCCAAAGACCAAGAGGAGGGCGAAGTCGGAGGACGGAGGCGAGGAGGAGGCGCCAGAAACGGCAGCGACCAGCCTCGGCTGATCGTGCCTCCAAAGAACGAGCCTCGGAAGGACAAGGCGACCGTCATTGAGGCGACTAAGCCGAGACCGCCAACCGATCGCCTGACGTCCGACACCGCCGCCACCTCCGGCCCTCCGGCTCGGAGGCCGCCCCTAGAGTGCTTCGGCTCTACTGCCTCTTTGTTCCTTGAAAAACTTGTCGATTCACGAACAATTCCACCATGGGTGTATTCGCCAAGGGCCTTATGTAAATATTTATCAACTTTCCGCCTTTCCTTGCTTGGTTCTTTAGATTGTTTTCCTTTGCCGCCTTCCTTCGGTTGCCGCCTTGCCGATCAGGCGGCCGCTCATGGATCGCCACGGGCCAAGTGCTCACCTACTTTAGGGAGGCAAGTACTTAGTCGTTTAGAATATCCTAGCAAGTTTGGCTGAATCGACAGCCGACTCTCGAGAGTCGGCCGTCCTTGATAAAGGTTGAGACTATGAGCCGATCGCCATGAGTCGGCTCGAGAGGGGAGACTGGAGCCGGCTTGGGCTATCGTAGCTCTTAAGTCCTTAGCCGTTTTTCATGTGTCTTCGCTCTTTCCGTCCCCGCTTCTCGACAATCGCTCATGAAATAAGGCTTCAGCGAGAGACGGCTTTGAGCGCAAAGACATTACTTGTCCGCCTCGGGAGCATTTCATAGCACAAGGCGGCGAGTCCCGGGCGACTAGTCGGACCCGGTGCGAACGAGATGATGAAAAGGAGAGCGTTTTGGGCGTGATCCATATCATACGATAATCAAAAAGCGTCCCCGAGCTCGTCTCGGGCTAAGGTCTTAGTACTTAATACGAAGGGGTAGCGTGATACATATTGCATCAACTGTAAAATCTTCAAGAAGATTTGCGCTCCACGGCGCCTGCTTTTTTGCGAGTCGTCCCTCTTGCGTGCTCGAGGCTTCGGCGTCGATCAAATAGTAGGCGTCGTTCCTAGCACCTTGTCGATGATGAAGGACCTTCCCAAGGCGCCGATAACTTGTGTTGGCGGCTGTTCTCTGAATCACCGGAGCACAAGGTCGCCTCTTGGAATGATCTTGGCTTGACCTTGCGGTTGTAGTATCGGCGCAGACTCTGCTTGGTAGATGCGGACCGACCGAGTGCCAACAATCGGCCCTCTTCCAGCGATCGACACCATCTTGGCGTGCTTCTTCACCTCCTCTTGGTGTACATGGAGACTCGCGGAGAGTCGAATTGTATATCCGTTGGATGGCGGCCGGCACCGAGACGAGGAAGAACGGCGTGAAGCGGTTGACTGTTCGGGTTGTCGCGCAGACTCGAGGACGGCAGCAGCTCTTCCACCTAACAACCGGCGAAGCTCGAGTGGTTCGACCAATCGAGGCTTGATGTCGACAGATGAGGCCGTTGGCTCGTTCCACTGGCCGCTTAGATCGGATGGGCAACGGACGCTAGGTCGGTCGGATGCCACGCATCGCGCAGAAACGAGCCAAAGCGCCTTTAGCGAAGTTGGTGCCGTTATCTGTGATGATCTTTGTCGCGGTATGCCGCATCGCACCGTGATGTCGGCAATGAAGGTCACCGCCAGGGGCCCGTTTAATTTCTTGATGGGCTTTGCTTCTACCCACTTGGTGAACTTGTCCACTGCGACAAGCAAATGAGTTAGGCTGCCTCGGGCCGTCTTGAAAGGTCCCACCATGTCCAGCCCCAAACCTGCGAAGGGCCAGCGATGGGGATTGTCTTGATCTGAAGGCGGTGAAGGGGCTTGGAGCGGAACACCCGCATCCTTGCACTTCTTGACTAGTTCTTTAGCTTCTTCCAGGCGATCGGCCAAAAAAACCGTCTTGAAGGCTTTGGCCACGGCGCTCTTGAAGCCGCATGGTGGCCGCGACTCGCCTCGATGGATGTCTCGAGAGGATCGCTGGCCTTGTTCTCGATTCTCTGCAGCGTTGGTGGACACCAAGAACGCCGCCTTTACTAGCTCTCTGTTGACTATGGTGTAGGCTGCCGCTCGGCGTTGTACTTGCCGAGCCGAGTCTCGTCTGTGGTAACTCCTTGTTTACTAGGAACTTGAGGATGGGCTGCGCCCATGAAGGTCTTGCTATCTCTTCAATCGCCACCACAATGACTTGGACAAGGGCGGTCTGGGAGGCGGCGGTTGGATTCTCCGCCGCTTCTCAATTGAGGGAATCTCTGGGCGATCGGGCAGCTCCGGCCGACCGACACAGATCCGGGTCGGCTCTGAAGTCCCGAACCGACTAGCGCAGATCCCGCCGATCGGCGCAGATCCCCGACCGACCGGCGATCCCCGGCCGATCCGTGGCTTTCTTGAGGTCGCTTCTTTGGGTCTTGGAGTCGGATCCGACTATCTCTGGCGGGCCGCACGAAAATGGAGTCGGATTCGGTGAAGGCTTGATAGACGGCTTGAGGAGGCGCCAAAGGCGACGCCAAGGTATCGCTGGCGAGTGGAGCCGACTTCGCGCCAATGCGCTCGCTGATCGTTGTCGTTTCTTGGCACGTGGAGGAATTCGCATCCTTCAAAATATCCGCCGAGTTCTTTGCACCAAGAAGCGGTAGCTCGCCATGTTTGCGTCTTTGGCGTCGATCGCGGATGATTGCTTTGAACCACCAAGTCGGAGTCGCCATAGCACGTGATCCGCGAATGCCGAAGTTCTTTGGCAAGCCGGAGCCCGTGGATGGCGCTTCATATTCGGCGGCGTTGTTGGAGGCGGCGAAGTGGATTTGCAAAGACGATTTGAGCTTGTCGCCCTTGGGGAGGTGAGGGCGACGCCGCCCGAGGTGGAGCGCATCTTGGAGCCGTCGAAATGCGATCGCCAATGAGTAGAGTCGGTATGATGGCAAGTATTGAGTCTCGGCCCGGTCGACGAGGAAGTCGGCTAGCGCTGGGACTTGATGGCGGTCGAGGTTGGTAGTAAATGGTATAAGGGCTAGATCGATAGCCCACTTGGCCACTCGGCCGGAGGCATCTCGACTTCGATGATCTCGGCGAGTGGGCGGTGCAAACCATGTTGATTGGATGCTCTTGAAAGTAGGGCTTCAACTTCTTGGCGGCGCAGTGCGCCAGAAACACATCTTCTCGTAGTGAGGGTAGTTACGCTTGGAGGTCGGCAAGACCTCGCTCGTAATACATGCGGTCTCGGACCGGGGCGCCTTGCCTTCCTCCTTATGTTCGACTACGATAATCGTGGTGACTACCCTACCAGGTAGCGGCGATGTATAAGAGCATGGGCTCTTTGGGAGTCGGAGCCGCCAACACAGGGGAGTCGCCAAAGATCTTCTTCGCTTGGAGAAATGCCTCATCGCCTTTGTGGTTCCGCTCAAAAAGTGGTCTTCTTCATCAATTGATACAATGGCGAGCTTTCTCGCCACCGATGATGAATCGGCTTATTGAAATAAGCGGCGGTGAACTTCGACATCCAAAGCATCGGTGGGTACCTCCATCCTCTCAATGGCCTTGATCTTCACAGGGTTGCACTCTATGCCGCGTTCGGAGACCAAAAAACCGAGGAGCTGGCCGGATGGGACTCCGAACACGCACTTCTCTGGGTTGAGCTTGATCTGGAATCGGCGCAGATTTTCAAAGGTCTCTTTGAGGTCTTCTAGCAGCGTCCCACGCTTCTCCGTCTTTACCACCACATCATCTACATAAACATGGGCGTTTACGAAGTTGCTTGAGGAGGCACTTCGCATGCAACGCCGAAGGTGGCGCCGCATTCCTCAAGCGAGCGTCATCGTCGGTGTAAGGCTCCAAACGGCGTGATGAATGCGGTCTTGATCTGTCTGCTGGATTCACGATCGATGATATCCTGAGTACGCATCCAAGAAGCTCAACACCTCGCATCCGGTGTGGAGTCTATCACTTGATCGATCCTTGGCGAGCAAACGGGTCCTTCGCGAGGCTTTGTTGAGGCTGGTGTAGTCGATGCACATCCGCCATCGCTTATTCTTCTTCAATACCAAGATCTGGGGTTGTGACCACTCTGGAAAAAACACCTCCATGATGAAGCCGGCTGCCAGGAGCCGGGCTATCTCTTCTCCCACTACTCTTCTCTTCTCTTCTGACAGGCGGCGCAAGGGCTGTCTGACGGGCTTCACATCCGGCCTGACATGTAGCTTGTGCTCGGCGAATTCCGTCGGTACACCTGGCATGTCCTTGGGGGACCATGCGAAGATGTCCCGATTCTCACGGAGGAAATCGACGAGCTCGCCTTCCTATTTGCTGTCAAGGCCAGTGCCTATGACAACGTACTTCTCTGGATGCTCCGGGTCCAAGGGTATCTTCTTGGTTTCTTTAGCCGGCTTGAATGATCCTTCTGCCTCCGACTCCTTGGGGTCAGGCGACATCTCCGGTTGCTTCCCAGCCATCGCCACGACACGATCAAGGAGCCGCTTCTCGGCCGCGATCACCAAAGACTCGGCCACCGATTGCTCTCGGCCGCATAGGCGACGACTTCTTATAGTCGCCGCAAATGGTCGATCCCTTGGAACTCGGCATCTTCATCTTGAGGTAGGCGAGTGGGGAACCGCCATGAATTTAGCCAAGGCTGGCCGACCTAGCAGCGCGTGGTACGGGCTCTCCAAATCCACCACCTCGAACCAGATTGGCTCTCGGCGGAAGTGATCTTTGTCTCCGAAGAGGACGTCTATCAGAATCTTGCCAATTGGCGAGCAGGAGAGGCCGATGCGATTCCATGGAACACGGTGCGGCTGCTCTGCGGTTTCCTCCCGATTCCGAAGCTTCTCCATGGTATCCTTATGCAGGATGTTTATGTTGTTTGCCTCCGTCTATCAGACTCAGAGAAGCGGGCGGCCCGCCTATCGGTGGCCAAGGTTGCTCCAAGAACCAAGGCGTAGAGCCGGACTCGGCATCACCTCTGGGTGATCTGCGACTCGGTGATAGGCTTCTCGGACCAATGCATGAACTCGGGAGCTTCTGCGCCCGCTGCGTTGACTTCTTCGCGATGTTGGCGCTTTCTGCGCCGATCATCTGCCAGATCGTGAACACTACGTATGCACCGTGCTCTTACGAACTTCGTCTTGGACCGCGCCGATGGCCGAAAGCCCGGCGGCGGCGGCGGAGGCGGTGGCGCCAGCAGCGGCGGGTGGCGAGCCGTCCCCTTGGCGATCCCGATAAGCGGTGGCACTTTCGGTGGTGTGGTTTGACGGCTTCGCCACCGTGAAACTTGCAAGGACCATCCAGAGTTTGCTCATAGGAGAAGGTGGCAACCAATTGGACTTGCCACCCTTCGCGCTTGGCTCGGAGGCTGCCCTCCGATTCGATCTTCTCTCGTTGCGACCGCCGATTGTTGGAAGTCGGTTGTGGGGCTTTGCGCTTGTTGTCATTCTGTTGTTGCCGCCGGCCGGGCGTCTCCACCGGGGTTAAGGGAGCCTGGGAGTCATTTTGCCACCAAGGTTGACTTGGATCTCCGTCTTCATAGAGGAGTCGGCCGTGGCGTATTTGTCCGCTATGATTAGCGGTTAAATCGAGGGTTTCGGCTCGTCGCAGAGGAGCTTAGGCTTGAGGAGGGTGCCCTCTTGGCACCCCGCCATAAAATACTCAATGGCTGCACCTCGTGCACGCCCTCAGAGAGTTCGGAGTTCGCCCGGTAGCGTGAGGTAGTCGCGTCGACTCTTCGAGGCCTTGCACGCACAAGGAGAGCTGGCGCGGCTTGGGAGGTCGCTTATGCGTCTTTGGTGAAGTTGCGAATGAAGGCTTCACCGAAGTCGACCCACTGTTGATGTTTGCGGGGCTTCAGTCTGTTTAGCCATGTCCGAGCCGTGCCACGAGCATGAGGGAACATATTTTACTAAGAACCCGCTTGTTGCCATTGGCGATGTTGACGGCCGTGGAGTAGTCTATCAACCAATCCTCCGGCTTCACGGAGCGGTGTACTGGGCGTATCTCGGGGAGCGTGAACCCTCCGGGAAGGGCTCGTCTCGATCGCGGGGCCCGCAAAGGCGGACCCAGCTCATCTTCTTCTTCTAACGCCAGGGATCTGTGGAGTCGGTCGATCCGGTGGCGGGCGTCGTTCTCTCCGACTCCCTCTCGGCGGCCAAGGCGACCTCCGAGAGTCGGATGCTCAATAGGCGGCGGAGAGACTCGCCGTTCTCTTCGGGGCGGGGGAGGCAGATAATCATCTCGCCGCTCCACTGCTCTGGGGCGGCCGTCTTGGTCGCGCTCGATGGTGATGCGAGTCCGGCTGTGGCTCGCAGCCGCTCCTTCTCTTTCCTCCCGCGGACTCCGCCAGTCGGCGTCCGGGAGGTCGCGCCTTGATCTCGGCGAGGGGGTAAGTCGTCATTCTGCTGCTGCTGCTGCTGCGCGTCGGTGCGGCCGCCTGCCGCGTTCTGCGCAGCAACCGCATCGAGGAGCTGCTGGACTCGCTCCGTTATTACACGGCGCTCTTCGCCTTCGAGGTTCCTTAGCTCTTGATGCGCCGCTTAAGCGCGCGGATGTTCTCCGCAGGTGGCGTACACGGGCGCCGCTCAACAGATCGGCGATGGCTGCGCGCGCTCTCGATCCGCACCGAGACAGCTCGCCCGATCGAGTGGCGAGCCGCCCAAAGACGATCCATCTCGCTGGTATGCTTTGGACAAGCGTCTCATGCTTGCTAACTTCTTGGCGCCTTCAATGATCTGGCGGCGTTTTTCAACATCTCTGCGTCGCGTCCTCTTCGGATGGGCACGGACATATCTGCGCAGCGCAGCGCGCGTCTCTGGCGCTTTCGCGGAGTGCTCGCCGTGGCGATGGCGAAAGTACCTCCGTGACGGCGCTTCCGCCGCTCTCCTCGCACGGAAGCGGCTCGTCGTGACCACCACGTTGGTGGGAAGATATCAGCGATCTGGCGTCGGAGTCGACCAAAGATCGGGTCGGAGGAGTTTACGGACTCCAAGTCTGGCGGCGGCTCGCCGCGACTTGAAGTTAGTCGAGAGGCCCGCGAAGGTTCTCGGGGCCACCGCGCTGCGCTTCGGCGGAGTTCGCTCGGAGAGCGCACCTCACCGATGAGTTCGGCGAGGCCGCTTCGCTGCCAGGCGGCTTCGGCGCCGTGCAATGCGTCGTCTGCAGACTCCATCTGGCGAAGCCGGGCTGGCTGCGCCGCCGAGGAGGAACAGGTTCCCGTCGAATGTATCTCCGGACGACGGTGCACTGCCCCACGGTGGGCGCCAAATGTCGGAGGTTGGATGCGACATATGCCAACGGGTGGCTTATCATGGTGGGGGCGAGTAGAACGTCGCCGGTGCCTGGAAGCGGGATGAGGCGAAGACATGCACGCCGGCGAATCTTACCCAGCTTCGGGGCTCTCCGAGGAGATAACACCCCTACTGCTACTCTGCGGGGTCTCCGCATGATCACTATGGTATGATAGTACAAAGGTGCTCCTCGAGCTGTTTGGAGGCAGGGAGGAGCAAGGCTAGCTCTTTCCCCTCTTGCTATGTGTCTAAAACTTGCCTCGGGCCGAACCCTTTGCATGGGTGCCCTGGGGGGTTTATATAGGCCTACCCAGGGGTACAACGGTAATCCGACCGGGCGTGGCCCCACCGTCGGTCTCTCTTGCGCCGCCCTCCTCGCTGCTGGGGCCCGCCGATCAAGCGGCCCATGACAGCGTAACATCTTGCAAGACTTCGATGACGCAGGCTTGGTCATGGGGTCGTGGGAACAGTGCCGCCGTCTGTCAGGCGATCACTGTGGCCACTCCCCGTCCAATCTGGTTTATGGCTCGTGGGGCCCTGGCCAGGAGGCGGCCGACTCTGGGGAGGCCGGCTCCCGCAGGGCCGTCTTCGAGCTCTCCGGCTGTCTTCTTCTATCTCGCTGACAGGGGGCCCGGCGATCTCTGGGCCGTACGCGCCGCCGTCGTGGGCACAGTGCCTTGTGCACTGTGGCTGAGGTCAGGGGAGGCATGGCAACAGTGCCGCGCCTCACCGGAGATCTCCGGCGGCGCTGCTCATCAGAGCCATGCCTTCCTCCGTGGATCCCGAGGGGCGGCCACGTCGTGGCTGTACCCGCATGATCGGTTCGTGAAAGGTCGCGGGCCGACTCTCAAAGTCGGCCCCTCAAAGGTCGCAAGCCCGGAGTTGGCTTGTCTCAGAGTTGCCATCTGAGGACTCTGCTTCTTCAAGGTCGCCACCGACTCGGCCTTCTCGAAGGTCGCTTCTTTGGGACTCGGCCTTCTCGAAGGTCGCCAGCTGGGACTCGGCTGAGGGGCGCGGCCTGCCCCGACGCCTTAAAAGATCTTGGGTCCTGGGTCAGCCTACCCATGGCCCATTACTCCGACAGTTGGTCCGTATCTTCGTTAAGCTGTCCTGGCATGCATTCTATTAGTAGTGATTGGTGAGGCCTAACGATGTCTCTAGAATCATTCATGATTCATTTGCTGCTGAACCAAAGGGTTTCAGAAAACCTGAGGGGTATGGCTGGACGGATCTGGGGTTTAAGAGAACCTTGATCATACTTCAGTTTGATACTTAAAGCTATACATATAGTGAAGCTAGAGATCACCACTTGATAGTGGAGTACAGCCAAGTCATAGCCAATCTTATATCTTGGATAGAAAATATGAGTGGACAACATGGTCCACATTAATTGGTGAGTACCATAAAAGAGCTCTATTATAAACTATTAAGAGGAAGGGTATACCTGAATAATCATATAGCCTACTTCATATACTTCTCCAAACAAATGTGGTGTGGAAAAAGAAGTTTCTAGAAGATGTGATAAATGGGAGTAAGATGGAAAGGGAATCTAAAAGTAACTAGAAGATGTGATAAATGATATAGTTTTTCAGTTTATTCTTAAAAAAATTAATTGGACAAAATGAGAGGAAGAAAATAACCTTATACTACTACGTGATAACTAACATCGTTGGTATAGTCACAGGTCGCATACTTGGTGAAAAATGGGCTGGTGTTACAAATTCACCATGGGAGAATTTCAATCCTCCAAATATAGTAGATTTAGCATATCATGTGTTCCATAGCCAGGCAAATTTTCTAATACCATGAACAAGATTTGTGATAACCAGTGTGAATCTTTTGACGGCTGTATCTTGCAAATAAGATCAATACTGACATTGCAGTTTTGTATAGTTATATATGACATACCCTCTCGTCTATGAATATACATTTAGAATTGCTCTAAATTCCACACCTAACTTTTGCGCATCTGCAGCATATCACCCATTTTTGCATTCCAATTGTTCAATCATTTGTGTCCTCTTTTTGAAGAAATGTGGGAAACAAGTGTTTCTTTTCTAGGATAGGATACACTTCACCTTACTAAATGATACATACATCCTTGATAATACCGCAATCCGTTTTGCCCTTTTGTGAAGAGATATGTGAAAAAATATTCAATGTGTGACACTTCTAAAATAAATAAAAACTAGTATGCAAGATATGAAAAGTTCTAGAAATAAACAACAAAAATATTTAAATTACACGCATGTTGCACGTTTTGAATAAATAAATGGTCAAGGCTGCCTTACATCATCAAATCATCTGATTGCAGTTCACTCCATGACTCGTGCTATGCCGATGGGCTACTTCACATCAGGTAATCTATATGCGAAAAAGAAAAAACTTGTAAAAGAAGCCAGAAGTACAACATGGAAATCGTCCACGAAACTGTTTGGAACTTGCCTTTGTTCATTGCTTGATTAGTCAATGTTACACCTGAACATGCTAGGGTGTACGGATCAGGTTGTTTGATTCTTTTAGTCATAACCACGATTGCAGTTCAAGCTAGTAGTACATAATTAATTTGTTTCTCACAAGTCAAGAGCTGGAAAAGGAGAGCAATCCACTTCATAGTGTCTAGTAGTACACAAGAAAGCTAAGTGGAATGGTATTTCACAATGCCAACTACACAAGAAAGCTAAGGTGGCAACAGGTGTTCTTTTCGTAATATTGCAGTCATTGGTGATACTGCAGTTCTTTTCGCGAATGCCCTTCTTTTTGAAGAGATATGCAAAAAAATAAATAAAATTAAAATGTTATAATGTGTGATGCTTCTAGGAGGAAATTAGTATGCGAGATACGCAAAATTCTTGAGAGAAACAACAAAAGGTTTTAATTACACTCATGCCGCACGTTGTTGAATAATGAAATGGTCAAGGTTGCCTTACATCATCAGATCATCTGATTGTAGTTAACTCATCAACTCGTGATATGGCGTAATCTATATATGAAATGACATGAAAACTTGCAATAGAAGCCATAAGCACAGCATGGGAGTGGGAGTCTTCTATGGAAGTGTGTGGAACTTCCCTTCATTCTTTGCTTGATTAGTCAATGGTTCAGTTGATAATGTTATGCGTATAGATCAGGTTGTCTGATTAGTTTAGTCCTAACTGCGATTTCAGTTCAAGCCAGTACCTAATTGATTAGTGTATCCCCAAGTCAATAGTCGGAAGAAGAGGCCAATCCACTTCATAATGTCAGGTACACAAGAAAGCGAAGGTGGCAGATGTACGTCGGTTGCGTGATGGCAATTATGAGTTTATATGACTTCAAGTCTGAAACAACCTGGTTAGCGTGTACAGTTTTGTGTCAAAAGAAATATTTCTGTTGGATGATTAACGATAAAGAGAGATTTTACTGGTCCTTAACAACGCAACGGCCATGAGGAGTTCACGTTCGATCTCTGCATAACAAGATGCACAAAGATCATACCAAACACTCAAAGTTTGAGAATTAAACATAGTTCGACAAAAACAAAGACAACTCAAGGAGACAGAGGATTGATCCAAATAATAAACTACTCCCTCCGCCCCATAATATAAGAACGTTTTTGGGACGGAGGGAGTACCATCCATGCAGGGAATACCTGCTTGGCCTCGATCCACCTTGTCATATTTACTCTAGTAGGGACCAAGGGTTGTCCGGCAATCCTCCCGCTCCGTGAAATCTTAGGATCTGTGCAGCACCTCCGTCCCCACTCCGTGATTTTGAACTACTGCTCCACCAGCTCCGGGAGTGGAGTTGTGGAGGGGAGGGAATCCGAACAGGCCTCAAGTAAGAGCACCCACAGTCGAACTTTGGCAAATTCACCCCCCCCCCCCCAAATGTCCGTGGAAGTGACCCTCGATAGTGCCGGACGGCCCCTCAAAAGTCCTGCTGGACAATCACACTCATCATATCAAAACCTTCAAATCCATGTAAATCCAAGCACGTCGATCATATAACACAAATTCATCATATTTCAACAATGCAACAAAGCAAAATAAATCACAATTCAATAATTCGGACATGCCAAAATGAAATTCAACGTCCAGGCCACAGCTGCCCAACATGATGAATCACTCGCCGGTCCCCATCTGTGCCGCGTCCGCTGCTACAGTCGCTCTCACCCCCTCATACTCCCTCCGCAGGTTGATCTCCTTCTTCCTCCCCTCAATCCATTTTTTGCCTTCCGGATCCAAGAGGCTTGCATCTGCAGATATTATTCTCGAATCCTCTGTGTCTCAAGGAGGAAAGGAGGTCGACCGCTGCTCATTGAATGAGAAAGACAAGGAGGGGAGTGGTCTTCTCCTCTTCCCACAGTGCGGAGATAAGGCTGATGGGATGTGTTTTTTTTAGAAAGGCTGGTGCAATGGTGTCATGCGTGGGAGACAACCGAGCGAACGTTTCATCTGAGATGTCTGCTGTCTGCGCCAAGATTTGTGTGAGTTTATCTGATGACTAACGAGGTCAATTCATTAGCTTTTATGGGGATGTATTGTAGCATGCAGGTGCGGGGCGTGCAACCCATTTTATTTTGGCTTTTTAAAGTTTCAACTTCTGAAACTTGATACATGCGACACACAAAATCATAAGCTTTAGAACATGGATCGACAAAATCGTAAGTTTTAAGTTTTAACTCTGAAACTTGATACGTGCGACCAGCAAAATCGTGAGTTTTGGATCCCGCGACCGACAAAACCGTAAGTCTAAACTTCAACTATGAAACTTGGCACGTGCGACCGGCAGAATCATAAGTTTTGGATCCTGCGACCGACAAAATCGTAAGTTCTAAGTTTCAACTATGAAACTCGGTACGTGCGACCGGCAGACTTGTAAGTTTTGAAACCTACGACCGGCAAAATCTTAACTTCTAAGTTTCAACTTGATACGAGCGACCGATAAAATCATAAGTTGTAAGCTTCAACTCTAAAACTTGGTATGAGTAACCAATAAAATTATAAGTTTCAAACCTACGACCGACAAAATCGTAAGTTTCGGAAACTACCTAAAATTGTGTTATGCCCTCGTGTGTGATCCATCGACTGGTGCACGCGGCCAAATAGACAAGTTTTTGGGACGCGTGGTCATTCAAGACCGTTGGGTTCTACATCCACTCGTCTTTTCATTTGAAGGACTCTTTGGTTAAAAGGACACCTCTAGCTAGCGACGGTCCGCCAGCTAGGGTCGGCATTTGCGAACTGCCTAGATGACGGTTTTAGTTTTTTGGGGATGGCAGTTTTACGAAAAGCATGGCGTTTTGCTTATTTTAGTGCATTTTTCATCTAGGAACTGCCACCATCAGATCTTGAGCGTGCGGCAGCCAGAGGGGTCGCTGGAGGGGTGTTCCTGGCGACCGTTCGCCAGGTAATAACATCACCGTAAAAGAAGCTCTAGAAATTTTGAAGGATTCAAAAAGAAAAGTAACAGTTGACGGTCAAATATTGCAGTGTCAAAGTCCAACACCGAAAGTCGAGAGGAGGGAGGACGTCATGGATACTTCGAGGAAAGGAAAGGCAGGCGAAGTCACGCAGAGCCGCCGCGGACTCGGAGGTTGGAACTGACTCAAACAAAACAGAGAAGAAAAGGCGACGTGACTTTCTCCTGCGCGTCTCTCCCAGCTGCTGCTTGGCTTGTTTCCCGTGCCGTTTTCTCCTCTGCCTCTGCCTCTCCTCTCTCCCCTATTAAAGACACGCGAGGCCGAGCTGCCTGCCACCACCACGCGGTGCTCGCGGCCGGATTGGTGGCACGCACAGGCACACAGAGAGAAGGTGGGCGGGGCGGCGGAGTGGCTCGAGTCGTCTTCCGCTCCTCCTCGTCCTCGATCGTCCTCCCACGCGCAACGGATCGGGAAGTTCGGCCGCTTCTACCGGCGATTGTTGCCTGGGTACGTCTCAAAATCTCCCCTGTCTGTCTCCGAGCTGTGCCGGCGGTCTAGTCTCGATTTGGTTGGACGCATTGTTCGAGCTCTGCGTGGTGGGTCGGTGGCGGCCGCCGGACCGGAGTAGCTGTCGTCCTGCGGCCGTTCTTGGTCTCGGGAATTCTGTGGTGGTACCTGATCTCTCGGTGGTCGCTGAATTTGTCTTCCCCTGAGCTGGTGTGTTCAGTCCTGTTGCTCGATCTAGGAGGAGGACTGTTTTTCTTCCAGTAGTTTCCGTGCTCGTTGCATGTGTAGTTCGTGCGGGGTTTTGGGATCGCTGCCCGAGAAGGAGATGGATTTGCATCGTAGCAGGATTCCAGAATTCTTGTCGTAGGATTTCTGAAATTTACTTAACTGTTGTTTTCTTTTTTGTTTGTCAGTAGAATGGATTCTCCGGCGCCCAATGCCGCCAACCCGCCGGCGCCGGCGGCGGAGCCAGCAGCGCAGCCGCGGCTGCTGCCAGACTTCCTCCAGTCGGTGCGGCTCAAGTACGTGAAGCTGGGGTACCACCACCTCATCTCGCACGGCATGTACCTGCTGCTGTCGCCGCTCATGGCCCTGGTGGCCGTGCAGCTCTCCACCGTGTCCCCGGGCGACCTCGCCGACCTGTGGGAGCAGCTCCGGTTCAACCTCGTCTCCGTGCTCGTCTGCTCCACCCTCCTCGTCTTCCTCTCCACCGTCTACTTCCTCACCCGCCCCCGCCCCGTCTACCTCGTCGACTTCGCCTGCTACAAGCCGGAGCCGGAGCGCCGGTGCACGCGCCAGACCTTCATGCGCTGCTCCGAGGCCACCGGCTCCTTCACCGACGCCAACCTCGACTTCCAGCGCAAGATCCTCGAGCGCTCGGGGCTCGGCGAGGACACCTACCTGCCCCCCGCCGTGCTCCGGGTGCCCCCCAACCCGTGCATGGACGAGGCGCGCAAGGAGGCGAGCACCGTCATGTTCGGCGCCATCGACCAGCTGCTGGAGAAGACGGGGGTGAGGCCCAAGGACATCGGCATCCTGGTCGTCAACTGCAGTCTGTTCAACCCGACGCCGTCGCTGTCGGCCATGGTGGTGAACCACTACAGGCTGAGGGGCAACATCGTGAGCTACAACCTGGGCGGGATGGGCTGCAGCGCCGGGCTGCTGTCCATCGACCTCGCCAAGGACCTGCTGCAGGTGCACCCCAACTCGTACGCGCTGGTCATCAGCATGGAGAACATCACCCTCAACTGGTACTTCGGGAACGACCGCTCCATGCTGGTGTCCAACTGCCTGTTCCGGATGGGCGGCGCGGCGATCCTGCTCTCCAACAAACGGTCCGACCGGCGGCGGTCCAAGTACGAGCTCGTCCACACCGTCCGCACCCACAAGGGCGCGGACGACAAGTGCTTCGGCTGCGTGACGCAGCAGGAGGACGAGGCCGGCAAGGTGGGCGTGTCGCTCTCCAAGGACCTGATGGCGGTGGCCGGCGACGCGCTCAAGACCAACATCACGACGCTGGGCCCGCTGGTGCTCCCGCTGTCGGAGCAGCTGCTGTTCATGGCGACGCTGGTGGCGAAGAAGGCCTTCAAGATGAAGATCAAGCCCTACATCCCGGACTTCAAGCTGGCGTTCGAGCACTTCTGCATCCACGCGGGCGGGCGCGCCGTGCTGGACGAGCTGGAGAAGAACCTGGGGCTGACGGAGTGGCACATGGAGCCGTCGCGGATGACGCTGTACCGGTTCGGCAACACGTCGAGCAGCTCGCTGTGGTACGAGCTGGCCTACAGCGAGGCCAAGGGCCGCATCGGGCGGCGCGACAGGGTCTGGCAGATCGCCTTCGGCTCCGGGTTCAAGTGCAACAGCGCCGTCTGGAGGGCTCTGCGCACGGTGGCGCCGGAGGCCGAGGAGAAGAACCCGTGGGCGGACGAGATCGACCGCTTCCCCGTCGAGGTTCCCAGGGTCTCCAGGGTTGGGAGCGCCTGATCGACTGCTGCTCGTCCAAGCTGGCAACCTTGATTGATTCATTTGATTGGGTGATTGCCATTGCCATCTCCTGGTTCATTTTTTTTTTGAAACAATCTCCTGGTTCAATCAATCCTTGAGAACATGCATGCATGATTTGGGCTGTTGTTTTAGGTTGTATAGTAGCAAGCATATGTGGTGTGGGTTTACAAGAGGAAGAAGGAAAGTGGGGAATTGCTTCTGCTAATCGACGTCCTCCGTCTCCACCTGCTTCTCTTTATCTCTAGATGCCGTGTCGCCACACTGGATTCCTCCTACCCTCCAGGCCCGGTCCAGCAGGCGTGAGTGGCGACAGGCCTTGGGCCTCCTTCCTGGGTTGGGCCATGGCATAGCATTCCCCATCCCTTGAGGAGTGGCTTGCCCCCAAGCCATCGAAGGAAGAATCTGATACAGAGCGACTGCGTCTTCCCAGGAGTCATGGGTGTCGGGGCGATCATGCCAGCGTACCTTGAGCCGAGGCTTCACTGAACCGCCACACTGAATGAGCTTCATCTGCAGGATCAGGGGCGGACCTACATTGAGGTGAGTGGGGGCCTGAGCCCCCACTCAAAATTTGAAATTCTACTAAGATTTGCTTATATTTTCTGAAAAATATGCTTAAATTCTTTGAACTTTTATAGAATATGCCCCCACTCAAGTAGTTTGCCCCCAGTCAAAATACGTTCTAGGTCCGCCACTGTGCAGGATCGTTGCCGGCTATAGCAACGACAGGTTGCTCGGCGCCACCGTGCTCATGCCTGGCTCGACGAAGAACTTGGGAGGGACTTGCTTCTTGAGCTGAGAGACGTGGATCACGTCGTGGACCCTAGAGTTCGCCGGAAGAGCCAGCTTGTAGAAGACAGCACCGGCACGCTGCAGAACTTGGTATGGCCCGTAGAACTTCAGGGTCAGCTTTTGATTGCGCCGGGCAGCCAGGGAGTTTTGAAGGTAGGGCTGGACCTTGAGAAAAACTTGATCACCCACCTGAAAGGAGCGTTCTGTGTGATGCTTGTCTGCTTGCCGCTTCATCCTTGCTTGATCCCGCGTGAGGTGTTGGCAAAGCATTTCACGAATCACGTCGCGATCGGCTACCAAGTCTTGGAGTTCCGTCGTGGATGCTGGAGCGGATATGCCAAATGGTTGAGGCTGGTAACCATACAGAGCCTCAAACGGGGTGCATCCAGCCGCTGTATGATAAGACGTGTTGTACCAATGCTCAGTCAACGATAACCATTTGGACCACTGGCTTGGGGTGTCGTGAATGGAGCACCGGAGGAAATCTTCTAGGCACTAGTTCAGCCTCTCTGTTTGTCCATCTGCCTCTGGATGGCGTGTTGAGCTCATATTGAGGATGGTATCCGACAAGTGAAACGGCTCTTGCCAGAAGGCGCTTGTGAAGACTGGATCTCTGTCTGAAATGATCCTGGATGGCATGCCATGGAGCCTATAGATTTGATCAAAGAACACCAGGGCCACCTAACAAGCGGTGTAGGGATGCTTGAGCGGCTGATGACCCACAAGTGTAGGATATCTATCGTAGTCCTTTCGATAAGTAAGAGTGTCGAACCCAACGAGGAGCAGAAGGAAATGGCAAGCGGTTTTCTGCAAGGTATTTTCTGCAGGCACTGAAATTATCGGTAACAGATAGTTTTGTGATAAGATAATTCGTAACGGGTAACAAGTAATAAGTGTAACAAAGATGCAGCAAGGTGGCCCAATCCTTTTTATAGCAAGGGATAGGCCTGGACGGACTCTTATATAAAGCAAAGTGCTCCCGAGGACACATGGGAATTGTCGTCAAGTTAGTTTTCATCATGCTCATATGATTCGTGTTCGTTACTTTCATAATTTGATATGTGGGTGGACCGGTGCTTGGGTGTTGTCCTTGCTTGGACAAGCCTCCCAATTATGATTAACCTCTCTCGCAAGTATCCGCAACTACGAAAGAAGAATTAAGATAAATCTAACCATAGCATGAAACATGTGGATCCAAATCAGCCCCTTACGAAGCAACGCGTAAACTAGGGTTTAACCTTCTGTCACTCTAGCAACCCATCATCTACTTATTACTTCCCAATGCCTTCCCCTAGGTCCAAATCATGGTGAAGTGTCATGTAGTCGATGTTCACATAACACCAATAGAGGAAAGACAACATACATCTCATCAAAATATCGAACGCATACCAAATTCACATGATTACTTATAACAAGACTTCTCCGATGTCCTCAGGAACAAATGACTACTCACAAAGCACGTTCATGTTCGAGATTAGAGGGGTAATAAATATCATTAAGGATATGAACATATGATCTTCCACTGAATAAACCAACTAGCATCAACTACAAGGAGTAATCAACACTACTAGCAACCTACATGTACCAATCTGAGGTTCTGAGGCAAAGATTGAATACAAGAGATGAAGTAGGGTTTGTGAGGAGATGGTGCTGGTGAAGATGTTCATGAAGATTAACCCTCCTTCGATGAGAGGATTGTTGGTGATGAAGATGGCTTCGATTTCCCCCTCCCGGAGGGAAGTTTCCCCCGCAGAATCACTCCGCCGGAGCCCTAGATTGCTCCTGCCCAGGTTCCGCCTCGAGACGGCGGCGCTTCATCCCAAAAGCTTCCTTTTGATTTTCTTTCTAGGTCGAAATCCTCCATATAGCAAAATATGGGCACCAGACGACGGCCAGGGGGGCCACAAACCTCGGGGCGTGCCCTGGGGGGTAGGGCACGCCCCCCAAGCTTGTGGCCACCTGGTGGGTCCCCTTCTGTAGTTTCTTTGCCCAATATTTTTTATATATGCCAAAACAATTCTTCGTAAAGTTTCAGGACATTTGGAGTTGTGCAGAATAGGTATCTCGGATTTGCTCCGTTCTGGTCCAGAATTCCAGCTGCCAGCAATAAATATGAACATAAAAACATGATGCAAAATGGACATATCAGTCGTAGAAAATGGGCAAATTTGGTCAGCTTGTCGATGACGACAAGGATCACCTTGAAGCCATTGGACTTTGGTAGACCCTCCACAAAATCCTAACTGATGGTGTGCCATGGGTGAGGTGGAATCTCATGAGGTTGAAGAAGCCCTGGTTGACGGCAGTGCTCCGGTTTGGCTCGTTGACATATATCACAGCTCTGCACAAACTCGGTAATGTCGCGCTTCATCTTGGGCCAGGCAAACAACTTCTTGACTCGCTGATAGGTTGCCACCGCCCCCGACTGCCCTCCAATTGCAGTTGTGTGGAGGGACTGCATGATGTGTTGTTGGGCCAATGGGTTGTGGCCCACCCAGATCTTCCCTTTGTAGCGTAGTGATACGTCTCCAATGTATCTATATTTTTTATTGTTCCATGCTGTTATACTATCATTCTTGGATGTTTTACAATCATTTATAGCAACTTTATATCATTTTTTGGGACTAACCTATTGACATAGTGCCCAGTGCCAATTGCTGTTTTTTTGCTTGTTTTTTACTTCGCAGAAAATCAATACCAAACGGAGTCCAAACGCAGCAAAATTTTTTAGAGATTTTTTCTGGACCAGAAGACACCTGTTGGGCCAAAGAAGTACGAGAGAGGGGCTCCTAGGGGAGCAAACCCAACAGGGCGCGCCTGGGGCCCAAGCGCGCCCACGTGGGTTGTGCCCACCTTGGCCGCCTCCCGCACCGCCTCTTTGCTCTATAAATACCCCAAAAATCCAAAAACCCTAGGGGAGTCAACGAAACACAATTCCAGCCGCCGCAAGTTCTAGAACCACCAGATCCAATCTAGACACCATTATGGAGGGGTTCATCATCCTCATTGGTGCCTCTCCGATGACGTGTGAGTCGTCCATTGTATACCTACGGGTCCATAGTTAGTAGCTAGATGGCTTCCTCTCTCTCTCTCTTTTGATTCTCAATACAATGATCTCTTGGAGATCTATTTGACGTAACTCTTTTTGCGGTGTGTTTGTTGGGATCCGATGAACTTTGAGTTTATGATCAGATCTGTTTTATCCATGAAAGTTATTTGAGTCTTCTTTTGATCTCTTGTATGCATGATTACTTATAGCCTCATATTTCTTCTTCGAATCTTTGGTTTAGTTAGGCCGACTAGATTGATTTTTCTTGCCATGGGAAGAGGTGCTTTGTGATGGTTCAGTCGTGCAGTGTTCTTTCCCTGTGACAGAAGGGGCACAAGACACGTATTGATCGTTACCATTAAGGATAACAAGATGGGGTCTATTCCTACATGAATATATCTTGTCTACATCATGTCATCGTTCTTATTGTATTACTCTGTTTCTCCATGAACTTAATACACTAGATGCATGTTGGATAGCGATCGATGTGTGGAGTAATAGTAGTAGATGCAGGCATGAGTCGGTCTACTAATCTTGGACGTGATGCCTATATAATGATCATTGCCTGGATATCGTCATGATTATATGAAGTTCTATCAATTGCCCACCAATAATTGTTTTCCCACTGAGGGAGTCCTTGACTAGGGGGTGTCCGGACAGCCGGACTATCATTATCCGCCGGACTCCAAGACTACGAAGATACAAGATTGAAGACTCCGTCCCGTGTCCGGATGGGACTTTCCTTGGCGTGGAAGGCAAGCTTGGCAATACGGATATGTAGATCTCCTACCATTGTAACCGACTCTATGTAACCCTAGCCTCCTCTGGTGTCTATATAAACCGGAGGGCTTTAGTCTGTAGGACAACATACATCACAACAATCATACCATAGGCTAGCTTCTAGGCTTTAGCCTCCTTGATCTCGTGGTAGATCCACTCTTGTACTACCCATATCATCAATATTAATCAAGCAGGACGTAGGGTTTTACCTCCATCGAGAGGGCCCGAACCTGGGTAAAAACATCGTGTCCCTCGTCTCCTGTTACCATCCGCCTAGACGCACGATTCGGGACCCCTACCGAGATCCGCTGGTTTTGACACCGACATTGGTGCTTTCATTGAGAGTTCCTCTATGTCGCCACCGATAGGCTTGATGGCATCTTCAACCAACAACGTTGTCTGGGTGAGACTTTTCTCCCGGACAGATCTTCAGATTCGGCGGCCGCGACCGCAAGCCAATTCACTTGGCCACCGAGCAGATCGAAGCTACGCCCGGCCGTCAGTCGATTCGAAGCTTAAACTTCACGGCCGATGTCGCGGAGACTTGATCTTCGACGGACTCGAGCCTGACAAGCGCCGCCTTTGTGACGATGGGCATGATCTAGCTCTGCCGCGAACAGTGCCTTGGTGGCGCACCGGATCCGCTTCGCCATTAGCCCGGAGCCGATCGCCAGATCGAGGCGGCGGATAGCGCGCCACAGGGGCTTCAACATCCACGGCGATGGGCGAACACCGATCTTGTCCCTGCGAAAATCGTGATTACGAGGCGCCGACTCCTCGCGGACTCAACCTCCCGCGCCCTACCAATCGATCCGGATTGGGCGCGGTTATGGAATTCACCGCCGCGGACATCTTTCAATACTACGCCTTTTGGCGATATCCTGAATTCACTAAAGCACCTCTCATTATCGGAGAGTCTGGCGGACTATGGCGGGATGGCTGGGTACGGACGACGGAGAAATTTAGAACCCACCCACCACCCACTTTGTAGCCACCGCCGATGATCTAACCGACATGCTAGACTACGACTCGGCGACATCGACGCTATGGACGACGGTGCGGAGATTTAAGCAGAACCAGCGCCTACAGGCACCGGAAGACCACCTCGTCATCGACATATATATGGTGGACACCCCAAAAGACGGGATGGCGAAGAAGCGTGGAGGCGGACTCTCTAAAGAAGCAGCCCAAACGCCGACGTCGTGGCGCCGCTCTAAATCCCGCCACAAAGAAGAATGGAGATTCCGCACAGAGATAATAATACTCCGGAGAGTGCCGAAGACAATCCCTCCAGCAAGACTCGGCGCGGGAGGATGCGAAGCAAGCCCTCACGAGAGGCGGCGAGACGAAGGAGTTGAGGATGATAACTATATGCCTCCCTCCGAAGACGGTAAGCCTCAACGATGATGAATTCGCTGCACTGAGGATCCCGTCGAACAAGAGCGCTTCAAGCGCAGGCTTATCGCCACAAAGAAACAGCCTAAAGAAAAAGCAACAGCTCCAAGCTGACCAAGACCTGCTGGCGATCAATGGACCGAGGTCCTCGCGGCGAATAGTATAAACTCGAACGCCCTCAAAGTTACCTAAGGCGCAAGCTGCTCCCCGATTAGAGGAGGAAGCATACGTACCTTCATCACCAACAAGCGATATGGTCGACCGACCACCCGTGGTCGTGACAGAGGCATCCAGCCCCCACCAAGACCGTACCTGCATCGCTCCAAAAGTACGAAGCCAAGAGGGAACGCGCCGGACTTGCGAGACATAGGACAAGGCAAGGCAATCCAGATCCATCTACGGATCACGTGGGCGCCCTACAAACCACGACGAATACCGTCGCGCCGGATACAATAACCCCGGCCGGGCCGAACACAGCAGACAGCGCTCTCTCGAGCTGCGTCGCGATATCGCCCAATACAGAGGCGCCGCACACCCCCTATGCTTCACTGACGAAGTAATGGATCATCAGATCCCCGAAGGGTTTAAACCCGTAAACATCGAATCTTACGATGGCACAACAGACCCCGCGGTTTGGATCGAAGACTATCTTCTCCACATCCATATGGCCCGCGGCGATGATCTCCATGCCATCAAGTATCTCCCACTCAAGCTTAAAGGACCAGCTCGGCATTGGCTAAACAGCTTGCCCGCAGAGTCAATTGGGTCTTTGGGAAGACACGGAAGCCGTATTCTCGACAACTTCCAAGGCACGTATGTGCGACCACGACGCCGATGACCTAAGCCACATCATTCAGCAACTGACGAATCGGCGGACAATTCGGACACGGTTCTTGACAAAGAAAACCAAATCGCCGACCGTCCGAATGCAGAGGCCCTTGCAGCCTTCAAACATAACATCCGGGATGAATGGCTAGCCCGCACCAGGGGCAGAAAAGCCAAATCCATGGCAGCCCTCACATCGTTAATGACCGCTTTTGCACGGAGAGGACAGCTGGCTAGCCCGTAGCAACAACCTCCGTAAAAATTCGGCAGTCCGGATACCAAGGACAACAACGGCAGTCATGTCGAAGAAAAACAAGCGCCGCGTGCTGGCGGCGATAAGGAGGATCTGGCAGTCAATGCGGATTCGAGGCTCTAAACCCGTTAGCGGAAGAAGCCATTCAAAAGAACCACTCCGGGTCCGTCCAATCTGGACCGAATACTCAACCGCTTATGCCAGATACATGGCACCTCTGAAAAGCCAGCTAACCACACTAATAGAGATTGCTGGGTGTTCAAGCAGGCCGGCAAGTTAATTGCCGAAAACAATGACAAGGAGCTAAACAGCGACGACGAGGAAGAGACCCGACCGCCGAACAACAGAGGACAGAAGGGTTTTCCCCCACAAGTACGGACGGTGAATATGATATACGCGACCCACATACCCAAGAGGGAGAGGAAATGCGCACTAAGGGACGTCTATGCGATGGAGCCAGTCGCCCCAAAGTTCAATCCATGGTCCTCTTGTCCGATCACTTTCGATCGAAAAGACCATCCGACCAGCATACGCCATGGCGGATTCGCCGCATTGGTTTTAGACCCAATCGTCGATGGATTTCACCTCACGAGAGTCCCGATGGACGGCGGCAGAGCTGAACCTGCTTTATCGGATACGGTCGCAAAATGGGCATAGACCCATCAAGGATTAAGCCTACAAAGACAACCTTTAAAGGTGTCATACCAGAGTGGAGGCTAACTGCAGCTCACCACACCGAAGTGGTCTTGGATCCTGGATAATTTCGAGCAAAGAGTTAATCTTCGACATAGTCCCGTTTCGCAGCGGCTATCACGCTCTACTCGGACAAACCGTGTTTGCAAAATTCAACGCGGTGCCGCATTATGCATACCTAAAGCTCAAGATGCCATGCCCTCGTGGAGTCATCACGGTCAATGGGAATACGGAACGCTCCCTCCGAACGGAGGAACATACAATGCTCTCTCATGGCGGAAATACTGAGCAGCCTTCTAAGGCAATTCTCAAGTACGGCAGATAAAAGGCCGGATACAGCAAAGCGCGCCCGAAGCAATGCCAACCAAGACCACCTGGCGCGATCAGAGCACGCGTAGCAATGCGGCCCCAACCCTCGCCCGCGCATGATCGCAAGAATAACACTCGGCGTACATCATTACGCTTTGGAGATACCATGGGCGCAGGGAAAGGGGCACGATCACAATGGACCCAGAGTGCGGCTCGACCACACCAGGGGCTCGCAAGTGTGCCCCCCTTCTTTTCTTTTTCATTTTACTACTTTGTGTCCAAAGGACTCCGTTAAGCAGAAGCCCTGTCCGGTGGCGAACCTGCCAAACTCATGATGCAACAGTCAGGGACTAAAGAAGGCCGCGACGAATACTCAGGTGGTCTCAATTACGAGCATTAATTTTGATTATATACACCAAGTCCGCAGCTCATCCCTGGAGGGGGACATGTTTATTTAGTCCAAATCCCTTGCTTACCGCACTATTTGTATCAGTCCGCTCTACTAGCAGATTTTCTTTCATAAATAATACAGCACCTTGTTGATCGCAATTGCATTACCTTTTATATATATATGCTCATTATATGACATCCTGCACCCGTATATTTTGGTACGGCCTAATACACCGGGGGCTTACGTTCCCCACTCTATGGTGTGATAAGTCCGAACACTTTCACAAGTGCGGCACCCCGAACTTATAGCATTATATGAATCGGCTCCGAATCATGTCTTGAGTCAATAGTTGGGTTTGCCCGGCTCCCACGTTTTGGTGCCTTACATTCCGTTCGTCGGCTAAGGTGGCCTGGAGAACCATCGCGATTGCGCCCGGTTGAGCCGGGCGGCGCCTCGATGGAAAAGCTAAACTGGCCCGGCATGATAAGGCGAGAGACCGGTCGCTGTTCGAGGGGTTTTGGGTCCTAAAGACCCACGCCGCTGAAGGTTCGGACAATGTCCGAAGAAGGCATCGATAAGCGCCCGGATTCGGTCTTCGAATACCGGGGCTTCACCAAAATTTAAAATTATAGAATTCTATGGCTAAGTGAGAGTGTTCAAGCATTATAAGTCCGGTTGCCTTGTTCGTTGTGTTGGCGCCTCCTCGATGGACCCAACAATGGGAACAAGAGTGCTCAAGTTTATCCCAACACCCCAAAGACTTTCGCGGCTTGGGGGCTGAAGCCAACGACTTGCCATCTCTCAGATTTTATAAACGGCCGCATAGAAGGTAATATTTTAAATTGAACAAGCGTTGCTCATGGCGCATATGAACGAAGTTTTCAGCGCACAGGATAAATACATAGCGAGTTCACTCAAAGATTACATTTCGAGAGCACTCATCTGCAATATCGCAGGCTCCCTTCAGGACAATTTTATAATACTTCTCCGGCGTGCGATACTCCCTGCCCGGTGGCGGTGGGTCCGTGAGAAGCTTCTCCGCATCCAACTTGCCCTAGTGCACCTTTGTGCGGGCAAGGGCCCGACGAGCGCCTTCAATACAAAGGGAGCGCTGATGACCTCCACCGGGGCATGCATCCACCAGCCGCCGCACGAGGCCAAAGTAGCTCCCAGGCATGGCCTGTCCAGGCCACAGCCGGACTATGAGGCCCTTCATGGCCTCCTCAACTACCTTGTGGAGTTCGACCAGCTACTTCAACTGGTCGCTTGGGGGCACCGGATGGCCGGCCTTAGCGTACTGAGACCAGAAGACCTTCTCCGTCGAGCTCCCCTCCTCACCACGATAGAATCTTGGCGGCATCGGGCGCACTCGTGGCAGATCTGCAAATACCTCGAGAGCTCGAATGCGGGTAAGTGTCAGGTAGTTCACATTAACATGCCTGCTTTGCATGAAAAATGCCTTACCCGCCGCTATCTTCTTTATGTCCTCAACCTCCTGAAGGGCCTTATGGGCCTCGGCCTTAGCGGACTTGGCACTTTTGAGAGCTGAGGCAAGCTCGGACTCTCGAGTCTTTGAGTCACGCTCCAAACTCTCATGCTTCTACATGAGAGCCTGGAGCTCTTGCCGTACTTCCGCCACCCGTGCCTCCTACTTTTCTCGGCCCGTCCGCGGCCGCACTGCGTTCGACCACGGACACAGCCTCCTTCAGGGCTGCCACCTCGTTAGTGGCCCCTGCAATACCCGCATTATCCTTGTTAATTTTATTGCAACCGAAATCCTTTTCTGCAAGGTACTAATTCAAAGTGGTGTTACTCACCTTCTTTTTCCTCGAGCTGCCTCTTGGCATGGCCGAGCTCTTGCTCGGACCGCTCGAGATCCTTCTTCAGCACGTCGACCTCCGCCGTTAGTGCGGCAGAGGTCAGCAACGCATCCTGCAAACCCATATTGACATATTTTAGGCAACCCTGCGTATATCTTGTTAGATCCTCAGTCCGGCTTTTCTTTCCGAACACCAAACTGAGCATCAGGGGCTACTGTCTATGCGGTATTACATTACATAATTTTAACTTCTTACCTCAAAGCCTGTTAGAAGGCTGCTGCAGGCTTCGGTCAGCCCGCTCTTAGCGAGCTGGACCTTCTCAATCACCGCACTCATGATAATGCGGTATTCTTCCTCGATGGAAGCGCCTTTAAGCGCCTCCAACAGGTTATCCGGCGCCTCCGGTTGGACGGAGGCCGCCGGCGTCACGGTCCTGCCCTTCTTTCGAAGGGGCCACTTGCTGGACTCTTGAACCACTGCGGGTTCCGATGTAGAGTCCGGCACAAAGTCCGGGAGGCTGCCTGACGGCGCCTCCGGAGCCTCCTCCTGATGGGTCCCTCTCTGGGATCCCACCTCGGCGTCTTCGCCACGGGGGGTAGTGGCGGTCGGAAGTGAGTCCACATCCGACAGGGCCAATGACCCGCTTGATGAAGCGGGAAGATCATCATCGGCCGGACTACGGACAGAACGCGGCATTAGAAGGACACTACGCGACTGTAGGATCGTTGAAGGTGAGAGTGTCTAGAGGGGGGGTGATTAGACTACTCGACAAGACAAAAAATTATGCCTTTTGACAAAGACAAGTTTGTGGCAGATTTACAATGGAGATCAAGTCAAGCATCATGCATACAAGTCAAGTAGCATACTACACATGCAATTCTAGAGAATGGGCAGCGGAAAGTAAATTGCACAAGTAGTAAAGAGAAGTGGAGAAGATCAAACGCAGTTTGGAGACACGGAGATTTTTCTCGTGGTTCCGATAGGTGGTGCTATCGTCAATCCACGTTGATGGAGACTTCAACCCACGGAGGGTAACGGCTGCGAGAGTCCACGGAGGCTCCACCCACGAAGGGTCCACGAAGAAGCAACCTTGTCTATGCCATCATGGCATCGTCCACGGAGGACTAGCCTTACTCGGGGTAGATCTTCAAAGTAAGCGATCTCCTTGCCCTTACAAACTTCTTGGTTCAACTCCACATCTTGACGGAGGCTCCCAAGCGACACCTAACCAATCTAGGAGGCACCACCCTCCAAAAGGTAATAGATGGTGTTGGTGATGATGAACTCCTTGCTCTTGTGCTTCAAATGATAATCTCCCCAACACTCAACTCTCCTCACTGATTTGGTTGTGGTGGAAGAAAGGATTGAGTGGAAAGCAACTTGGGAAGGCTAGAAATCAAGTTTCATATGGTGGGAGTGGAGCAACTTGATCTCAACACAAGGGTAGGTAGTTTTCTTCTCAGAAATGTAAGGTAGGAGTGGTAGTTCTTTCTGATGGCTCTCTCCACGAATGAAGAGGAGGTGGAGGGGTATTTATTGCCTCCACACAAAATCCAACCATTACACACATTTGACCAATCTCGGTCAGACCGAAGTTGACAACTCGGTGAGACCGAAAGTTCAAATCTTGTGAACGTTGGGATTTTCGTTGGGACCGAAAATACAATCTCGGTGAGTCCGATTCTTCCAAATGCTAGGGTTTGCCAATCTCGGTGGGACCGACTTTATCATCTCGGTGACACCGATATGATGACAGAAGGATTCTGAAGCTTGGCAACACTAGTTTCGTGAGACCGAGTTTGGAATCGGAAAATCCGAAATTACTAGGGTTTGGCTTTGTGGTGAGGTGGTTCATCTCGGTGTGGTGAGTTTATGGAATCGGTGGGACCGAGATTACTTATGAGTATATGTTGGAATGAGAGATTGCTGATAGTTTGGGAGATAGATCACTAAGCACTTTGAGCAACCAGATCATTATCATAACCTCATCCCCTTTTAATAGTATTGGCTTTCCTATAGACTCAATGTGATCTTGGATCACTAAACCAAAAATGGAGTCTTGAGCTTTTGCCAATGCTTTCCTTAGCATCCTAGGGGTCCACCTCTTCAGTCCTTTTGCCATGCCAAAGTGATTGACTTTCCTGAAACATACTTGATAAAAGCATTAGTCCAACCACAAAGTATGTTGTCATTAATTACCAAAACCACCAGGGAGCAAATGTGCTTTCAATCTCCCCCTTTTTGGTAATTGATGGCAACACACAAAAGAAGATATCATTAAAGCTTTGACAAACATGTAGTACACAGGCTCCCCTTACAAGTGTGCAAGATTTTCATGGATTATGGTTTTGGACTATCATAAGCACACAAGAGAGAAGAACAAGATGTGCTACATGCAGCTTGGCTATATGCATCAGAGCAGATGAGGATAAGTGAGTGATGATGCACATGTGCATGGTGATTTCTTGCAAACAAGTATCCACAAGCAAGTCACCATCATGCACATTCTGCAAGATGCATATACTTACCTTGAGGTTCCTTAGCATTGTACCTGAAGAAATAGACTTGGGAAAACAAGGTTAGATAACACAAGAGTATTTCTTCAACCAACATCAAGAACATCAAGAGTACCAAGCCAGGGATTGACATGTATAAAGAGTGTCTCATATTGAGCACGAGCTTGAATCAGCAAACATGTCTCCCAAGACTAAAAGATTTTTCAATGAGCTCTGAGAGATATTGCTTTTCATAAGATACCAATTGTGCTTTTCATAAGATACCAATTGTGATAGCGAGGAAAGCAAGATCAAAAGAATGATACCAAATGTAATATCCAATGTGGAACAGGGCAAAGCTTTGATGTGATTCTCTCCCCCTTAAGGTAAGATTGTTCTTCCCCTTTAAATCTTCTCTTCTCCCCTTATCTTCCAATCTCCCATTAAGCTCCCCCTAAATCTTCTCCCCCTTTGACATCAAGTGCCGAAAAGGACAGTAAACTAGGAAGGTCAGGAAAGATGAAAGGAAAGAAGTGGGATCCTTAAGAATCACAACTTGTTCAATAAGAAGCAGGCATAAAGAATCATTGAGTTGAGCTGCATAAGGTGCTATCCTGAAAGAAAATCGGTGACACCGAAGTGAGATGGATCGGTGGGTCCGAAAGTCTAGGACTTAGGGCAGATCCTTTTTCGGTCAGACCGAAAGTTTTGAGTCGGTGACGCCGAGTTAAATTCCAAGGAAATTCAGAAATAATTCAGCTCACTTTGCAAAGAGTTTTTCAAAAGATTTGCAATGAATTTGTAAATGATTTTCAGGGAATTGATCAGAGCCAAAATGATATTCACAAAAACAAAAGAGTAAAAATAAAAAGATTGCTAGATGAAGTTTTTTTTTGGTTAAAAGGAAACTCAACGAGAGAATCAAAAGAGGCAATAGCAAAACTCCAAAACATATGTACTTCATCTAGACAGGGGTCGGCGACAAAGTCACCTATGTTTGAGTATATTGACTTAGGATTCAAATGAGGACATTTGATCATAGGTCATACTCATCGTTTAAGCTCAAAATGGGGTTGCCATTTCTCGATTAAGCATTTGATGTGATCACATCTTATGAAGCTGCTTGTACTCATAACTTTGAGCAAAGCTCCTTCAAGATGTGAAGAACATACCTTGGGCTTGTTGTTGCTTGTACTCATGTAGGTGAACTTGATGTAGATGCTCATAGAATGTGAAGGTGAAGCACCATTTCCAATTGTATAGTTCATCTTCCTACATGGGTTAGGCAAGCAAGGAAATACTCAAGAATATCCAAGATGACAAGAGTGAAATACTAGATGTATTAGGTGTCAAAAAGGATATGTGGAATTTTGTTCCTTGAACTCAACATCCCAAAGAGCTAGATACTTGGTCAATGACAAGATTACTCATGATTTGAGTGTGTGGTAATCTTGTGGAATGTAGATCATCCAAGTACCTGCAAGGAGTTAGATGCAATACAAGGGGGCAAATGTGTCCAAGACATATGATCATCATCATAAGAGAAATATCAAGGATTAGTCATGTAGGCTCATGCCTTGCATGCATCAATGGAGTTTTCACTCCAGGTTTGAAGCATCAATGATGTTCAACGCACTCCTTAGGCGACAAAACACTTTTTCATCAAGTGGTTTTGTAAATATATCAGCAAGTTGTTTGTCAGTGCGAACATGCTTAAGATCGATGTCACCCTTAGCAATATGATCACGAATAAAGTGGTGACGAACTTCAATGTGTTTCGTGCGAGAGTGTTGCACGGGATTGTGTCCAATCTTAATCGCACTCTCATTGTCACAAAGCAAAGGAACATGTCTCGCATGTATCCCATAATCCTTAAGCGTTTGTGTCATCCATAGCAACCGAGCACAACATGAACCAGCGGCAATATATTCCTTGGCGAGAGATAATGATACGAATTTTGTTTCTTGGAGGACCAAGATACAAGGGATCGTCCAAGAAATTGACACGTGCCGAAGTTGACTTTCTATCAATCTGTCTCGGCATAGTCCGAGTCGGAATAGCCAACAAGATCGAAAGAGGCCCTCTTAGGATACCAAATGCCAAAGTTAGGTGTGTGTATCAAATATCTCACAATTCTTTTAACAGCTTTAAGATGACATTCTTTAGGGGCTGCTTGATATCGAGCACACATGCATACACTCAACATTATGTCGGGACGAGAAGCACGAGAGATATAGTAGAGAACCAATCATGGATCGATAAACCTTTTGATCAACAGGTTCTCCATCTTTTGTCAAGTCATTATGTCCACTAGTAGGCATGGGGGTTTTCATACCTTTGCTTTCTTGCATGTTGAACTTCTTGAAGAGATCCTTAGTGTACTTTGTTTGTGAGACAAAAGTACCCTCCTTAGATTGCTTGATTTGCAACCCAAGGAAGAATTTGAGTTCACTCATCATGGACATCTCATACTTCTCCGACATAAGCTTTCCAAACTTCTCACTAAAATGAGGGTTAGTTGAACCAAAGATAATATCATCAACATATATTTGGCACACAAATAGTTCACCATCAACCCTTTTCGTGAATAGTGTTGAGTCTATTTTATCTATCTCAAATCCTTTCTCAAGAAGAAAGCTAGTCAAGCATTTGTACCAAGCTCTAGGGGCTTGTTTAAGACCATAAAGAGCTTTATGCAACTTGTAAACATGATTAGGCTTTTTAGGATTCACAAATCCGGGAGGTTGTTTCACAAATACTTCCTCCTCAATTTCACCATTTAGGAAAGCACTTTTAATGTCCATTTGATAGAGAGTAATATCATGGTGGTTGGCATAAGCAAGAAGAATGCGAATGGACTCAAGTCTAGCAACGGGGGCATAGGTCTCACCATAGTCCATACCTTCGACTTGTGTGTAACCTTGTGCTACGAGACGTGCCTTGTTGCGGATGACTTGTCCATCCTCATCCTGCTTGTTCCGAAACACCCATTTGGTTCCAATGACGTTTTGGTCATCATTGGGCTTCTCTACCAAAGTCCAAACGTTGTTCCTCTCGAAGTTGTGTAGCTCTTCATGCATAGCGTTCACCCAATCCGGGTCTTCAAGCGCTTCTTCTACCTTCATAGGTTCAAGACTAGAGATAAATGAGTAATGCTCACAAAAGTTAGCTAAACGAGTTTTAGAGCGAGTAATTCTCCCGGAGTCGATGTCGTTCATCATTTGTTCCACGGGATGATTCTTCTTGACTCTTGCTCGAACTCGAGATAGCTTTTGTTGTGGTCACGGCTGAGCTTCCTCATCATCCTCATCTTCTTCTTCTTCTTCATTGTTGTTGGTGTTGTCTTGAGGTGGTGGAGAAGGAGGTTGTGGTGGATCTTCTTGTCGCACTTCCTCATCTTGGTGAGTTCCACTTGTCGAAGCCTCCATGTTGCCTTGAGGTTCATCTTGCCGTGAGGTAGGGGGCTCCACATATGTAGATGAGGTACTCTCCTTCACTTCCATGGGACGGATCTTTCCAATAGATAAATCTTGAATGGCTTCGGATGGGTCCTTGTCTCCTACATCAATAGGCATTTGCTCTACTTGCGAGCCATTAGATTCATCAAACTTCACGTCTACCGTCTCTTCAACCTTTCGGGTGAAATTATTGTAGACATGGTAGGTGTGGGAGTTTGATCCATAATCGAGGAAAAAGCCTTCATGAGATTTAGGAGCAAATTTGGACCGACGATGCTTATCAAGGATATAGCATTTTGAACCAAAGACACGAAAGTATCCCACTTGGGGTTTGTTACCGGTGAGGAGCTCGTATGAAGTCTTGCCGAGGAGCTTGTGAAGATAGAGCCTGTTGATGGCATGACAAGCTGTCTCGACGGCTTCTCCCCAAAAGTGTTTCGGTGTCTTGTATTCATCAAGCATCGTTCTTGCCATCTCAATGAGCGTTCGGTTCTTCCTCTCAACAACTCCATTTTGTTGAGGAGTATACGTAGCCGAGAACTCATGTAGAATCCCTTCCTCATCGAGAAAAGAGTCCACATGGGCGTTCTTGAACTCCGTTCCATTGTCACTCCGAACTTTCTTGATCTTCACTTCAAATTGATTTTGGGCCTTTCTAGCAAAGGTTTTGAAGATTCTCTGAACCTGTGACTTGTCATCAAGGAAAAATACCCACGTAAATCTGGAATAATCATCAACTATAACTAGACCAAAAGAGTTACCACCAAGGCTTTTGTAAGCATTGGGACCGAAGAGATCCATGTGAAGAAGCTCAAGCGGTCTCCTTGTGGTCATGATGTTCTTCACGGGATGACTTCCACCTACTTGTTTTCCTGCTTGACAGGCACTCTGAGTCTATCTTTGTCAAAGAAAACATCTTTAACACCAAGAATGTGATCACCTTTGATTAGCTTATCTAGATTACGCATGCCAACATGTCCAAGCCTTCTATGCCACAACCAACCTTTAGCAGATTTAGCAATGAAGCAAGTTCTAGGTTGAGCTTTCTTAGTGAAATCAACAATGTATAGATCACCTCTACGGATACCGGTAAAAACCATGTTATGATTGTCACGACGAAAGACTTGGCAATCTACTTCGGTGAATAGCACATTAAATCCAAAGTCAGCTAATCTAGACACGGAAAGTAAATTGTATCCAAGTGATTCAACAAGCATGACATTTTGAATAGAGCTATCATGAGATATGGCCACCTTACCAAGGCCAAGTACCTTACCCTTGGAGTTGTCTCCAAAAGTCATATACTTATGTGGACCATCGTTCTTTGCAAGCTCTCGAAACATGTCTTCATCTCCGGTCATGTGATCGGTGCATCCACTATCAAGAATCCACTCTTTTCCACCGGATATGTAGTCTCTCAGATTTGCCATAAGATTGAGACTCTTCATGATCTTGTCTAGCTCGGTGTCCGAATCAGAGTAATCGTCATCATGCTCATGCTCATCATCATATTGACCCATAGATAATTCATCATCAATACCTAGGTCAATTTGATAATGACTTGCATTAGTTTTGTCAATGTGACAATAATCATCGGAATGCAATACAAGAGCATTTCTAATTAGAACATTGATAAGTCCGGAATCACCCTTCTTTTTCATAAGATCACGAAGCTCAAAGAAGCATTTATCAAAGTTGGGATCATTGGGGCGAAACATATCAAATTCAATAGTCTTGTATAGAATTTCATCAAGACCTCTCAAAGAGTAGTCCGGATAAAGTTCTTCCAAGAACTTCCACATAGCATAGGCGCACTCAAAGTTTGTGATAAGCTCAAGCAAGTTATCGGGCAAGCCTCTAATGATGAGATTTACAGTTCTAAGGTTACGAAGCAAATCAAGCTCTTCATCCATAGTAGGGTGCAAGGGGTCAAATGGAGGTACATATGGGGTTTCAACATATTTGCGCAAGTTGTACATCTTAAAAATAGCAAGCATTTCAATCCTCCACGAGTTATAGGACACTCCATCAAGAATAGGCACTCTATGACTAACACTCCCAAACGTAGACACGTCCATCTTCCTCCAATGGTGTGCAAACCAAAGCAATGGAGACCAAGGCTCTGATACCAATTGTAGGATCGTTGAAGGTGAGAGTGTCTAGAGGGGGGGGTGATTAGACTACTCGACAAGATAAAAAATTATGCCTTTTGACAAAGACAAGTTTGTGGCAGATTTACAATGGAGATCAAGTCAAGCATCATGCATACAAGTCAAGTAGCATACTACACATGCAATCCTAGAGAATGGGCAGCGGAAAATAAATTGCACAAGTAGTAAAGAGAAGTGGAGAAGATCAAACGCAGTTTGGAGACACGGAGATTTTTCTCGTGGTTCCGATAGGTGGTGCTATCGTCAATCCACGTTGATGGAGACTTCAACCCACGGAGGGTAACGGCTGCGAGAGTCCACGGAGGGCTCAACCCACGAAGGGTCCACGAAGAAGCAACCTTGTCTATGCCATCATGGCATACGTCCACGGAGGACTAGCCTTACTCGGGGTAGATCTTCATGAAGTAGGCGATCTCCTTGCCCTTACAAACTTCTTGGTTCAACTCCACATCTTGTGGAGGCTCCCAAGCGACACCTAACCAATCTAGGAGGCACCACCCTCCAAAAGGTAATAGATGGTGTTGGTGATGATGAACTCCTTGCTCTTGTGCTTCAAATGATAATCTCCCCAACACTCAACTCTCCTCACTGATTTGGCTGTGGTGGAAGAAAGGATTGAGTGGAAAGCAACTTGGGAAGGCTAGAAATCAAGTTTCATATGGTGGGAGTGGAGCAACTTGATCTCAACACAAGGGTAGGTAGTTTTCTTCTCAGAAATGTAAGGTAGGAGTGGTAGTTCTTTCTGATGGCTCTCTCCACTAATGAAGAGGAGGTGGAGGGGTATTTATAGCCTCCACACAAAATCCAACCGTTACACACATTTGACCAATCTCGGTCAGACCGAAGTTGACAACTCGGTGAGACCGAAAGTTCAAATCTTGTGAACGTTGGGATTTTCTGTGGGACCGAAAATACAATCTCGGTGAGTCCGATTCTTCCAAATGCTAGGGTTTGCCAATCTCGGTGGGACCGACTTTATCATCTCGGTGACACCGATATGATGACGAAGATTCTGAAGCTTGGCAACACTAGTTTCGGTGAGACCGAGTTTGGAATCGGAAAATCCAAATTACTAGGGTTTGGCTTTGTGGTGAGGTGGTTCATCTCGGTGTGGTGAGTTTATGGAATCGGTGGGACCGAGATTACTTATGAGTATATGTTGGAATGAGAGATTGCTGATAGTTTGGGAGATAGATCACTAAGCACTTTGAGCAACCAGATCATTATCATAACCTCATCCCCTTTTAATAGTATTGGCTTTCCTATAGACTCAATGTGATCTTGGATCACTAAACCAAAAATGGAGTCTTGAGCTTTTGCCAATGCTTTCCTTAGCATCCTAGGGGTCCACCTCTTCAGTCCTTTTGCCATGCTAAAGTGATTGACTTTCCTGAAACATACTTGATAAAAGCATTAGTCCAACCACAAAGTATGTTGTCATTAATTACCAAAACCACCAGGGAGCAAATGTGCTTTCAGCGACATAAAAGAAATTACACATCAAGGATCCGGATACTTACCATCTTGCCGGACGCCTGGCCCTTGGAGGCCACTCATCCTCGCCAACGCTGGTGTTGGCGAAACTGTCTGGGGGGTAGTTCTCCCCCTCTTGGACCCTTCGGCCTCCCCGATTGGGGAAGCCTTCCTCTTCTTCTCTCCCTCCTCCGGGAGAGAATACTCCTCCTCGTCGTCTTCGGGGGAGGAGTCCGTGTCGTCATCAGACGCCTGATTGCGGAAACTCTTTTGAGTCCCCGCGGCCACCTTCTTGGCCTTCTTCTCCGGCACCATGTGCGGTGCCGGAACCAGCAGCCCTGATAGCGGGCGTCCCACTGGTCTTCGGCATGGGAGCCGGGCTGATAAGCAGCTTGGCCTTCTCCATCCATTCTGTCAAAGGAAGAGGCGAATGAAACCCCACTAAAAGTTAATTTAATTATCACAAGTGTCCCGTGATGGGGTTGAATCACTTACCTCGTCGCTTGATATCTGCGAGCTGAATCCATGATCTTCCGTCGCGGATGCGGGCTTGGCGCCCTTGAACAGCACCCTCCAGCGCCTTCAGTATGTTGTATCGAAGAGCCCGCTTAGCGCTGGTGCTGTTCGGATTGAACTCCCACAAATTGAATGCCCGTTCTTGGCATGGGAGAATCCGCCGGATGAGAATGACTTGGACCATGTCGACAAGCCTGAGCTTATTGCTCACCATCTTCTTGATGCAGGCTCGGAGTCCCGTCACCTCCACCGGATTGCCCCACTGCAAGCCCTTCTCTTTCCAGGAGGTGAGCTACGTGGGGATGCTAGATCTAAACTTCGGGGCCGCCGCCCATGTGGGCTTGCGCGCTCGGTGATGTAGAACCACCCGATTGCCACCCCTTGACGGAGTCCACAAAGGCCCTTCGAGCCAAAGGGCGTTGGGCAATTTGCCCAACATGGCGCCTCCGCATTCGCTTATGTGCCCTTCACAACCTTGACTTGCGTTGAAGGTCTTGAGCCACAGCGAAGTGGGGCGGATGCACAGAAGGCCTCGCACACGACGATAAACGCCGAGATGTTGAGGATGAAGTTCGGCGCCAGATCGTGGAAATCCAGGCCGTAGTAAAACATGAGCCCCCGGACAAATGGATGGAGCGGAAAGCCCAGTCCGCGGAGGAAGTGGGGGAGGAAGACGACCCTCTCATGAGGCCTAGGGGTAGGGATGAGCTGCCCCTCGTTGGGCAGCCGATGCGCGATATCGCTGGAAAGATATCCGGCGCTGCACAGCTTGGTGATGTCCTCCTCCTTAACGGTGGAGGCTAGCCATTTGCCTCCCGCTCCGGACATAATCGGAGAAGGTCGAGGCGAGATGCGTGAGCTTGGGCGTTGGAGCTTGAGTGCGCGGAGATGGATAAGCAAAGGAGGAAGAAGGCGTAGGTGGAAAGGTGAATCCTTATCCCTTATATATAGGCGGACAAAAACTATGCGTCCCCCACCGGCCTGGTAAAACTCGCTTGTCTCCCAAGCGCCACCATCAATGGCGCGGTTGGGTTACCCACACACGTATTGATGAGAATTCCAGAATAAGGGGAACACGATCTCTGCTTCGACAAGACGTGCCAAGGAAACCGCTTCGCAAAACATGCTGAGGTGGTATAGTAAAAAACGATTCAAACAAAGGCTTGCTTGCGATGTGATGTCGCGCCGCGTAATACGTCAGCAGATTGAGCTAGTGTATATTCTATTCTCTCTACGGTGGAATGTGGAAATTATTTTTTGCAGAGCCGGACACTATCCTGGTGTTCATGATCTTCTCTCGATTATTCAAGGGAGGAACCCGCCTTGCAATGTCGAACATTATGCGCTCCGGACTTATCGTCATTGAAGACTGGTTCAGGGGCTACTGAGGGAGTCCTGGACTAGGGGGTGCCCGGACAGCCGGACTATCATTATCCGCCGGACTCCAAGGCTACGAAGATACAAGATTGAAGACTCCGTCCCGTGTCCGGATGGGACTTTCCTTGGCGTGGAAGGCAAGCTTGGCAATACGGATATGTAGATCTCCTACCATTGTAACCGACTCTGTGTAACCCTAGCCTCCTCCGGTGTCTATATAAACCGGAGGGCTTTAGTCCGTAGGACAACATACATCACAACAATCATACCATAGGCTAGCTTCTAGGGTTTAGCCTCCTTGATCTCGTGGTAGATCCACTCTTGTACTACCCATATCATCAATATTAATCAAGCAGGACGTAGGGTTTTACCTCCATCGAGAGGGCTCGAACCTGGGTAAAAACATCGTGTCCCTCGTCTCCTGTTACCATCCGCCTAGACGCACAGTTCGGGACCCCCTACCCGAGATCCGCCGGTTTTGACACCGACACCCACCGTTTGCTATTTTTCTCGAGAGAAGCCACTAGTGAAATCTACGCCCCCCGGGTCTATTTTCTCATCATATGTTTTCAGATCTATATTGCTATTTGCCTTATTATTTATTTGCATATTTTATTTTCAGATCTATATTACCAAAAACCCAAAAATACCTCGATGAGTTTTATTTGTTGTTATTTGCATCTATCAATCTACCACAATTTTTATCACGTCAACGTGACAATTTTTGGCATTGTTACCCGAAAGGGATTGACAACCCCTTTAACATGTCGGGTTGCAAGTATTTGTTCGTTGTATGCAGGTACCATTTACATAGTGTTGCTTGATTCTCCTACTAGTTCGATAACCTTGGTCTCATCCCTGAGGGAAATACCTGTTGTAGTTGTGCTGCATCATCCCTTCCTCTTTGGGTAAATACTGACATAGTTCAAGCGAGATCAAAAGGAATTTCTAGTGCCTTTTCTGGGATACATCATCAACATCTATCAGGTTCCTAATCACAAATCTCATCTCCTTGCAATTTACATTATTTGCCATTTGCCTCTCGTTTTCATCTCCCCCACTTCACAAAAATTTGCTGTTTTATTCGCCCTCTTTTTTGTTCGCCGTTTCTCGTCAGATCTGTTTATGAGTTCAACCTTCCTTGCCTACTTTGTTATTATGGCTAGCATGGCTACCCCTCCTTTGTCACCAGATTTTGAAGTTCTATACTTCAAGCAAAAACAAGGAGAAAAATTGAAGATGCTTGGTATAGATTAATGGAATTTTATCGCATTAGCAGTCTTATAGGAGATGCAAGGATTTTTCTTCAAAACTTTTAGATAGGATTAGCTTTGCATCATAGACAACTTTTGGATTTTGCCGCTAATGGGAATTTTATTGAACTTGATGCTAATGCTGCTTATGTGATCCTAGAGGGAATCTTGGGAATCCTGCCAACCAAAAAGGGGATTTATTTTACTCAAGAAGGGGTCCAAATTTTAGACAAGTTGAATGATTTGCATAAACATGTGGTCGAGTTGCAAAAATATAATGAACCTCTGAAACATATTAGTGGAAACCTCAATCGCATGAATACTTTGATTATTCTTTGCAATAAACGGTTGGATATTTTAGATCTCAAGATGGTTTCCTTTCCTAAGAATTTAGGGAAGCGTAAAGAGCCTCCCTAGTTTGAGAAAGACCTTACAAAAGTTGCCAAAACTAAAGATGATAATACTTGAATCTATGCTTTATGCCTAGCTAGGGGCGTAAAATGATAGCGCTTGTTGGGAGGCAACCCAATCTTTATCTTTTTGCCTTTTGGTTTTCTTGTTGTTTTGCAATAAATATATGAAGATGCCTCTGATTAGATGTGTTTTATGTTTGGGATTTTAATTAGTGTTTGGGCCAAGCAAAGCCTTTGGGATCATGTTGGGTGATAGTTGATTTGATCTTGTTGAAAAACATAAACTTTTGCGCTAGAGATGTGCCCCGTACTCCGAACCTAGTGAGGGTGTAACGCCCTCGATGCGGCTATATCTCCCACGTGTCGAAGCACAACTTAGAGGCATAACCGGATTGAAAGCAATGTCGCAAGTGAGGTAATCTTCACACAACCCATGTAATACATAAGGGAAAGAGATACATAGTTGGCTTACAATCGCCACTTCACACAATTACATGAATAAAGCATTACATCATCCAGATACAATCAAGGTCCGACTACGTAACCAAAATAAAAGAAGAACCCCAAATCGACAAAGGTCCCGATCGACCCCAACCTGGGCTCCACTCTTGATCAACTAGAACGAAACAACACAAAGGGCAAGATCTTCATCGAGCTCCTCCTTGAGCTTGGTTCGTCACACCGCCGGAAACATAGGCACCGCAAACTGGTTTTGGAAGTATCCGTGAGCCACGGGACTCAGCAATCTCACACCATGAGATCAAGACTATTTAAGCTTATGGGTAAGGTAAAGGCATGAGGTGGAACTGCAGCAGCGACTAGCATATATGGTGGCTAGCATATGCAAATGAGAGCGAGAAGAGAAGGCAAAGCACGGTCGATAAAAGTATGATCAAGAAGTGATCCTATAGCAACCTCGTCAAGCATAACTCCAACACCGTGTTCACTTCACAGACTCCGCGGAAAGAGACCATCACGGTTACACACACGGTTGATGCATTTTAATTAAGGTCAACTTCGGGTTTTCTACAACCGGACACTAACAAATTCCCATCTGCCACATAACCGCGGGCACGGCTCTCGTAAGTTTCTACCCTACAGGGGTGTCCCAACTTAGCCCATGACAAGCTCTCGCGATCAACGAAGGAATAGACCTTCACCCGAGACACTCCGATCAGACTCGGTATCCCGGTACATCAAGACATTTCGACAATGGTAAAACAAGACCAGCAAAGCCGCCCGAATGTGCCGACAAATCCTGATAGGAGCTGCACATATCTCGTTCTCAAGGCACACCGGATTGTCCAAACTTCCGGTAGGCCAGCCCAGAGTTGCCCCTGGTGGCCACCGGTGGTTGACGGTTTGGACCAACACTCACAACGAGCACTGGCCCGGGGGGGTAAATAAAGATGACCCTTGGGCTCCGGAAACCCAAGGGAAAAAAAGGGCTAGGTGAGGCAAATGGTAAAACCAAGGTTGGGCCTTCTTTGGACAAGTTTTATTCAAAGCGAACTGTCAGGGGGGTCCCATAAATCACCCGACCGCGTTAGGAACGCAAAATCCGGGAACATAACACCGGTATGACGGAAACTAGGGCGGCAAGAGTGGAACAAAACACCAGGCATAAGGCCGAGCCTTCCACCCTTTACCAAGTCTATAGATGCATTAATAATATAAGTGATATTGTGATATCCCAACATAAACCCTGACCACCATGGAGCAATCTTCAACTTCACCTGCAACTAGCAACGCTATAAGAGGGGCTGAGCAAAGCGGTAACATAGCCAAACAACGGTTTGCATAGGAAAGGTGTCAAAGGTTAGAGGTTCATGGCAATATGGGATGGCTTGATAAACAGGTAATAGGTGGCGCAGCATAGCGATAGAACGAAGCAACTAGCATAGCAATGATAGTAGTGAGATCCAGGGTAGCGGTCATCTTGCCTGAAATCCTGCAAGGAAGAAGAACGAGTCCATGAAGAAGATGAAACCACGAAGACGAACCACACGTGAAGCGAACGAATCCTCACGATCGCAGCAAACAGAACTAACAAGAAGAAGCACACAACATGGTAAACACACCACACATGAACAAGGCATGATGCACAACAAGCATGATGCATGACCAAGCTACATGAAGCTACTCATGGCCAGAGATGATGCAAACAAGAACAACACACCAAGGCAAGTTTAAATGAGGCCGGGAACAACATATAACAACTCCGGTAAGTCCTCATATGCATATTTCGAAATTGGTCCATAACTGAATAAACCTTATGTTCAAGTAGTTAAACAGCAAGTTAAGATGCACCAAGATGATCTACACGAAATTCTAGTTAAGTTACATATAAAGTTCATTAGATTCGGAGCTACGGGCTAGAAAATATGAGCAAAACAAGTCAAACATAGCATCGATGCAAAATGCACCCAAACATCAAGCAAACACACCAAAACAAGGATGCAACATGATAATATGAAGCTACATGCAAAAACAAGCAAGTCTCATATAGAGCACACTCAAAACGGAGCAACGGTGCAACACACACACGCTATACAAGTCATAACAACAATCTGTCCATAACAGCAACTAGGCATCTTGCAAGCATCAAAACAACAAGCTACAACACCCCAACATGATAACAAAAGTCATGGGCATGAAGTACAGGTAAAGCATAACAAAACATGAACACTGAGCTATTTCCAGAAATCACTACAACATGCTCAAAAACACATGGAGATATTGCAAATAATAACAGTTTCAGACTTTAGCAGAAATAACATCAATTTGCAATGTTTAGAGCAAGCAAACAACATGTTACAGGAACTTATCATGGCAAACAAAGGCATGGCATGACTCTACTAATATCCTAGATCAAAAGTCCCTTACTGAACATGAGCCAAAAGGGCACGGAAAATATGATGGCACCCATGTAAACATGGCAAGTTATATAACAGATTCATACATGGCAGGAACAATAATAAGTAGGCATGTTCGTGAGCTTGAACCACTCACCACAGAGCAAAACATGGCATGGCAAGGCAACCAACAGTAAGAAGGCATGTTTATGAAGCTAAGCATGGCAAGAGCAAGGTCATAGGATACATGGATCACTAGGAAAACACATGGGAACAAGTGAACTTGATGTTAACAGGCTGACAACAACATTTTCAAGCAACTTTAGAGCAAGATTACAACATGATCCAGCAGGCTATAATTGCAACCAAGGGCATGAACGGATAGAGCATGACATGTAGTTCAAAACATGTTTATAGAGAATCTCCAGATTATGCATAGAATGATTAGTAGAAGCATGTTAACATAGCAACAAAATATAACAGAATCATCAGAAAAAAGCAACAAAGAACTACCCTACTTAGCAAGCTCAATGCACTCAGCACACAACTCACAAAAATACATGGTTGGCACCCCTGGAAAGATGGCATGGCATAGTTCAACATTCATATAGAGCTCATACTCATAGGATGCACACATCAATCATGGCAAAAATGATAAAACAGCAAGTTATAACAGTTTCAGCAGATTAACATCAACATGCACTCTTCCAAGAGCATTTCGGGCATCAAGATGACCTCAAATGAAAATGATGCAATGGAATGAAATGAAGTACTCGTCGATTCGAACAATTTGACATATTATACGCCCGAAACGGAGCTACGGATGCAGAGATGTAGCAGTTCAAACATGGCATGTTTATGTATGGATCTGGGGACTTGGCAGTTTTTAACAGCGAAAAAAACAGAGAGCGTCTAATAGCAAAACAACGCATGGGCGGCGAATAAGAGGGCGCTCACCATGGGCCGAGCCCAGGTCGCGGGAAGGGGCCGGCTGGGCTGGGCCGGGGAGAAGCTGGCCGCCGTGTACGTGGCCATGATCAGCGGGCACGACGATGGATCGGCTCCTCCGATCCGGTCTCGACGACAAGCGGCGCGCCTCGGCGAGGGCGGCGCGGCGCCGGTGGTGGATGGGCCGGGGGGGCGACAGCAGCGGCGGAGGCGGTGGATCCGCTGCTGCGGATCCGTTCAGGTCAGCCAGGACCCCACGACGCCGGTGACGGGAGATCGGGAGCTCGGGCTCCATGGCCGTCCATGGCGCGACGAGGCGGAACCAAGGCGGCAGCGAGGTCGGCCGAGGGCAAGCGGGCGGAGGGGGGCGTCGGGTGGCGGGCGGCGCGCGTGTCTTCTGCGGCGAGAGGCAGCGAAGGAAGGAGGAGCGTCGGTGGGGCGGCGAGGAGCTCGGCGATCTGGCCGGCGAAATCCGGCGAGGTCCCATGAAGCGGCGCGGCGACGGCGCACGACCGGGCGGATCGGGCCCGCCGTGGCCCGGAGCGGGCCGGAGATGGGCAGGAACAATAATAAGTAGGCATGTTCGTGAGCTTGAACCACTCACCACAGAGCAAAACATGGCATGGCAAGGCAACCAACAGTAAGAAGGCATGTTTATGAAGCTAAGCATGGCAAGAGCAAGGTCATAGGATACATGGATCACTAGGAAAACACATAGGAACAAGTGAACTTGATGTTAACAGGCTGACAACAACATTTTCAAGCAACTTTAGAGCAAGATTACAACATGATCCAGCAGGCTATAATTGCAACCAAGGGCATGAACGGATAGAGCATGACATGTAGTTCAAAACATGTTTATAGAGAATCTCCAGATTATGCATAGAATGATTAGTAGAAGCATGTTAACATAGCAACAAAATATAACAGAATCTGTCAGAAAAAGCAAGAACAAAAATACCCTACTTAGCAAGCTCAATGCACTCAGCACACAACTCACAAAAATACATGGTTGGCATCCCTGGAAAGATGGCATGGCATAGTTCAACATTCATGTAGAGCTCATACTCATAGGATGCACACATAAATCATGGCAAAAATGATAAAACGACAAGTTATAACGCCAAAGCAGATTAACATCAACATGCACTCTTCCAACAGCATTTCGGGCATCAAGATGACCTCAAATGAAAATGATGCAATGGAATGAAATGAAGTACTCGTCGAGTCGAACAATTTGACGTATTATACGCCCGAAACGGAGCTACGGATGCAGAGATGTAGCAGTTCAAACATGGCATGTTTATGTATGGATCTGGGGACTTGGCAGTTTTTAACAGCGAAAAAAACAGAGAGCGTCTAATAGCAAAACAACGCATGGGCGGGGAATAAGAGGGCGCTCACCATGGGCCGAGCCCAGGTCGCGGGAAGGGGCCGGCTGGGCTGGGCCGGGGAGAAGCTGGGCCGTGGCCCACGTGGCCGCGGTCAACGGGCACGACGACTGGATCGGGCTCCTCCCGATCCGGTCTGGACGACAGCGGCGCGCTCTCGGCGAGGGCGGCGGCGCCGGTGGTGGACGGAGCGGGGACGACAGCGTGGGGCGGAGGCAGTGGATCCGCTGGCTGCGGATCCGTTCGGGTCAGGGGACCCCACGACGCCGATGACGGGAGATCGGGAGCTCGGGCTCCATGGCCGTCCATGGCGCGACGAGGACGGAACCAAGGCGGCGGCGAGTGCGTGGCAAGAGGCAAAGCGGGCGGAGGGGCGGGCGCGGGTGGCGGGCGGCGCGACGTCTTCTGCGCGCGAGGCAGCGCCATGAAGGAGGAGCGGCGTCTGCGGCGGCGAGGAAACTCGGCGTCTGGCCGCGAAATCCGCGAGTCCCGCGAAGCGGCGCGGGCGACGGCAATGGACCGGCGGATCGGACCCGCCGTGGCCCGCAGCGGGCGGAGATGGCTCCATGGGCCCGCGGCGAAAGTGGGCGCGGGGAGGTGAGGTGGTGGCTCCGGATTGGTTGGGGAGGCGGCGGTGATGATGTGGCGTCCACGGATTGGTCGGAGCGACGTGTCCGTGGACGTGTCCGGCGCGGGGGGACGCGTCCGGCGGCACGAGGAGGAAAACTGCTAGGGTTTCGGGGGATTAGACCGCGAAAATGGAAGGGGAGGGCCTATATATAGGTAGAGGGAGCTAGGAGAGTCCAAATGAGGAGCGGTTTTCGGCCACGCGATCGTGATCGAACGACCGAGAGCATGAAGGAGAGTTAGATGGGTTTGGGGCCACTTTGGAAGGGGTGTAGGGCTGCAAGTCAAAGAGGGCTTTGCGGTTACCCGGTTAACCGTTGGAGTATCAAATGACCTCCAAATGGCACGAAACTTGACAGGCGGTCTACCGGTGGTATACCAAGGCCGCTTGGCAAACCTCGGGCCATTCCGAGAAAGTTTAACACCCGCTCACAACAGAAGAGAAGAAGGGACGCCGGGGAACATAGGAGTGCCGGATTGCAAAACGGACAACGGGGAAAATGCTCGGATGCATGAGACGAACATGTATGCAATGCGATGCACATGATGACATGATATGAACTGCAGATGATGACATGGCAAAGTGCAACACGCAAGCAAATGACATGGCAATGGCGGCGAATAACTGGCGGACACCTGGCGCATCGGAACCGGGGCGTTACAACACTCCACCACTACGAGAGGATCTCGTCCCGAGATCTAGGATGGCACCGGAGGGAAAAGGAAGAGGAAGATAAGAGGTAAACTAAGTTGCTTCTTTGACGAATGAGTGAAAGCACGAACCGTGAGAGGTTGAGCAATTTAAAAGAAAGAGTACAACAGAGATGAACGAGATTGCAAACAATCCGTTAGAAAAGAGGAACAAGCAGTATTATGAGAACTTGACGGTTGCTAAGACACGAATCAAGAGTTTAATGGACAAGGTAGAATTCGAAACCACTCCGGTTAAAACAAGATGGGAGAGGAAGAAGATTGAAATAATTTGGGCAGCACTCCGACTGAAAATGGAAGGAGTTGAACATGAACTTGACAAATGAGAGGATACTTGATGAATTCAACAACACACTGCCTCCGAAATTGAAAGAATGGCACAAGGGGTAAGAAACATTTCAGACCGCACTCCGGTTGAGAAGGGAGGCAAAACTTGATAAGATGAGAGAACTCGAATGAAACACGACACTCCGGCTAAACGGATAAGCAAGGAAAATTACATGATATTTACAAAATGAGATGATGGGTGAAAAGAGCAACATCACAATGCCTCCGGAAGAAAGAATAGAAGATAGATCATAGGAATAACATAATGTAGGAGAAAATGACAACTTCCGCCACAAATGAGCTTGGAAATCATCCTTGCAAAAAAGAATCGAACGGAGATGTTGGAAAATCAACAACGAGAAGCACAAGCTTGTTGTGGGCTTATGGCAAACATCTCAAAATGATGAGGTGACAACCGGCCACTAATGGAAACAATTGATTGGTTGAGATCAATGAAGATAAGAGAAACTTCTTCCACCAAGTGAATAGAGAGCAAGCTTGGGTCATGCATAATCACCACAAATAGCAACAACCCTTAAGGAAAGGCTTTAGGTGAAATATGACACAAGATAACTCCAATGAAGAAGTTGATTGGATTTAAAATACCTCATTCTTGACAACATGTGAATCATGAAACATGAAGGAAATAGTCAAGAGTGACATAACACCACCTCAAAAGATAAGGTAGAAATAATTGCACTTTGGAATGCAAGATGAAGAATACTTGAGCCCCTCAAAACAACACATGTGTTGAGCACCATGTTTATTTTGAAGTATGGCTTGACGGATCTTAACTACGAGAGAAAACTTGAAGAACAATTGAAGAATGAAAGGAATCCTTGACGAACCACCATGTAGAGCCTCCATGAAGAACTCCGGTAATAAAAGAATGATAGAAAGAAAGAGAAGTTGAAAACACAGGATGAAGCCTTGCAATGATTTAGATGGAGCTTCGCGACGAGACATCCAAGAGAAACTTGGAACTCCGGAAAAAGAATAGATGAAACACTAGAACCGAGAATTGCTTCATCATGAACAATCTCCGGAAGAAAAGAATTAATCACTTGGATGAACAAGAATAAGAATTATGTTATGCTTATCCTTCACCAATTTAAATTGATGACAAGCAACGGATTTGGCATACTACTTATTCTCGTAGAAAGGATTAAGAGAGATATGGCGTAAACTTGAGGAAGTCTTCATGAACCACCGGTAGGATAGGAAAGAACGAATGAATTGATATGATGAACAAAGAAAGAGAACTCTTGAATGAACCACCGTAAGAATTGAAAATGATCGAAGTAGGGGTGCATCACCGGTAAGAATTGGAAAACGAAAGCTACACGCTGAGAATGAAGAATTATGACATGATGGCCTTCGGAGGAAAGAAATGGGAACAACTCATGAAATGCTCCGGATGGTAAGAAAAGAATAGTCACAATCAAAACAATTATGAGGATAGCATGAAGCTAGAACCATGAATCTTCAAGAGAATGGACCAAGATTTAAGAGAAATCCTTCTTCGGTCTTCAAATGATGAGAATGATGATGAGAACCACCACCAAGAATTATTGAGGCACACCGGAAGAATCAAAAGCGAAGAGGTTGAGCCAACTATGAAAAGAATTTGAAAGATCTTGGAGAAAAGCATTTGACTGATGATAACTCATTCTTACGTCAAACTTGGAGAAGAATTTAGGATAGCTCTGGGAAAATAGAAGAGTCAGGTAAGATCCTGGGAAAAAACCTGTGGGTTATGGCCCACTCAAAAGAAACACCGTTGAAATGATTTTAAAGAGAGATTGCATCGGTTGAATAAAATGGCTTGAATGAGATAACAATCTCCAAATAGCTTGAACGGATTAAGAATGGAAACACAAGTCTTCAGAGATATCTTGAGCACTTCAGGAAAAATGAATAGCGAGAAGTGAGCGATTGAGAGGTGCACCGGTATTAAAAAGCATTTGAAACAAGGAAAGGGATATGATGAATATCGAAAGCTTGAATAGGATCCACCGGAGAAGAAACAACAATGAAGGATGATGAACTTGAAACTGTTGAGCATCTTCATGGGAAATCACCGGATATCATTGAAAGGAAAGAATGAAGATACTTCCCACCAATAAAAGGATACATGATTAAGAAATCTAAGTCCTTGAAGAAAAGGGGTGGGAGGGTGGGGAAAAACAAAGACAACTTGGGATGAAACAAACACCGTTGAGAAAACTTAGAATTGATCTCGCAAATGTTGAAATGATCAGATCCACTTGAAGAGAAGCACGCCGGTTGGAAAAGAATTAACATGACGACCTCGATGATCAAGAAGGATTAGTATTCACATAGGAATATGAGAACACCGTTTAGGAAAGGTATGGATTCAACATTTGACTTTGAAGCAACTCAAATACCACAAATAAAACAAAACAAAGGATTGGCTTGCAGAATAAGCCAGAACAAACACATATGATAGAGATTTACCCAATCCCATATCATGCATCTGTCGGAAAGATATACTAGGAGTGACTTGAATTCCCACCTATAAAACTCCCGAAACTTTCTGGTTATGCAATCTGGTGTTGGGGATACAGGGGAAGCAATATATATCTCACACAAAACTAACAATACCTACATCCAAGCTGTATCCATCCGTCAACACATAACCAAGAAACCTTTGGAAATCATGTACCTCAACCTTCGAAAAACATCCGTTATACGAGTCATGGCAATACTCCCGTACTCACCTCAGTACTGGGTTAACGGGGTTATCTCACCAACAACTGCATAAAAGAGATTTTCGATGGCGGCGCACTAAACTCAGGTATTCCAAAACTGCAACGATAAAATTATGACGACAACACCTCAGAGCTCAACTCCCCGGGACACTTCCACTAAACCCCTGACAGGAGGCACCAAGACAATGTTCTCGTCATAAAACCATCGGAACGATTCCAAGATACCCGCGTGATCCTAAAATTTTTTTAGTGAAATTTGAGGAGAGGAAAGTCAAAACTCTCGTCGGGAAGCCTTACGGGAGCATTTAGGGACCGAGGAGTAAAAAAATTCCTAACTCTTGATATATATAATCCTAAATGACTCAAAACATTTTCTAGACACAACTCGGCCGCTAAAAGCGATCAGCGGTGGGGCTCCTAAGGTCGGGAAGGCCACGATTACCAACTTGTAACGCCCTCGATGCGGCTATATCTCCCACGTGTCGGCACGACTTAGAGGCATAACCGGATTGGAAGCAATGTCGCAAGTGAGGTAATCTTCACACAACCCATGTAATACATAAGGAAAGAGATACATAGTTGGCTTACAATCGCCACTTCACACAATTACATGAATAAAGCATTACATCATCCAGATACAATCAAGGTCCGACTACGAACCAAAATAAAAGAAGAACCCCAAATCGACAAAGGTCCCGATCGACCTCAACTGGGCTCCACTCTTGATCAACTAGAGCGAAACAACACAAAGGGCAAGATCTTCATCGAGCTCCTCCTTGAGCTTGGTTGCGTCACCGCTTTCGGAAACATAGGCACCGCAAACTGGTTTTGGAAGTATCTGGTGAGCCACGGGACTCAGCAATCTCACACCCGAGATCAAGACTATTTAAGCTTATGGGTAAGGTAAAGGCATGAGGTGGAACTGCAGCAGCGACTAGCATATATGGTGGCTAGCATACGCAAATGAGAGCGAGAAGAGAAGGCAAAGCACGGTCGATAAAAGTATGATCAAGAAGTGATCCTATAGCAACCTCGTCAAGCATAACTCCAACACGTGTTCACTTCCGGACTCAGCGGAAAGAGACCATCACGGTTACACACACGGTTGATGCATTTTAATTAAGGTCAACTTCGGTTTTCTACAACCGACATTAACAAATTCCCATCTGCCACATAACATGGGCACGGCTCTCGTAAGTTTATACCTGCAGGGTGTCCCAACAGCCCATGACAAGCTCTCGCGATCAGCGAAGAATAGACCTTCACCCGAGACACTCCGATCGACTCGGTATCCCGTACATCAAGACATTTCGACAATGGTAAAACAAGACCAGCAAAGCCGCCGAATGTGCCGACAAATCCTGATAGGAGTTGCACATATCTCGTTCTCGGGGCACACCGGATTGTCCAAACTTCCGGTAGGCCAGCCCGAGTTGTTGCCCGGTATACCGGCGGTTGACGGTTTGGACCAACACTCTAACGAGCAACGGCCGGGGTAAATAAAGATGACCCTTGGGCTCAAAACCCAAAGGAAAAAAGGGCTAGGTGAGGCAAATGGTAAAACCAAGGTTGGGCCTTCTTTGGACAAGTTTTATTCAAAGCGAATTGTCGGGGGTCCCATAAATCACCCGACCGCGTTAGGAACATAAAATTCGGGAACATACACCGTATGACGGAAACTAGGCGGCAAGAGTGGAACAAAACACCAGCATAAGGCCGAGCCTTCCACCCTTTACCAAGTATATAGATGCATTAATAATATAAAAGATATTGTGATATCCCAACATAAACCCTGACCACCATGGAGCAATCTTCAACTTCACCTGCAACTAGCAACGCCATAAGAGGGGCTGAGCAAAGCGGTAACATAGCCAAACAACGGTTTGCATAGGAAAGGTGTCAAATGTTATAGGTTCATGGCAATATGGGATGGCTTGATAAACAGGTAATAGGTGGCGCAGCATAGCGATAGAACGAAGCAACTAGCATAGCAATGATAGTAGTCAGATCCAGGGTAGCGGTCATCTTGCCTGGAATCCCACAAGGAAGAAGGACGAGTCCATGAAGAAGATGAAACCACGAAGACGAACCACACGTAAACGAACGAATCCTCACGATCGCAACAAAACAGGAACTAACAAGAAGAAGCACACAACATGGTAAACACACCACACATGAACAAGGCATGATGCACAACAAGCATGATGCATGACCAAGCTACATGAAGCTACTCATGGCCAGAGATGATGCAAACAAGAACAACACACCAAGGCAAGTTTAAATGGGGCCGGGAACAACATATAACAACTCCGGTAAGTCCTCATATGCATATTTTGAAATTGGTCCAGAACTGAATAAACCTTATGTTCAAGTAGTTAAACAGCAAGTTAAGATGCACCAAGATGATCTACATGAAATTCTAGTCAAGTTACATATAAAGTTCATTAGATTCGGAGCTACGGGCTAGAAGATATGAGCAAAACAAGTCAAACATAGCATCGATGCAAAATGCACCCAAACATCAAGCAAACACACCAAAACAAGGATGCAACATGATAATATGAAGCTACATGCAAAAACAAGCAAGTCTCATATAGAGCACACTCAAAAGCGAACAGCGGTTGCAACACACACACGCTATACAAGTCATAACAACAATCTGTCCATAACAGCAACTAGGCATCTTGCAAGCATCAAAACAACAAGCTACAGCACCCCAACATGATAACAAAAGGCATGGGCAAGAAGTATAGGTAAAGCATAACAAAACATGAACACTGAGCTATTTCCAGAAATCACTACAACATGCTCAAAAACACATGGAGATATTGCAAATAATAACAGTTTCAGACTTTAGCAGAAATAACATCAACTTGCAATGTTTAGAGCAAGCAAACAACATGTTACAGGAACTTATCATGGCAAACAAAGGCATGGCATGACTCTACTAATAGCCTAGATCAAAAGTCCCTTACTGACCATGAGCCAAAAGGGCACGGAAAATATGATGGCACCCATGTAAACATGGCAAGTTATATAACAGATTAATACATGGCAGGAACAATAATAAGTAGGCATGTTCGTGAGCTTGAACCACTCAACACAGAGCAAAACATGGCATGGCAAGGCAACCAACAGTAAGAAGGCATGTTTATGAAGCTAAGAATGGCAAGAGCAAGGTCATAGGATACATGGATCACTAGGAAAACACATGGGAACAAGTGAACTTGATGTTAACAGGCTGACAACAACATTTTCAAGCAACTTTAGAGCAAGATTACAACATGATCCAGCAGGCTATAATTGCAACCAAGGGCATGAATGGATAGAGCATGACATGTAGTTCAAAACATGTTTATAGAGCATCTCCAGATTATGCATAGAATGATTAGTAGAAGCATGTTAACATAGCAACAAAATATAACAGAATCTGTCACGAAAACAGCAACAGCAACTACCCTACTTAGCAAGCTCAATGCACTCAGCACACAACTCACAAAAATACATGGTTGGCACCCCTGGAAAGATGGCATGTCATAGTTCAACATTCATGTAGAGCTCATACTCATAGGATGCACACATCAATCATGGCAAAAATGATAAAACAGCAAGTTATAACAGTTTCAGCAGATTAACATCAACATGCACTCTTCCAACAGCATTTCGGGCATCAAGATGACCTCAAATGAAAACGATGCAATGGAATGAAATGAAGTACTCGTCAAGGCGAACAATTTGACATATTATACGCCCGAAACGGAGCTACGGATGCAGAGATGCAGCAGTTCAAACATGGCATGTTTATGTATGGATCTGGGGACTTGGCAGCTGTTGACACACGAACACGTCACGTGTACCCTCGACGCCGGGGGTGATGCACCGCAGCTCACGTCGAAGGAGACTGACCGGCAATGCGATCACAAAGGCGATCGTGGGCGCTTTGCAGACCCTAAACCCAGCACCGGGAGGGACCCGTCGAGATTGCGGCGACTATGGGCTGCCCTAGGTCGATCGCTCGCCCCTAGAGCCTCGGGATTCGCAGATCTCAAACACGAAGAACAGCGAAGAACGAGAGAAAAAACAGTGGAGAGATAAAAAGTAGACAGGAAAAAGTAGTATATTGATTTGTTCGATTGTGTGTTGTTCAATCGGCCATCACCCCAACATATATAAGAGGCGGCTGGACTTCCCGTACAAATAACGGATTCATCTAGGCTTTCCTTACAGGAAAAATTACATCAATTCACGTCCTAGAGTCCTAGTTCTATTCAACTCGGATTCATCTGAATCTGGCCCAACTTCTGTCTTCCTCCTTGTGCAGGCCGCCGAGCCTCCATATGACCTCCGATCAAGATGGCCCAAATACCAAACTTGTGCGCCTCGGCGATCTGAACAACTCTCATGTTGATCACTTTTTCAAATAAGGCCATCTTGAACACTTTTCGAGGTCATCTTTACCTTCCAGTCGGACTCGGTCTTGCGGTAGACTGAATCATCCGAGTCTTGTAATGAATTTGCAGGCCATATACTATCTCTGATGACGATGACTCCAAAAGCGAAGTTTACCGTCTTGACGATACGCACAACTTTTGTATTGAACACTTCTTCATCCGAGATCATCTTGATAAACTTTTGGGCACATGTTCAGTTTCACTCGGATTTGAGCTCATCCACTCGGATATTAGAGTCTTTCACTCGGATGGTCGACTGGACTTTTTCACTCGGATGGCTATACTTTCACTCGGAAGACAATCTTTTACTCGATCGGTAGGCTTTCACTCGACCTTGGACTCGATCGGTAGGTTTTCACTCGACCGGTGACTCGATCGGTAGGTTTTCACTCGACCTTAGACTCGATCGGTAGGTTTTCACTCGACCGGTGACTCGATCGGTAGGTTTCCACTCGACCTTGGACTCGATCGGTAGGTTTTCACTCGACCGGTGACTCGATCAGTAGGTTTTCACTCGACCGGTGACTCGATCGGTAAATTTTCACTCGACCGGTGACTCGATCGGTAGGTTTTCACTCGACCGGTGAGTTTTCACTCGGATGGTAAGTTTTCACTCGACCAAAAACATAGCCTGATCTTGATTTGCCTCTCCAGGTTACATACGACCTCGGATTGAGAAGAATTATGTATGAAAATCGATCGGCTCGACGAGACGAAACTTTTTCGTGTTGAAGGTTTTTCGATTCAAGGAAATCTTAAGGGCCTAATTGCTCGCGCGACCCATCGGACATGGCGTCGGTACTTTGTGCGATTTCCACTCGACTTCGGCCTGCAGTGTATTGCCTCTAACTTTTGCATATGAACTCGGATTGAGATGATTTATATATCAAAATCGATCGCCTCGACGAGACAAAGACAATTCCTTTAGAGTATTCCTTCATCCGAGGTCGTCTTGAAGGCATGGTCGGCCGAAAACCACTCGGAATGTTGAATTTTGTCACTCGGAGTACAACTTGACCACCGCGATAAGGTCGAATGGCGATAAGTTAAACATCAAAGTTATTCCACTCGGCGACCTGAAACTTTGCATGCGAAAACTCTTTTACTTGAGGCCATCTTACTTGCCTTTTGTATCTTGCCAAAATCCGATGTCAACACATGCCCCCTGTTTTTCGGCAATGCTTGCACGCGAAAAATAATATGCACGGTGTTTGTTCTAAGGACGATGTCAACACTCCATCGGCCATTTATTTTCCTCGAGCGATAATTATGTATCGGCCATGTTTGTGCTAAGGGCGATAATCGATATATCGGCCATTGCCTACTCAAGCTTCCTCGCCACACACTCGGGTGGTACTTCTTCAAATATTTTCCGTTGAGAGCTCGGGTAACAATGCCCTTGTATTGATTCCACCAAATATGAATTTCCGGAACAACTCTTGTAATCCTAAAGGACCTTCCCAACTTGGAGACCACTTCCCGAATTTTCTATCTCTTGAACCAATCGGCGAATCACTTTCCAAGCGAGATCACCAACTTGAAAATTTTTCAACTTGACTTTCTTATTGTAGCTCTTGCTACCCTCAACTTATCTCTCTCTATGGACTCCAAAGCAACCAAGCGTTTATCGGCAACCTCATCAATATTGTCCATCATTAAGTTATAAAGTCTCTGCCGATAAATCATTTTGTTTGGCTATTCTCAAAGCATTCAAATTTACCTCCTTTGGTAAAACAGCCTCGACCATATACTAGCTCATATGGAGTCACCTTCGTAGCACCATGTCTTGAAATTCTGTGTGCCCATAAAGCTTCAGACAACAACTCATGCCATCTCCTCGGATTATCCTCAATCTTCTTCTTGATGAGCTTGATTAGAATTTTATTGCTAGACTCAGCTTGTCCATTAGCTTGGGCATAATATGGAGAGGAGTTGAGCAACTTTATATTATAAGATTCGGCAAACTCTCTGACTTGGTGTGACATAAAAGATGAACCTTGATCTGTAGTTAACGTTTGAGGAATACCGAATCTATGAATAAAATAATGTGCTCAGTTATGAATTGAATTACCTCCGTATGTGTCATGTTCTTGAGAGGTACTGCTTCAGACCATTTAGTGAAATAATCAGTTGCCACCAACACGAGTCGATGCCCCTTTGAGGAAGATGGATGAATTTGCCCAATAAAATCTAAACCCCATCCTCTGAAAGGCCACGGCTTGATAATAGGATGCAATATAGCAGCAGGAGCTAATTGAATATCACCAAATTTTTGACAAGCTTCGCACCCTTTATAATATCTGAAGCAATCATTAATCATGGTCGACCAATAAAACCCAAAGACGTCGTAATAACCATTTCATCTTAGGAGCCGATTGGTGAGTACCACAAATGCCCTCATGTACCTCTCCATAGCAACTCTTGCTTGGTCCTCATCAAGCATTTTAAAGAACATCATCAACTGTTCGCGATAAAGGTCATCATCCCTTATAGTATATTTAAAAGCCATCGCGAACAGCCCTGTCCACCCTTTCACTCGGATTAGCAAGTAAGCAACAATGGGCTTCCTCGATCGAATTGTCATCTGCACTAGATTTTTGTTAATGACCGAATCGGTGGGTTCAGTTCGGTCTCTCCCATATTGGCAAGACAAGACATCGGTCTTTGAGAGATATGAAACATGCCATGATCAACATGATATCCGGATGCTTGTTGCGCCAACTCATTTGCTTTCGGTTGTCATGTCTAGATATATGTGCAATGCTAAAACAATCCAAAGTAGAAATCATATCCCGACATTTATCATGATAAACATTAAGTGATTCGTCCAAACACTGAAAGACTTTGGATATTTGCTGCACCACTAGTAACGAATCACCGTAAGCCTCAATATGTGTAACACCTATAGCAAGTAACATCTCTAGACCGAATAACAATGCTTCATATTAGACGATTGTTTGTGCAAAAATATTCTAAGCGGCATGAGGCTTCAAAAACAGAACCATGAGGAGATATATAAACAATACCAACACCTTGGCCATTGCTACAAACTGAACCATCAAAGTACAATCTCCATGGTACTAATGAAACAAGGTTCATATCAACATCATGCTTGTCATTAATCCGATGTTCAACAATGAAATTAGCAACAATTTGGCCTTTCATGGACTTTAGAGATTCATAAGCCAAATCATACTCAATCAAAGCATAAGCCCACTTGCCAATTCTACCACTAAGAATTGGCCTATGCAACATGTACTTAATGACATCGGTTTGACAAGCTACTACACAAGCACTCGGCACTAGGTAATGTCTCAACTTTGTGCAAGCGTAATATAAGCATAAACATAGTTTTTCAATAAATGTATACCTTGTCTCGGCGTCCAATAAACGTCTGCTCAAATATGTAATGGCATGCTCTTTTCCTTCGGTATCTTGAGTCAAAACAGCACCAATAACACCTTCCTCTGCTGCGATATAAAGTTTAAAAGGCTCTCTATGCTTGGGTGCTTTCATCATCGGAGGAGTGCACAAATAATTCTTGATCATATCAAAAGCTTCTTGTTGTTTTGCCCCCCAAGTGAAATCAACATCATTCTTTAACCGAAGGATAGGAGTAAATGCATCAACTTTCCCTGACAGATTAGCTATGAACCTTCTCAAATAATTGACCTTGCCAAGGAACTTTTGCATATCTCTTTTGCATGTTGGAGCCTCCACTTTCTGTATGGCCTCTATCTTTTTGGAATCGATTTCGATGCCATCTTCATGAATAATGAAACCCAAAAATTTGCCGGTGACACATGAATGCACACTTCAAAGGATTCATCTTCATCCATACTTTTCATTCTTTCAAAAGCTAAGCGCAAATCGGCCAAGTGAGATTCAAAAGCATCCGATTTGACAACAATATCATCAATATAAACTTCAAGTATGACACCGAGTAAATCATGAAAAATCAAATTCATAGCCCTTTGATATGTGGCTGACATTTTTCAATCCGAATGTCATCACTTGTCCACTCGAATAAACCAAGGAAACCAGGACATCGGAAAGCTGTTTTGTACATGTCCTCTTGACCATAAAATTTGATTGTATCCGGCATTACCATCTAGAAAGCTAATAACCTTATGTCGGAAGCATCATTAATAAGCATATCGGCTATTGGCATGGGATACTCATCTTTGGGTGTAGCCCTATTCACATCTCTGAAGTCAATGCACACCTCAACTTGCGGATCCTTCTTCTCCTTTGGGACAATGTTAGAAATCCACTCGGCATACCGCAAGGTCGAATGAATTTAGCTTCAAGCGATCGACCGATCTCTTCCTTGATCCGGTCATATGTTTTCGGATTAAACTTTCTGGCCAACTGTTTATAAGGTCTAAAACCGGCCTTTATAGGCAACCGATGCTCCACTAGCTCTCGGCTCAACCCTGGCATCTCATGATATTCCCATGCAAAGCAACAAACATATTCTTTCAATAGCTCGATTAATTTAGCTTTACAATCGGCTTTCAGATTTTTGTTTATAAATGTCGGTCGACTGACTGATCCATCTCCGATATCTACCTCTTCTAACGGATCGGCCAATGTAAAACCTTGTCCAAGTTTATCCATGTCATCCAACTCCTCAATAGACTCATACATATCGTTCTCATTGGACCGATATTTTGCAAAACGTTTTTGTAACCACTCGAATTAGGATCCATTTAAACATATCATACCTTGGAGCCGATTGCATTCGATCGGCTTTAAAGACACGGGCACAAAACCATTCTTAGTCGACCGAGAAAATCAAACTCGACAAATCACGTCCGTCAAGCAAGTAGCATTGGGATGTTGCCAATCCACCGATGCATCGGCCAAAGCAACACAGGCGAGTTATCCGCATGAATGACTTCCACCTCATCATCAACCTTTGAATCAAAAACTGGTGCATAGTGGATGGCACGCCTTGGTTTGCATGAACCCAATCACGGCCTAGTATGGCGTTGTAGTTACCTTGCACCTCGGCGACAAAGAATCACGATGGCCAAAGTTTTGCTTCCGATTGTAAGCTCCACATACATTACACCTTTGGCTTCAGTTTTCTCTTTGCCTTCAAACCCGTTGAGCACCATATTGGTCTTGATCAATTCTTCATCAGGCAAACCCAATTTCTTGAAGACCGAATAGGGCATAAGATTTACCACAGCACCACCATCAACAAGCATTCGACTAAGTGGCGATCCATTGATATGACCTCTGAGATATAATGGTTTCAGATGCTTTACTAGTTCTTTTGGCTTCTCGAATATTGCATTTTTAGGACCAAAATCCAGCTGAGCAACTTCCCCTTCCTCATCTATAGCACGAAACTCAGCAGGTAAGTAATACACCATATTGATATCCATACCTTCATGAACCGGTGTAGACTCATAGTCCAACATATCAGCCTCTTCTTCAAGTGGATCGACCGAGTCTGAAATCTGGTCGAGTGAAGGAGAAGTAAGAAGTGTCGCAGACGATGTAATAGCTATCACATCGTCCTCCTTGGGTGGTGTAGGCATACGTGATAGATGTAGAAGCTGATGTATCTTGTATTTGTTTTGGCCTCCACACTTGTTTTGCTGGAACCATGGGCCGAGTGTCATTGAACAACTTATCCCTTTGCTTCTCGGCCTCCTGCTCTGCCATCTCTTGACTCCTTAACCTCTGTAGTTTCCTCTTTTGTGTCTTTGTTAACCCTGGAGGACACCACTTTGGCTGAGTATATTTAGGATCTCTTGTTTTTACCTGGCTGGTGCTTGCTTCATGGTCATTAGCCGAGTGCTTTGGCGCGATAGAAAGTATCGGCTCAGTCGAGTGGTTATGCACAGTCGGCTGCTGTATGGGGAATGTTTCGGTGCCCAGGATAAGTGAGTCGACACCCATTTTCTCCTTGCCTTTTCCTGACTCAACTGCTGCAACACTCGGTGACTTAACACGCCATTCTTTCGACTTTCCAAATGCATGAATTTTCCACTCGGGCGCACCTTTTTACTTGGATGGAATCCACTCGGATGGATGTCACTCGGATGGAATCCACTTGACCACATTTTTTCACTTGGATAGCTTCCACAGGTACATTCTTACACTAGGATAGTTTCCACTCGATGCATATGTTGACCAGCCGGTGATAGTTACCAATGTTGATCGGCCATTATATGAGTAATCAAGTCGACTCCACAGATTGCCTCTGCTCTTAAAATAGTGCCCTTGGTCCACTCGGTTTTGCATATCGACTAAACATATCATCGATGGTGACCTTGGTACGCTTCAAGTGTGATGGCGGTTAGAGCTGGGACCAGCCGATTGATTAGCATATTTGGATAGCAATATATCAAAAGTTGGCTTGATCCGCTTGCGTTGCACTTTAGCTTCATTCCTCTTCCATTTGCCAACCACGGACTCTTGGGCTTGACAAATTTAACTCGAGTGTCCTGCTTTTTGTGTTTGCCCCAGTGTAGGATTCTTGATGGTGATCTTGATTACTTCCTTGCCATCGGGTTGCTTATCAAGCACAACATGTCTCCCCAAGACCTTGTCGCCCTCCTTGTCTTTCCTGGGCTCACCAACAATGACATTAGCTTTATTAGCAGATTCGGCTACCTCCGGCCGAATGAGTAACTTCTTCCCTTCTAAATCCATGGTGTTCATTGGAAAGGGCTGTTTATCAATTTGCATCTCGAGAAAAGTTCAATCGTCCATCATTAATGGCCGATTGTATCTGTCGTCGAAAAACATTGCAATCATTAGTAGCATGAGAAAAAGAGTTATGATACTTGCAATAAGCACGCCGTTTCAGCTCTTCAAACGGCGGTAAAGTATGAGATATTCTAATAATCTTAGCCTGCAGCAAAGCATCAAATATTTTATCACACTTAGCAATGTTAAAAGTAAACTTCATCTCTTCATCATGATTCTTATGAATCGGTTTCAGATCATTGCAAGTAAAGGGTTTGGCCTTCGATGGCCAAACAAATTCAGTAGCAAAAATATCACCCTCATCGTTCGAGTGATCACTATCATATTCCACCATATTCATCTTTGGTCGATCGGATTTGTACCTATGCACTTCTTTGAGATCTTTGCTTCGGCTTTCCTGAGCCAAAGCCCTTTGTAAGACTTGGTTGATATTTAAAAACTCATAGCCTTCTAGCTTTTCTCTAATGGGAGTTCTCAAACCACTCAGCACTAGGTCTGCCAAGTCTCTCTCGGTTATCACCAAACTAAAACACGGTTTTCGTTTCTCGAATCTCTTGACGTAATCGGAGACCGATTCATCATGCTTCCTTAACCGATGTTAGATGTGATAACTTGAGTTCATTATCGCCGCTATAAAAGTGATCATGAAATTTCTGCTCTAGCTGCGACCAAACTCGAATGGAACCATGTGGTAAAGAAGAAAACCATGAAAATGCGGTACGATTAATGACAAAGGAAATAAGCGACTTTCAATTCATTCAATGAGCCTGCCTCACCCAATTGTGCTAAGTATTGACTAACATGCTCCCATGTGGTTTTGTGCCCTCTCCATTGAACTTAACAAAATCGGAATTTTATATCACGGAGGCCTTTGGATAGCATCAAAGTACTCGAAGTGCGGCTTTTGGTAAATCCGATTCGAGGTAACTCGACTCAAAATTCTCTCGAAGCATCTTAGCCATCTCCTCTCTAAGATTAGCTAGACCATCGTCCATAGTGGGCGATGGAGCTTATGGCGATGGCATAGGAGGAGTAGGGTTACTAGCTGTAGGTAGGAATTGTGGCGGTATGTCGACCCATAATCTGCTAGTGGTCGAGTGGTTGTAGCTGTAGGTAGGGTTTGGTTGGCGTCACCACCGAACTGGCATGCTCATAATAGGATTGATGGGTGCAGCCACAATCTGATTTGTTTGGGTAGGATAATAAGTCATCGGCACGGGGCGCCGATGAGATAGATAAGCAGATTAGGGTTTTGCACACTAGCAGCTATACCATCATTACCACTAGTCGATTGAGATGTATTCTTACGAGCATTAGTATTTTCTATGAAAGTTTGATAGACTAGATTGTTACCATCAGCAATCGACTTTCAATCTCAGCCCACTTTCGGGAGAAAAGCGGTACTTACGAGAGGTTTAACACCTTGGCTTGCAAAGGAGGAACTTGATTTCTTCAATCGAGTGATGTTGCCTTGGCGATCCTTCTTGAACTTTGCAAGGAACTCCTGCAAGTCCTTCTCCTCGCCCTTCTTGTACTCCTCATAGACTTGGCGATGATCGGCGATATCTCATCAAGACTGGGCTTAATGATGTTATCGGCGTCTACCTCGATGGCTTGGGAAGATCGGACATGGTGGATGATGATGATTGATCTTGGTCCCCAGTGAGTCGCCAAAAGTGTGTTGACACACGAACCGTCACGTGTACCCTCGGCGCGGGGTGATGCACGCAGCTCACGTCGAAGGAGACCCGACCAACAGCGCGATCGCAAGGCGATCGGCGGGCGCTTTGCAGACCGAAACCCAGCGCACCGGGAGGGACCCGTCGAGGATTGCGGCGGCTATGGGCTGCCCTAGGTCGATCGCTCGCCCCTAGAGCCTCGGGATTCGCAGCTCTCAAACACGAAGAACAGCGAAGAGCGAGAGAAAAAGCGGTGGAGAGATAAAAAGTAGACGGGAAAAAGTAGTATATTGATTTGTTCGATTGTGTGTTGTTCAATCGGCCATCACTAACATATATAAGAGGCGGCTGGACTTCCCGTACAAGTAAAGGATTCATCTAGGCTTTCCTTACAAGAAAAATTACATCAATTCACGTCCTAGAGTCCTAGTTCTATTCCAACTCGGATTCATCTGAATCTGGCCCAACTTCTGTCTTCCTCCTTGTGCAGGCCGCGAGCCTCCATATGACCTCCGATCAAGATGGCCCAAATACCAAACTTGTGCGCCTCGGCGATCTGAACAACTCTCATGTTGATCACTTTTTCAAATAAGGCCATCTTGAACACTTTTCGAGGTCATCTTTACCTTCCATCGGACTCGGTCTTGCGGTAGACTGAATCATCCGAGTCTTGTAATGAATTTGCAGGCCATATACTATCTCTGATGACGATGACTCCAAAAGCAAAATTTACCGTCTTGACGATCGCACAACTTCTGTATTGAACACTTCTTCATCCGAGATCATCTTGATAAACTTTTGGGCACATGTTCAGTTTCACTCGGTTTGAGCTCATCCACTCGGATATTAGAGTCTTTCACTTTCGGATGGTCGACCGGACTTTTCACTCGGATGGCTATACTTTCCTCGAAAGACAATCTTTTACTCGATCGGTAGGCTTTCACTCGACCTTGGACTCGATCGGTAGGTTTTCACTCGACCGGTGACTCGATCGGTAGGTTTTCACTCGACCTTAGACTCGATCGGTAGGTTTTCACTCGACAGGTGACTCGATCGGTAGGTTTCCACTCGACCTTGGACTCGATCGGTAGGTTTTCACTCGACCGGTGACTCGATCAGTAGGTTTTCACTCGACCGGTGACTCGATCGGTAAATTTTCACTCGACCGGTGACTCGATCGGTAGGTTTTCACTCGACCGGTGAGTTTTCACTCGGATGGTAAGTTTTCACTCGACCAAAAACATAGCCTGATCTTGATTTGCCTCTCCAGGTTACATACGACTTCGGATTGAGAAGAATTATATATGAAAATCGATCGGCTCGACGAGACGAAACTTTTTCGTGTTGAAGGTTTTTCGATTCAAGGACATCTTAAGGGCCTAATTGCTCGCGCGACCCATCAGACATGGCGTCTGGTACTTTGTGCCAGATTTCCACTCAGCTTCGGCCTGCAGTGTATTGCCTCTAACTTTTGCATATGAACTCGGATTGAGATGATTTATATATCAAAATCGATCGCCTCGACGAGACGAAGACAATTCCTTTAGAGTATTCCTTCATCCGAGGTCTTCTTGAAGGCATGGTCGGCCGAAAACCACTCGGAATGTTGAATTTTGTCACTCGGAGTACAACTTCGGCCACCGAGATAAGGTCGAATGGCGATAAGTTAAACATCAAAGTTATTCCACTCGGCGACCTGAAACTTTGCATGCCGAAAACTCTTTTACTTGAGGCCATCTTACTTGCCTTTTGTATCTTGCCAAAATCCGATGTCAACAGCAGCTTTTAACAGCGAAAAAAAAACAGAGAGCGTCTAATAGCAAAACAACGCATGGGCGGGAAATAAGAGGGCGCTCACCATGGGCCGAGCCCAGGTCGCGGGAAGCGGCCGGCTGGGCTGGGCCGGGGAGAAGCTGGGTCGTGGCCCACGTGGCCACGGTCAACGGGCACGACGACTGGATCGGGCTCCTCCCGATCCGGTCTGGGACGCAACAGCGTGCGCGCTCCGCGAGCGCGCGGCGCCGTGGTGGATGGAGCGAGGGCGACAGCGGGGCGGAGGCGGTGGATCCGCTGCTGCGAGATCCGTTCGAGTCGTGGGACCCCACGACGCCGTGACGGGAGATCGGGAGCTCGGGCTCCATGGCCGTCCATGGCGCGACGAGGACGGAACCAAAGCGCGGCGAGTCGCGAGCGAGGAAGGGAAAGCGGGCGGAGGCGCGCGCGCGGCGGCGGCGCGGCGACGCGTCTTCTGCGCGCGGAGGCAGCGCTGGAAGGAGGAGCGCAGGCGTCGGGCGGCGAGGGAGCTCCGGCGTCTGCGCAGCGAAATCCGGCGAGTCCCGCGAATGGCGCGGGCGACGGCAGCGTCTTGGCCGGCGGATCAGACCCGCCGTGGCGAGTGGGCGGAGATGGGCTCCATGAGCCCGGCGAAAGCGGGCGCGAGGAGGTGAGTGGCGGCTCCGGATTGGTTGGGGAGGCGGCGGTGATGGCGTGGCGTCAGGATTGGTCGGAGCGGCGTGTCCGGCGGGCGTGTCCGTGCGCGGGGACGCGCGTCCGTGGTGCGAGAGGAAAAGCTGCTAGGGTTTGAGGATTAGACCGCGAAAATGGAAGGGAGGCCTATATATAGGTAGAGGGAGCTAGGAGAGTCCAAATGAGGAGCGGTTTTGACCCCGCGATCGTGATCGAACGACCGAGAGCATGGAGGAGAGTTAGATGGGTTTTGGGCCACTTTGGAAGGGTGTTGGGCTGCAAGTCAAAGAGGGCTTTGGGTTACCGGTTAACCGTTGGAGTATCAAATGACCTCAAATGGCACGAAACTTGACAGCGATCTACCGTGGTATACCAAGGCCGCTTGGCAAAACTCGGGCCATTCCGAGAAAGTTTAACACCTGCTCACAACAGAAGAGAAGAAGGGACGCCGGGGAACATAGGAGTGCCGGATTGCAAAACGGACAACGGGGAAAATGCTCGGATGCATGAGACGAACATGTATGCAATGTGATGCACATGATGACATGATATGAACTGCAGATGATGACATGGCAAAGTGCAACACGCAAGCAAATGACATGGCAATGGCGGCGAATAACTGGCGGACACCTGGCGCATCGGAACCGGGGCATTACAGAGGGAGTCCTGGATTAGGGGGTATCCGGAGAGCCGGACTGTGTACAACGTCCGGACTATTGAAGCGTGAAGATACAAGACTCAAGACTTCGGCCCGTGTCCAGATGGGACTCTCCTTTGCGTGGAAGGCAAGCTTGGCGATCCGGATATTGTGTTTCCTTTCTTGTAACCGACTCCATGTAAACCCTATCCCTCTTCGGTGTCTATATAAACTGGAGAGGTTGGTCCTTGGAAGGCCGATCACAATTACAATCATACCATCATAGGCTAGCTCTTAGGGTTTAGCCTCTATGATCTCGTGCTAGATCTACTCTTGTATTATTCCATATCATCAATATTAATCAAGCAGGAAGTAGGGTTTTACCTCCATCGAGAGGGCCCGAACCTGGGTAAACATATTTGTCCCTTGCTTCTGGTTACCATCAGCCTTGACGCACAGATCAGGACCCCCTAGCCGAGATCCGCCGGTTTTGACACCGACATTGGTGCTTTCATTGAGAGTTCCTCTATGACATCGCCGCAGGGCTCGATGGCTCGTCTCATCGTCAAGGCGACATTATCTCGGAGGAGCTCGGCTGTAGGCGGGCGCTCGACTTCGGCGGCTTTATCATGGCCGCCCCATCAGCGATAGCGCCGACGATGGCCTCTCGGGTCATCAATCATAACCTTCGTGTCAGTTCGGAACTTGCCGAACATATGGATCCAATGGAGCTCTCCACCCTTAATGAACTCTTGGATCGCATCGCCGCTCTGGGAGTCGCTATAGACTACGACCGGATTGGGCTTAAACCCGACCGAAGGGACATCAGGTCCCCGCCGGCCACCCATGAGGTAGCGACAGTGGAGGAACCACACGCGGATTGCCCCTCAACTTTGAGGACAAATTATTTTCGTATCACCGAACTCCTTGAGCCGACTTGCTCAAAGGAAAACATGACCCAGGTCCCGGACTTAGAATCGGGCATTGGGCCGAAGAAATTGGGCAGCACTCCGGATTCTGAGCTATTAAGCTCGGAACCGCCCGTGCCCTTGGGCGCTAGATCGGATCAAAATCCGGATTCTGCTAACAACACCTACCTGGACTTAAACTGTCTCTCCCGCATCAGGCAAGAACCCCAGGAGACCGTACATCACTACTGGGCCAGATTCCTCCTTGCGCTTAACAAGATCAGGGACTGCCGCGAGGAGAACATGGTCTCACTCTTCTGCAAAAACTGTACGGATGAAGGGCTCCTCAATGCTATAAGCCGCCGTGACATAAATGCGCCAGCGGACTTGTCGATCATAATCTGGAAATCTTGTGCGTTGGAGAGCGCTTGGAAGACCCAAACGGAATTTTGGGATAGTACAGCTCTCACCAAGGCCTTTGTCTGAACTAAACGAACAAACTCCCGTAAGTTGTCCGATCCAATCCCCAAGAAACCAAGGCCCACCCCAGGGCGGGGATCCGTATTGGAAGAATGGCTCGACGGGCCATGTAAGCTCCACAGTGCTACAGATACAATACCAACTCATAGCCTTAGGGCATGTTGGATACTACGGCAGGTGGCAAAAAGTGGCAAGGATCTTCTTGTAGGCCATAAAGCGGAACAACATCCTGCCAGCAAACACAATACGGTACTAACAGTCTTTGAGACTTTTGCCTCGAACAATAGGTGCAAGCGAGCTCGTCGAAGCTCCGCTGAAATTTACCATGTGGCAAAGATAAACCCCTGGGACGACACTGCTATAACTTTTAATGCCAGTGACGAACCTCGATTCCAGACTGTCCGGGCACCAGCCGCTCTGGCCCTTAGCCTGATCATGGATGGCTTTCGGCTCACTAAAGTACTCATGGACGGCGGAAGCGGATTAAATCTAATTTATGAAGAAACACTCAGCAAGATGGAAATTGATAAAAGCCGCATTGAGCAAAGCGGCACGACCCTCAGGGGAATTATCCCTACCTGGGAAGCGCGGTGTGCGGGAAAAATCACACTCGATGTGGTATTCGGCACCCCGGAGAATTATAGGTCCGAAGAAATCACATTCCAGGTGGCTCCTTTTAGCAGCGGATACCACGCCCTTCTAGGGCGGGACACATTTACAAGCTTTCAAGCTGTACCCCATTACGGGTATATGAAGCTCAAAATGCCCGGACCCAATGGAATTATCACTCTAGCCAGTGATCCGGATGTCACACTTCGTGCCGAAAATAAAACCGCAGCACTAGCCTTGGAAGCATTATGTGAAGCCCTAGCAGCCGAAGAGCTAACAACTCCGCGGTCCACCGTGGACAGGGACGACGTGATACTAGACAAGTGACCCAAGTCCACCTCATTTAAGCCTGCAGACGAGATAGTCAAATTCCAGGTCCATCCAACGAACCCCACGAAGACAGCTTCCATCGGGACACAGCTGAGCCCCGTGATGGACGCTGCACTGCGAGATTTATTACGCGAGAATTGGGACATTTTCGCCTGGCATCCATCGGACATGCCAGGCATCCCACGCACATTGGCCGAACACAGCCTCAATATCCTAAAAGGATACAAACCGGTCAAGCAGACCCTGAGGCGATTCTCAGAGCCCAAACGACAAGCAATGGGGGAAGAGTTAGCCAAGCTACTCGAGGCCGGATTCATCAGAGATACTAAACATATGGATTGGCTGGCAAATTTGGTAATGGTACCAAAGAAGGACAAATCCTGGCGCCTATGCGTCGACTTCAAAGACCTCAACAAGGCTTGCCCCAAGGATCCCTTTCCCCTCCCTCGCATCGACCAAATCATCGATGCCACAGCTGGACACGACTCGTTGTGTTTTCTCGACGCATACTCTGGATACCATCAAATAAAGATGGCAGAGTCTGACCAAGCTGCAACTACTTTTATAACGCCATATGGCCCTTTTTGCTTCAACACTATGCCCTTCGGGCTCTAGAATGCCGACGCAACCTATCAACGCATGATTCAAACATGCCTGGAAAAACAAATCGGCAAAACAGTGGAAGCATATGTGGACGACGTGGTCATAAAAACTAGACACGTCGAAACCCTGATAGATGACTTGAGGCTCACATTCGATAACCTCCGGACATACGACATTAAGTTAAATCCGGAAAAATGCGTCTTCGGCGTCCCATCGGGAAACTGCTGGGCTTCATTGTTTCCAATAAAGGAATTGAAGCGAATCCGGCAAAAATCCGAGCTCTGTCACAGTTGGCTATACCAACAGACCTCAAGCACATCCAGAAGCTAGCCGGATGCGTGGCCGCTTTGAGCCGCTTTATCTCCAGGCTAGGAGAAAAGGCATTGCCTCTTTATTGCCTCTTTCAACGCACCAAACACTTTGTATGGGAGGATGCAGCCGCGGTTAGACTTGATGAGATAAAGACCTTACTGGCCAGTAATCCAGTCTTAACAGCGCCGAACATCGGCGAGCCTATGCTATTGTACATAGCAGCAACACATCAAGTTGTAAGCGCAGTACTCGTCGTCGAATGAGAGGTTGACGGATACAAATTCCCGCTCTAAAAGCCGGTTTATTACGTATCCACAGTCCTCACCCCATGCAAATCTCGATACCCACACTATCAAAAAATAGCATACGGGGTCTTCATGGCATCCCGGAAGCTGTGACACTACTTTCAAGAGTGTTCAATCACAATAGCCTCTGAAGTACCACTCAATGACATAATAAAAAACTGTGACACTACGGGCCGGATCGCTAAATGGGCCATCGAGCTCCTTCTGTTTGACATAATGTACAAACCACGGTGGGCCATCAAGTCGCAAGTACTCGCCGACTTTGTCGCCGAATGGACGGAAGCCGAACTCCCTAAAGAGTACGACACATACTCCAACTGGATCATGCACTTCGACGGCTCTAAAATGCTGGCCGGATTGGGATCAGGTGTAGTCCTGACGTCCCCCACCGGAGACATGGTCCAGTATGTCCTCCAAATACTTTACACAGACTCCAACAATGCAGCCGAATATGAGGCTTTGTTGCACGGTCTTCGGATGGCGGTCTCTATGGGCATCCAACGCCTGGAAGTGCGCGGGGATTCGAACCTCACAATATCACAAATAAAGAGAGACTTTGATGCCAAGGATCCAAAAATGGCGGCCTACCGTAACGCCGTCCTCAAAATGTCAGCTCAGTTCGAGGGGCTCAAATTCCACCATGTGGCTCGAGAAAACAATCATGCGGCGGACGTCCTCGCCCGCATCGGTGCCAAACGCGACCCTGTCCCACCTAACATATTCCTGGAAAGGCTGTTCAAGCCATCCGTAGTATGGGAAGGTGTAACGCCCTCGATGCGTCTATATCTCCCACGTGTCGAAGCACGACTTAGAGGCATAACCGCATTGAAAGCAATGTCTCAAGTGAGGTAATCTTCACACAACCCATGTAATACATAAGGGAAAGAGATACATAGTTGGCTTACAGTCGCCACTTCACACAATACATAAATAAACATCCTCATTCAGATTACACTCAAGGTCCGACTACGGAACCAAAATAAAAGAAGAACCCCAATTAGACAAAGGTCCCGATCGACCCCAAGCTGGCTCCACTCTTGATCGACTAGAGCGATACAACACAAAGGGCAAGATCTTCATCGAGCTCCTCCTTGAGCTTGGTTGCGTCACCTGCTCGGTAACATAGGCACCTGCAAACTGGTTTTGGAAGTATCTGGTGAGCCACGAGGACTCAGCAATCCCATTACCATGGGTATCAAGACTAGCAAAGCTAAATGGGAAAGGAAGGGGTAAAGTGGTGAGGTTGCAGCAGCGGCTAAGCATGATATGGTGGCTAACATACGGAAATGAGAGCGAGAAGAGAAACAAAGGAACGGTCGTGAAGCTAGCAATGATCAAGAGGTGATCCTGAACACCTACTTACGTCGAACATAACACAGAAGCCGTGTTCACTTCCCGGACTTCGCCGAGAAGAGACCATCACGGCTCCACACGCGGTTGATGCGTTTTAATTCGGATCTGGTGTCAAGTTATCTACAACGGACATTAACAAATTCCCATCGCCACATAACCGCGAGCCTTTGCTCTTGAAAGTTTATACCTGCGGGGTGTCCCAACAGCCCATGACAAGCTCTCGCGATCAGCGAAGAATAGACCTTCTCCGGGAAGACCCGATCGATCTCGGAATCCTGGTTTAAAAGACATTTCAACAATGGTAAAACAAGACCAGCAAGACCGCCCGATCGCCGATCCCGATAGGAGCTGCACATATCTCGTTCTCGAGGCAACACGGATGAGGCAGACTCTGAGTAAAACCAGACTTGAGTTTCCACGAGGTGGCCCATGAAAGGCTCGGTTCGGACCAACACGTGAACAAGCACGGGCCCGGGGGCTAAAATAAAGATGACCCTTGGGTTGGCCGACCCAAGGAAGGGTATAGGTGGTGGTGAGGCAAATGGTAAAACCAAGGTTGGGCCTTCTTTGGACAAGTTTTATTCAAAGCAAACTATAAGGGGGTCCCATAAATCACCCGACCGCGTTAGGAGCATAAAATCCGGGAACATAACACCGGTATGACGGAAACTAGGGCGGCAAGAGTGGAAAAAAACACCAGGCATAAGGCCGAGCCTTCCACCCTTTACCAAATATATAGATGCATTTATAATATAAGAGATATTGTGATATCCCAACATAACCCTGTCCATCATGGAGCAATCTTCATCTTCACCTGCAACTAGCAACGCTATAAGAGGGGCCGAGCAAAGCAGTAACATAGCCAATCAACGGTTTGCTAGGAATGGTGTCAAAGGTTAGATGTTCATGGCAATTTGGGAGGCTTGATGAACAAGTGATAGGTAGCGCAGCATAGTGATAGAACGAAGCAACTAGCATAGCAATGATAGTAGTGAGATCCAGGGTAGCGGTCATCTTGCCTGAAATCCCGCAAGGAAGAAGAACGAGTCCAAGAAGAAGACAAACGGTCGTAGACGAACGAATCCTCACAACTCCGGAACGAAACTGAAGCCAACGAGAGAAGCAAACCGGAAAGAAACAAACAACATGGTAAACACACAAGCATAATCATGGCATGATGCACAATCAAGTATGATGCATGTCCGGTTTAATGAGGCATGGCAAAGTGCAACAAATAATACTACAAGTTAAGTGGAGCTCAATATGCAACGAGTTGCATATTGACAAAACACCACAATCAATTATTTAGTTTGATCTCGTTTATGCTACTCATCAATATTAAATGTTGTTAAATATGGCAAGAGGTGAAGCATAAGAACACTACCTAACTAGGCAAGTTAAATGAGGCCGAAAGAACAAACAACATTTCCGGAAAAACCTCATATGCAAATTATGAATTTGGTACTGTTCTGCCCTAAACACAATTTTATTGTTGTTAAACAGCAAAATAAAGTGCACCATGATAAACTATGCATTTGTCCACCCTATTTACATATAAAGAACATTTAAAACCGAGCTACGGTTATTTAGTTATGAAATAAGTCATTTTAACATGGCATTTGAGCAAATTTAAACAAGCAACATTTTAAAACTTTTAACATGGGATGAAAGCGACATATTATGAAACTAGATGAAAAACTAAGCATTTTACATGTTTGAATCATTTTAAACCGATGCACCATTTGTGAGTTATTAAATGCATGATCATGAAGGGTTTTTCTGTAAAATAGTAATTCACCGGATAATGTTAAAATCGCAGATCTGAAAAAAAATGCTACGGGCCGAATCTGCACTTGGGCCAACAGTGGAAGGGCGGCGCAGCGGGTCTGATGCTCACCATGGGCCTAGGCCCGGTCGGTGGAGGCAGCAGGCCAGCGGGGCAAGCGGGCCGGCTGGATCTGGCTGCTGGCGACGCTGGACCGCGGTCAACGCGCGGCTGGAACAGGGCGAGCTCCTCTCGCTCGATCTGGACAGCGGGGGCTCTGAGCGAAGCAGAGCCTTGAGGCGGGAGGCTACAGGTAGCGTCGCCCTCTGCTCGACAGAGAACAGAGGAGGGCAGCAGCGCTGAGCTCGCGATCTTGACTTCTTGCGAACTCCGTGAGCAGGGAGGCGAGGAGGGGCACGGAAGCGAGGGAGGCCCGAATCCTCCAGATCCGGTGGCGCTGACTTGTGGAGGCCGCGGCGAGCTACAAGGCCATGGAAGCTGCTTTGTTAATCGAAGGAAAACCAAAGTTGAGACGAAGCAAAGGCGGGGAAGAGAGAGACGGCAGGGGAAGCAGGGTGAGGAGGAGGAGAGGCACGACCTTGGGACTTAGCATCCATGGCGGAGGAGCTCATGGGGTGCTCGGGACGGAGTTGGTGGCGTCTGGCGGCAATTGAGGCTGGGCACGCAGCTGACGGGAGGAGCTCCGCGAGGTGACAAGCGGGAGGAGGCGAGGGACGACGGCTGGCTAAAGCAGCGACAGGCGTCGCGAGGAAGACCACGGGCGGCGATGGCGGGCGAGTGGACGAGGCGCTTCTTGGCTGGCACGGCCGCTGATCAGAGAGGAGGCTGGCAGCGGGGCTCCTCCTGTTGACGAACCAAGACAGAGGGAGAGATGTGAGAGCGAGAGAGAGAGAGGAAAACGGGGAAGGAGGAAGAGAAGGGTGACGGAGCTCCGGCCTGGTTGCAGCGGTGGTCGACGAGGCGTCTTTATGAAGATGGATCGAGCAGTGCTTGGGGATAGGGTCTCAGGTGCTCGCGGTTGCAGGGCCGAAGGAGGAATTGGTTTCGCTGGTGCAAAAATTGCGGGAGGTGGTTGGAGGCTGTGGTGGCGGCTGTGGTTGGTGGTTGGATCAGGAGGGGATCGAGAGGTGGAGGCTCGGGCGCTGGTTGGAGGGAGATGGATCTGGGAGGATCCCAAGAGAGAGTGGCGGCGGCAGGTGAGAGATTGGATGGATGGGACTGCCTAGACTAGGGTTTGACTGCTTATATATAGCGAGTGGGTAGGCTTAGGGTCATTTGGTCCCTTCGATTAAAATCGGACGGTCGTGAATAAAATAGTTAGGGAGCCCAAATAACAAACGGAGATGTTTTGTAGATGTTAGGGGATGATCCGGACCCAACGGTAATGACTGCCCGGGTCGGGTTCAGGGGAGTTTTCGGACGCACGCAAGAGGGGTTTGACGAAACGCCATGGAGACAAAGGGTTTTGATGGGCTCAGAAAAGAGAGAGAAGAGAGCGGTCCGGTTGATCTGAGAGGGGTCAACAGGGACAAGGAAGAAGCGACAACTACGAGCGAATGCAAGTTTTATGAAAACGATGCCAATGCAATGCGAATGATGACATGAGACGAGATGCAAGACATGAACAAAATGCAAAACAAAATACAAAAACCCAACCACGGAGAAAAAAATATATCGCATCTCCGGAAAAGGCAGGAGTTGGAGTTACAAATAAGGAAAGCTACATCCGGGGCGTTACAACACTCCACCACTACGAGAGGATCTCGTCCCGAGATCTAGGATGGCACCGGGGGGAAATGGAAGAGGAAGAGAAGAGGTAAAACTAAGTTGCTTCTTCGACCAATGAGTGAAAACCAAAGAACCTTGAGAGGTTGAACAACTTGAAAGAAAGAATACAACGGAGATGAATGAGATTGCAAACAATCTGTTAGAAAACAGGAACAAGGAACATTACGAGAACTTGAAGGTTGCAAAGACACAAATCAGGAGTTTAATGGACAAGATAGAATTTGAAACCACTCCGGTTAAAACAAGATGGGAGAGGAAGAAGATTGAAATAATTTGGGCAGCACTCCGACTGTAAATGGAAGGAATTGAACATGAACTTGACAAGATGAGAGGATACATGATGAAATCAACAACACACTGCCTCCGGAATTGAAAGAATGGCACAAGGGTAAGAAACATTACAAACCGCACTCCGGTTGAGAAGGGAGGCAAAACTTGATAAGATGAGAGAACTCGAATGAAAACACGACACTCCGGCTAAACGGATAAGCAAGGAAAATTACATGATATTTACAAAATGAGATGATGGGTCGAAGAGAGTAACATCACAATGCCTCTGGAACAAAAGAATAGAAGATAGATCACTGGAATAACAAAATGTAGGAGAAAATGCAAACTTCTGCCACAAATGGGCTCGGAAAGCACCCTTCCAAGAAGGTTATAACGGAGTTGTTGGAAAACCAACAACGAAAAGAATAAGCTTGTGGCGGGCTTATGAAAACATCTCAAAATTATGAGGTGAGCTTCTGCCACCAACGAAAACAAATGATTGGATTGATATCAACAAGGAGACGAGAAACTTATTTCACCGGGAGGACAAATGAAGAACTTGGGTCATTTATAAGCACCATAAATAGCAACAATCCTTAGGGAAAGCTTTAGGTGAAATATAACCCAAGATAACTCCAATGAAGAGACTGATGGATTTAAAATACCTCATTCTTGATAGCAATATGAATCATGAAACATGAAGGAAATTGTCAAGAGTGACATAACACCATCTCAAAAGATAAGATAGAAGGAATTGCACTTTGAAATGCAAGATGAAGAATACTTGAGCTCCTCAAAACAAAACATGTGTTGAGCACCATGTTTATTTTAGAGTATAGCTTGGCGGGTCATAACTTCGAGCGAAATCTTGAAGAACAATTGAAGAATGAAAAGAATCCTTGACGACCCACCATTTAGAGCCTCCATGAAAAACTCCGGTAATAAAAGGATGAAAAGAATAGGATTCAAGCCTTGAAATGATTTAGATGGATCTTTGCGACGAGATAATGCGGAAAACTTGGAACTCCGGAAAAGGAAAAGATGAAACACTAGAACCAAGAATTACTTCATCATGAACAATCTCCGGAAGAAAAGAATTGTATCACCTCAAGGAAATAAGAATAAGATTTATTGTATGCTTATCCTTCATCAAATTAAATTGATGACAAGCAATGGATTTGGCATACTACTTATTCTCGTAGAAAGGATTAAGAGAGATATAGCGGGAACTTGAGAAGGTATTGATGGAACCACCGGTGGGATTGGAAACAACGAATGAAATGATACGGTAGCAAAGGAAGAGGAATCTCGAACGAACCACCGTAAGAACTGAAAATGAAAGTAGCAAAGGCACAATTCACCAGGAAGAATTGGAAAACGAATGAAGATATTTGAGGGGATTTAGATACATGAGAACAAAGAGAACATGAACTGGTTAGAGGATATTTGAACGAATCACCGGTAAGATTTGGAGAACGATAGCTACACGCTGAGAATGAAGAATTATGACATGATGGACTTCGGAGGAAAGAAATGGAAACAACTCATGAAATGCTCCGGATGGTAAGAAAAGAGTTGTCTCAATCGAAAGCAATTATGAGAGGATGGCATCAAGCTAGGACCATGAATATTCAAGAGAATGGACCAAGATTTAAGAGAAATCCTTCTTCGGTCTTCAAATGTTGAGAATGATGACGAGAACCAGCAAAATTGTTGAGACACTCCGGAAGAATGAAAACCGAAAAGGTTGAGCCAACAATGAAAATGATTTGAAATTGATCTTGGAAAAGATCTGACTGATGAAATCCATTCTTACGTCACCCTTTGAAAAGAATTTAGGATAGCTCTGGGAAAATAGAAGAGTCAGGTAAGATCCTGGGAAAAGACCTGTGGGTTAGGGCCCACTCAAAAGAAACATTGTTGAAAAGATTTAAAAGAGATGTTGCACTGGTTGAATTAAATGACTTGAATGAGATACCAATCTCGAAAGAGCTTGAACGAATGCAGAGTGGAAACACGAATCTTCGAGATATCTTGAGCACTCCAGAATAACAAATAGCGAGAAGTAGAATGATAATGAGGTGCACCGGTATGAGAAGACATTGAAATGAGGAAAAAGGTATGATCAACAAAACTTGACTTGAATCCACGGAGAAGAGAAAGGAATGAGGAATGACGAACTAGTAGAACATCTTCTTGAGAACCACGGGTAAGAACATTGACGGAAAAGAATGGAGAAACTTCACAAAATAAAAGGATACTTGGTAAAGAAATCTTAGTCCTTGAGGAAAAAGGGTGGGTGGGCGGGGAAAAACAAAGGCAACTTGGAGACGGATGAAACAAACACCGTTGAGAAGAAATGATAATTGGTCTTGCTTGATGTTGAAGTGATCGGATCCACTTGAAGAAAACACGCGGTTGAAAAGGATAGACATGACAATCTCGATTGTCGAGAAGGATTAGTATTCACATCGAGTATGAGAACACCATTTCGGAAAGGTATGGAATCAACACTTGACATTGAAGCAACTCGAATACCACAACTCAAAACAAAACAAAGGACTGGCTTGCGAATAAGCGGAACAAACATATGATAGAGATTTCGTCCAAGTTTTCATGGTGGGGCCTACGGGCTCGATAGTACAGCACCATCATGTACAAGGCATTGCACATGACATCTGAAGCGTCCCAGTCGGCATAGCCAAGGACTCTTTAAGACACAACGAGACCATTTGTAAAACCAACCGTGAATAGGCGGACCACTAGGCGTCGAACCCCAATTTCATATCATACATCCGTCGGAAAGAAATCCTAAGAGCTACTTGAATTCCCACCTATAAAACTCCGAAATTTTCCGGTTATGCAATCAGGTGTTGGGGATACGAGGAAGCAATATATCTCACCCAAACTAACAATCCCTACATCCAGTTGTATCCATCCATCAACACATAACCAAGAAACCTTCGAAATCGTGTACCTCAACCTTGAAAAGCATACATTATACGAGTCATGGCAATACTCCCGTACTCACCTCGATCTTGGGTTATCGGGTTATCTCACCAACAAGCGCATAAAAGAGATTTTCGATGTCGGCGTACTAAACTCAGGTATTCGAATTGCAGCGATAAAATTATGGCGACAACACCTCGAGCTCAACTCCCGGGACACTTCCACTAAACCCCGACAGGAGGCACCAAGACAATGTTCTCATCATAAAACCATCGAACGATTCCAAGATACCAGCGTGATCCTAAAAAAATTTTTAGTGAAATTTGAGAAGAGAAGAGTCAAAACTCTCGTCGGGATGCCTTACGAGGCGATGAAGAGGCTGGGGAGTAAAAAGAATTCCTAACTCTCCGATATATATAATCCTAAATGACTCAAAACATTTTTCTAGACACAACTCGGCCGCTAAAAGCGATCAAGCGGTGGGGCTCCTAAGGTCGGTGAAGGCTCGATTACCAACTTATAACGCCTCGATGCGGCTATATCTCCCACGTGTCGAAGCACGACTTAGAGGCATAACCACATTGAAAGCAATGTCGCAAGTGAGGTAATCTTCACACAACCCATGTAATACATAAGGGAAAGAGATACATAGTTGGCTTACAATCGCCACTTCACACAATACATAAATAAACATCCATCATTCAGATTACACTCAAGGTCCGACTACGGAACCAAAATAAAAGAAGAACCCCAATTGCGACAAAGGTCCCCAATCGACCCCAACTGGGCTCCACTACTGATCGACTAGAACGAAACAACACAAAGGGCAAGATCTTCATCGAGCTCCTCCTTGAGCTTAGTTCGTCACCTTTCATTAACATAGGCACCTGCAAACTGGTTTTGGAAGTATCTGGTGAGCCACGAGGACTCAGCAATCCCATTACCATGGGTATCAAGACTAGCAAAGCTAAATGGGAAAGGAAGGGGTAAAGTGGTGAGGTTGCAGCAGCGACTAAGCATGATATGGTGGCTAACATACGCAAATGAGGCGAGAAGAGAAACAAAGGAACAGTCGTGAAGCTAGCAATGATCAAGAGGTGATCCTGAACACCTACTTCGTCAAACATAACACGAAGCCGTGTTCACTTCCGGACTCCATGAGAAGAGACCATCACGACTACATACTTGTGATTGATGCGTTTTAATTCAGATCTGGTGTCAAGTTATCTACAACCGGACATTAACAAATTCCCATCTGCCACATAACCGCGGGCACGGCTCTCCAAAGTTTATACCCTGCAAGGGTGTCCCAACTTAGCCCATGACAAGCTCTCGCGATCAACGAAGGAATAGACATTCTCCCAGGAAGACCCGATCATTCTCGGAATCCTGGTTTACAAGACATTTCGACAATGGTAAAACAAGACCAGCAAGACCGCCCGATCTGCCGACAATCCCGATAGGAGCTGCACATATCTTGTTCTCGAGGCAACACCGGATGAGACAAAGCTCGAGTAAAACCAGACTTGAGTTTCCCGAGGTGGCCCATGAGTGGCTCGGTTCGGACCAACACTTAGACAAGCAATCGCCCGGGAGGCTAAAATAAAGATGACCCTTGGGTTGGCCGACCCAAGGAAGGGTATAGGTGGTGGTGAGGCAAATGGTAAAACCAAGGTTGGGCCTTCTTTGGACAAGTTTTATTCAAAGCGAACTATCGGGGGTCCCATAAATCACCCGACCGCGTTAGGAACGCAAAATCCGGGAACATAACACCGGTATGACGGAAACTAGGGCGGCAAGAGTGGAACAAAACACCAGGCATAAGGCCGAGCCTTCCACCCTTTACCAAATATATAGATGCATTTATAATATAAGAGATATTGTGATATCCCAACATAACCCTGTCCATCATGGAGCAATCTTCATCTTCACCTGCAAGTAGCAACGCTATAAGAGGGGCTGAGCAAAGCGGTAACATAGCCAATCAACGGTTTGCTAGGAATGGTGTCAAAGGTTAGAGGTTCATGGCAATTTGGGAGGCTTGATGAACAAGTGATAGGTAGCGCAGCATAGTGATAGAACGAAGCAACTAGCATAGCAATGATAGTAGTGAGATCCAGGGTAGCGGTCATCTTGCCTGAAATCCCGCAAGGAAGAAGAACAAGTCCAAGAAGAAGACAAACGGTCGTAGACGAACGAATCCTCACAACTCCGGAACGAAACCGAAGCCAACGAGAGAAGCAAACCGGAAAGAAACAAACAACATTGTAAACTCACAAGCATAATCATGGCATGATGCACAATCAAATATGATGCATGTCCGGTTTAATGAGGCATGGCAAAGTGCAACAAACAATACTACAAGTTAAGTGGAGCTCAATATGCAACGAGTTGCATATTGACAAAACACCACAATCAATTATTTAGTTTGATCTCGTTGATGCTACTCATCAATATTAAATGTTGTTAAACATGGCAAGAGGTGAAGCATAAGAACACTACCTAACTAGGCAAGTTAAATGAGGCCGAAAGAACAAACAACATTTCCAGAAAAACCTCATATGCAAATTATGAATTTGGTACTGTTCTGCCCTAAACACAATTTTATTGTTGTTAAACAGCAAAATAAAGTGCACCATGATAAACTATGCATTTTTCCACCCTATTTACATATAAAGAACATTTAAAACCGAGCTACGGTTATTTAGTTATGAAATAAGTCATTTTAACATGGCATTTGAGCAAATTTAAACAAGCAACATTTTAAACATTTTAACATGGGATGAAAGCGGCATATTATGAAACTAGATGAAAAACTAAGCATTTTACATGTTTGAATCATTTTAAACCGATGCACCATTTGTGAGTTATTAAATGCATGATCATGAAGGGTTTTTCTGTAAAACAGTAATTCACCGGATAATGTTAAAATCGCAGATCTGAAAAAAAATGCTACGGGCCAAATCTGCACTTGGGCCAACAGTGGAAGGGGGGCGCAGCGGGTCTGATGCTCACCATGGGCCTAGGCCCGGTGGGTGGAGGCAGCGGGCCGGCGGGGCAAGCGGGCCGGCTGGATCTGGCTGCTGGCGACGCTGGACCCATGATCAACGCTGGCTGGAACAGGCGAGCCTCTCGCTCGATCTGGACAGCGGGGGGCTCTGAAGCGGGCGCAGACGCGCGAGGCGGGAGGCTACAGGCGCGTCGCCCTCTGTTCGACAGAGAACAGAGGAGCAGCAGCGCTGGAGCTCGCGATGCTGACTTGCGCGGAACTCCGGCGAAGCAGGGAGGCAGGGGAGGGGCACGGGAAAGCGAGGGATGCCCGAATCCTCCAGATCCGGTGGCGCCTGACTTGTGGAGGCCGGCGGCGAGCTACAAGGCCATGGAAGCTGCTGTTAACTGAAGGAAAACCAAAGTTCAGACAGAAACAGGGGCAGGGGAAAGAGAGAGACGGCAGGGGAAACAGGGTGAGGAGAAGGAGAGGCACGACCTTGGGACTTGGCATCCATGGCGGAGGAGCTTCTGCGGGTGCTCGGGACGGAGTTGGTGGCGTGCGAGGCGGCAGCTGAGGCTGGGCACGGCGACGGGGGAGGAGCTCCGGCGAGGTGACAAGCGGGAGGAGGCGAGGGACGACGGCTTGCTAAAACGGCGACGAGGCGTCGCAGGGGAAGACCACGGGCGGCGATGGCGAGTGGGCGAGCGCCACTTCTGGCGGCTGCCGCGATGATCTGAGAGGAGGTCGCTGGCAGCGGGGCTCCTCCTGTTGACGAACCAAGACAGAGGGAGAGATGTGAGAGCAAGAGAGAGAGAGAGGAAAACGGGGAAGGAGGAAGAGAAGGGCGACGGAGCTCCGGCCTGGTCGCAGCGGTGGTGGACGGGCGTGCTGTAGCGGTGGATCGAGCCGGTGCTTGGGGGATAGGGTCTCAGGTGCTCGCGGTTGCAGGGCCGAAGGAGGAATTGGTTTCGCCGGCGCAAAAATTGCGGGAGGTGGTCGGAGGCTGCGGTGGCGGCTGTGGTTGGTGGTTGGATCGGGAGGGGATCGAGAGGTGGAGGCTCGGGCGCTGGTTGGAGGAGATGGATCAGGAGGATCCCAAGAGAGAGTGGCGGCGGTGAGAGATTGGATGGATGGGACTGCCTAGACTAGGGTTTGACTGCTTATATATAGCGAGTGGGTAGGCTTAGGGTCATTTGGTCCCTTCGATTAAAATCGGACGGTCGCGAATAAAATAGTTAGGGAGCCCAAATATCAAAACGGAGATGTTTTGTAGATGTTAGGGGATGATCCGGACCCAACGGTAATGACTGCCCGGGTCGGGTTCAGGGGAGTTTTCGGACGCACGCAAGAGGGGTTTGACGAAACGCCATGGAGACAAAGGGTTTTGATGGGCTCAGAAAAGAGAGAGAAGAGAGCGGTCCGGTTGATCTGAGAGGGGTCAACAGGGACAAGGAAGAAGCGACAACTCCAAGCGAATGCAAGTTTTATGAAAACGATGCCAATGCAATGCGAATGATGACATGAGACGAGATGCAAGACATGAACAAAATGCAAAACAAAAGACAAAAACCCAACCACGGAGAAAAAAAATATATCGCATCTCCGGAAAATGCAGGAGTTGGAGTTACAAATATGGAAAGCTACATCCGGGGCATTACAGAAGGGGAGTCCGGCAATACCAGCACGGATCCGAACACACCCCCAGATTCCGAACCATCAGACACAATCGGAGGCTCTGCCACCGAAATAACATCTTCGGCCCACGAAATCATGGTCGTAATTGCCCGTGGACCGAGCCTTTCTTGGCCTACCTAAATAGGCAGGAGCTCCCCGAAGACCAAAACGAAGCACACTGCATAGTCCGGCGCTCTAAAGCTTACAAGGTCCACGAAGGGGAACTCTATAAGAAAAGCGCGACCAGAGTGCTCCAAAGGTGCATCTCCGAAGAGGAAGGGAGGCAACTCTTGGCAGAAATCCATGCCGGACTGGGCGGACACCATGCCGCGGCTCGAGCGCTAGTCAGCAAGCCCTTCCGCACAGGCTTCTATTGGCCAACGGCCCGAGCAGACGCACAGGACCTTGTCCAACATTGTGTCGGTTGCCAGCTCTTCGCCAATCAGAGTCATATGCCCCCTACCGCTCTCCAAAAAATCCCCATAACTTGGCCCTTCGCGGTCTGGGGGCTGGATATGGTCGGACCCCTTAAAGGGGGAAACCATAAAAAAATACTTATTGGTCATGGTGGCCAAATTCACCAAATGGATAGAAGCCAAACCAGTTAAAACGGCCGAATCTGGACCTGTTATAGACTTCATATCCGGGGTCATACACCGATACGGTGTCCCCCACAGCATCATCACTGATAATGGCTCAAATTTCACAGCCGATGAAGTGAAAACTTGGTGCGGCAAAATGAGCATTAAGCTCGACTACGCTTCCGTCTACCACCCACAAACAAACGGCCAGGTCGAACAGGCAAACGTTCTCATTATGAGCGGCATCAAACCCAAACTAGTGCGATCTTTTACAGAATCGGATACGCACTGGGTAGAGGAGCTCGACTCTGTACTCTAGGGGCTCCAGACCACACCCAATCACACAACCAGATATACACCATTTTTATGGTGTACGGTGCGGAAGCAGTACTACCCTGCGACATAATACATGATTTGCCACGCGTACGCATGTACGAAGAAAAGGAAGCCGAGTTAGATCGGCAGGATAACTTGGATGCCCTGGAGGAGGAGCGCGATGTTGCAAAAGCCCGTTCCGCATTCTATCAGCAGCAGGCTCGACAATATCAAAGCAGAGAAGTGCGGGCCAAAACTTACAATATTGGCGAGCTCGTTCTACGCCTACCGGAGAAGAAGGACAAACTCAAACCCAAGTGGGAAGGTCCCTTCGTCATTGACAAAGTTCTCACCGGAGGAGCGTACCGTTTACGTCATGCATCCGATAACAGACTCGAGCCGAACCCATGGAACGCGGATAGACTCCGGAGATTCTATGCCTAGCACCAAACTCAGTGTTCGTCTCCTTACCCCTCCTTTTTAATTATGCTCCACCCCTTTTCTCTCCTTTCTCGACCCTTTTTCTCTTCACACAAAGTATTTAATACAGTGCAGACTTTCGGATCACTCCGGCTGTACTAGGTGTGTATGCTATACCTGGGGGCTTTCTATTCGAAAGCTAGACATAATTACTTTAAATGGCTTTTTGCCCATCGCATATGCGTTCTTTATCCATATGTGCCTTTTCTTCACCATTATATGCATCGATATGACTTAAGATGTGGCCAAGCTGGGTTGCCTGGCTCTTGTGTTTATGCCCTATGTTCCCGTTAATTCGGCTAGGGCATAAGGGGAGCACCTCTGCGATTGTTACTGCCGGTTAAGCCAGATGTGTACCTCAGACTGCGTGAAGCCGAAAGCTAGTTTCCTTAAGAGAATATTCGATCGGTGAACAAAGGATGTATTCATTGGTTACAACAAAAAAAACAGAAGTTTTGTATCCTGCGCCATCGTTTCCAGTCCATACATGTGCATTGGCACATGCGTACCAAGGGAAAGGAACCCCTAACAGAACTATTCTCCCTGGAAGATGTTTCTTACTATCCATGTAATATAACATAACTAGTTGGGTACTTGTCTGTTCAAGCACTTGTGACCCATATGCCTGGTCTCCACGCATACCCCGGTTTTGTATAACTGAGCGGGTATTCGGACACACCCCGGACTGTAGGATCCGGGGGCTGAAGCGAAAAGATCCGCCATGACAAACGATTTTAATCCGGCTAGGGGCTACTTACGCCCATTAAATTACACAGTCACTTGGACTGACTATATTCCTCCTCTATACCATCTAACGGGCTATCTAGCCTACAATCCTGTTGAGAATACTTAGCGGCTAACGCTACCTGGTCATATACCAGACTTACGGGAATTTCTTGCCCATCGGGCCCCGCCGGTCCTACTTCGGCCATATGGTTCGGGTCCAACTTGGTGTAGCACGTCTTCACCATTGCCCAGGCTTCTATTGCTCCTTGTCGGCATGCTGATATCTTCCATAGACGGAAGCGCCGCCGGGCTCCTTGAAGCAGGTCCACAAGCTCCCTCATGCCATTCGGCGGGAGGCTTGATGGCCACAAGGCCTGAGCAACACCGTGCATCACTTGCCGAGCACGCTCTTGCAACTGCGAAAGCTCTTGCAGCATATCACCTGCAGATGAGGGCATCTCCTCTTCAGGGCGACCCGTTAACATTCCTGCAAGCAAAATTTTTGTTTTCAAAAAACTTCCTCGCCGAACTATCACACAGTTCATTTGAGCTCTTACCATAAATGCCGCATCGAAGCCTTTTGTTCTCCTTCATGGAGTACGCCAGTTGAGCGTGTATGTCCTTTAATTCCACGTCCAGACGAATATTGGCATCTTGGAGCTTGTTCTTCTCTTGCGTCACCTGTGTAAGGATGCGCTCGCCAGCCTTTAGCTGCCATTGGAGATGCGAGTCATCACCCATTACGCCCTCCGGTTCACCCCGGGATTATCTGCAGAATTTTTTGTTAGACTAACCACACCGGCCATTTACTAACTGGTACATTTGCGTACAATGGAGACAAATATTATCAGAGGGGGCCTTCCGGGATCCCTCTAACTTGGCTACCGCGTCCATCAGCTGGGCCTTCCATGCCTCCAGCTCCCGAGCCAATTGTTCATTCTTGTCCACAAGGACCTGTGCATATATTGATCCTTCAAACAGTTGTCCCAACTATTTCAAGTCTCAGGGGCTACTGCTATACATACTTGTCAAAACTTTCTTACGCGTATATCTTTGGTGTACTGGTTCGTCGCTTGGGCAAGCCCGCCTTGAGCAGCTCGGACGTATGCGTCTGCCGAATTGAAGGCATTAAAAGCCTGTTCAAAAAAGATGTTGTTCTGAAGCACGGCCCTCCGGCGTCGGTGATTCATGTTGCTTTCCACCTCGGAGTTCATGGCCGAACACATATCTGCGTCCTCTGTCGGAGAACTACGCGGTTCTGGCCCCGTGTCTGCCTCCGCCATCAAAGCCGATTCTGGAACCTGGCTGGTGGAGGCGTGATTGGTGGGATTCCTGGATATAGTCTGGCTGCTCCTCTTCCTGCCAGACACAAAGGGTGCTATCATATTTCAAATACTATAAACCGCAGGACAGGTTATTACTTTACCTCTGCAGCGGTGTGTCAACCCTCACCGCCTTCCTCTTGAGCCTGCCCGATCCGGACTCCCGTGGTTGACGAGTCCCTAGGGGCTTGGCCCCGTGCTCCGACCGTCGTCTTTGCGAATAGCACGATGCCTCAAGGGTAAATCATAATCCTGAGGGGAATCCTCTTCGGAGGATAGGGTTTTTAGTTTGGCTTACCCGTGACACAGGGAGCAGTCTAGGGTAGTTAGCTATAATGGCCACTATGGCACCATCCCAGCTCGCTTGATGAAATACCCCGTTGACAAGCTCCACAGTGATATCCGGATCCTCTTTGAGTCCGGGATCTAGGGCCCTTCCAGGGTCCTCTGGTTGCGGGGAGGGGCTGAAGATCCCTTCTACGTCCCTCCTCAGTTCCTGCTCAGAAGCATTGGTGCGAGTAACCTTAGCAGAAAAACGCTAGAGTAAGTGAAGCAGGGAAAAGAATGGCAACTTACCCACTCTGGGGGGTTGTACATGGAGAATCCGTCCCGCGTTTTTATGCGAAGGAATTCCTCCTCTTCCCCTTTGTACATCGGACAATATCCTTGCCAAAGCGGCAGCGGAGTCCGGACCCTTACGGCCGCAGCGAGTGGGGTCGTCTTCCTCGTTGAAATGCCACATGGGCTTCCCCCGATATTGGAGCGGTTGCACTCCCCGCCTTATGCATATCGCCATGACCTCAACTATCGTCAGTCCGGATTTGGCCAGTAGCTTTATCCTGTTCATCAAGAAGTATATTTCCCTTGTGTCCTCTTCTTGAGGGCCCCGGGGGCGCCAGCTTAGGCCTGCCCTCGGCGGGGCATTGCTGAACTTGGGGAGACCCGTCCGGACTAGATCCGGGAGGGGAACATCGTCTATATAGAACCACTCTGAGGGCCAGTTTTCTAGTGCCTTCTCAGGACTGCCGGACAGGTATCCGGTCTCGGCGATGCGCCATACTTTGGCCCCGCCCACTTGACATAGGGACTCTCCCTGGGTGCGGGGAACGAGGCAGAATAGCTTCCTCCATAATCCGAAGTGTGGTTCGCAGCCTAAAAACAGCTCGCAAAGGGCGACATAGCCCGCTATGTGCAGAATGGAGGCAGGGGTAAGGTTGTGTAACTGGAGGCCGTAGAACTCCAGGAGCCCGCGAAGAAACGGGTGGATAGGAAGCCCGACGCCCCTCAGCAGATGCGGGATGAGGCATATACGCTCCTCTGGAGATGGGTTAGGAGATCCCTCGGCTTGTTCCCCTCCGTCATAAGTTGCTATTCCAGCTCGGACGGGGACCATGAACGCCGGTGGGAGAAACCCTTGGGTTTGTAACTCTATCAAACGGCTATGAGGGACTGAACACTCTCCCCAATCCCCCGACTTGGAACGAGAAGGGCGAGCGGAAGAGCTGCGACGGCCGGCCATGCTGGAATGGTTTTTTCATGGAGCGCTCTGTTGGATGCTAGCTCTGGGAGGAAGAGTGAGGTTTGGATCTGAGAATCCCCGTCCCTTCAAATTGACGGTCAGCACGGAGGATCGAGGGTGGCAAATGCAAAAATGCCACGACTCCTCGCATTCGCTCGACACATGGAGATGGTCATTACTGAGGCACTGAAGCCGAGGAGCACAACATTGATTGGAGGCCGGACACTATTCGTCATAACAAGTACTTTGGAGTATTCGGAGGAGGAACCCGCCTTGCAATGCCGAAGACAATACTGCGCACCGGACTCATCGTCATTGAAGCATGGTTCAGGGGCTACTGAGGGAGTCCTGGATTAGGGGGTATCCGGAGAGCCGGACTGTGTACAATGTCCGGACTATTGAAGCGTAAAGATACAAGACTCAAGAGTTCGGCTCGTGTCCGGATGGGACTCTCCTTTGCATGGAAGGCAAGCTTGGCGATCCGGATATTGTGTTTCCTTTCTTGTAATTGACTCCATGTAAACCCTAGCCCTTTCCGGTGTCTATATAAACCAGAGAGGTTGGTCCTTGGAAGGACGATCACAATTACAATCGTACCATCATAGGCTAGCTCTTAGGGTTTAGCCTCTACGATCTCGTGGTAGATCTACTCTTGTATTACCCATATCATCAATATTAATCAAGCAGGAAGTAGGGTTTTACCTCCATCGAGAGGGCCCGAACCTGGGTAAACATCTGTGTCCCTTGCTTCCTGTTACCATTAGCCTTGACGCACAGATTGGGACCCCCTACCCGAGATCCGCCGGTTTTGACACCGACACCTAGAGTCGGACTGTGGGCCTGAAAAATTGGTTGATATCCAAGAGCCCGAACTGTTGAGCTCGGAAGTTTCTCAAACTCCGGATCCCAGATTGGGTCAGGGTTCGGACTTAAATCCACCCACCCACCCAGAAACACACGATCTTATCCACATCAGACAACAGTCTCAAGAAATGGCCCATCACTTTTGGGCTAGATTCCTCCTTGTCAAAGACAGGATCAAAGACTGCCGTGATGAAGATGCGATCTCATTATTCTGCAAAAATTGCACGGACAAGGGAATCCTCAATGTCGTCAACCGTCGTCGCGTATCACACTTTGCTGACTTGGCAACCATAGTACATAAGTATTGCACAATGGAAAGCGCCTGGCAAACTCAGGTGGCTTCTTGGGAGCCACTGGTTCCCACTCCACCCCTCATCCAGATAAAAAGGATGCACCCTCGTCGGTCGCCTGATACAATAGTAAAAAAATAGAAGCCCATTACGGGGCACGGAACTGTTCTGGAAGGATGGCTCGATAGGCCATGCAAAATACACACAACACCGGATACCGTACCAACCCATAGCCTTAGAGCATGTTGGATACTCCGGCAAGTGGCCAAGAGCGGCGAGGATCTCCCCACCAAAAACACCGCAGACCAACATCCCAACAACCCTACAGTATTGACGGTCTTCGAGACTTTTGCCTCAAACAATAGGCACAAAAGGGTACTCCGCGGCCTCGCTGAAGTCTGCCAAGTCGCAGCAATAAACCCCTGGAACGTCACGGCCATAACTTTCAATGCCAGCGACGAACCAAAATTCAGAATAGTCTGGGAACCAGCCGCATTGGTCCTCAGTCCGGTCGTGGATGGCTTTCGGCTTACCAAAGTGCTCATGGACGGCGACAGCGGACTAAACCTCATTTACGAGGAAACTCTCAAAAAAATGGAAATAGACAGGAGCTGCATTGAGCAAAGTAGCACGACCTTCCAAGGAATTATTCCCAGTCGGGAGGCGCGATGTGCGGGAAAAATCACACTCGTTGTGGTATTCAGCATGCCGGAGAATTATCGGTCTGAAGAGATAACCTTTCAAGTGGCCCCTTTCAACAGTGGGTATCACGCCTTATTAGGGCGAGATGCATTTGCAAGCTTCCAAGCTATACCCCATTACGGGTACATGAAGCTCAAGATGCCTGGGCCCAATGGTATCATCACTCTTGCCAGCGATCTGGACATAGCACTCCGCGCCGAAAACAAAACCACAGCCTTGGCCCTAGAGGCATTGTCTGAAGCCCTCGCGGCCGAAGAATTAACCGCGTTGCGCTCCACAATGGATAGGAACGACGTGATCCTCGATAAGTGACCCAAATCCACCTTCTCTAAACCAGCAGACGAAATAGTCAAATTCCAAGTCCACCCCACGGACTCCACGAAGACGGCATCCATTGGGGCACAGCTGGACCCCACGGTCAACGCCGCACTGCGGGCGTTCCTACGCAAAAACTGGGACATATTCGCCTGGCACCTTCCTGATATGCCAGGAATCCCACGCAGGCTGGCCGAACACGGCCTAAACATACTGACGGGATATAAGCCAGTCAAGCAAACACTGTGGCGCTTTTCAGAACCCAAACGACAAGCTATGGGGGTGGAGCTAGCCAAGTTACTCGAGGCCGGATTCATCAAATAAATAAAACACCCGGACTAGCTAGCAAATCTGGTGATGGTACCAAAGAAGGATAAATCTCGGCGCCTATGTGTCGATTTCAAAGACCTCAACAAGGCCTGCCCTAAAGATCCCTTCCCCCTCCCCCGCATCAATCAGATTATCGATGCTACCGCGGGACACGACTCATTGTGTTTCCTCGATGCATACTCCGGATACCATGAAATCAAGATGAAGGAGTACGATCAAGCCGTAGTAGCATTTATTACCCCATAGGGGCCTTTCTGCTTCAACACTATGCCTTTCGGGATCAAAAATGCCGGCGCCACCTACCAACGCATGATTCAAACATGCCCGGAGAAATAAATCGGCAAGACAGTTGAAGCATATGTGGATGACGTAGTCATCAAAACTAGACACGTCGAGTCATTAATAGACGATCTGCATCTCACATTCGACAACCTCCAAACATATGACATCAAGCTCAATTCAGAAAAATGTGTTTTTGGAGTTCCCGCTGGAAAACTTCTCAGCTTCATCATTTCCAATAGAGGAATTGAGGCAAACCCAGCTAAAATTCGAGCTTTGTCACAGTTGGCTACACCAACAGACCTCAAACAAGTCCAAAAACTATCCGGATGTATGGCAGCTTTAAGCCGCTTTATCTCCAGACTAGGAGAAAAGGCATTGCCACTCTATCGCCTTCTCCGACGCATCGATCAATTCGAGTGGACGGATGCGGCAACGGCTAGATTGGAAGAAATAAAGGCTCTTCTAGCAAGCACCCAATCCTGGCCGCGCCAAATGTCGGCGAACCCATGTTATTGTACATATCGGCCACACACCATGTCGTAAGTGCGGTGCTCCTCATCAAACGAGAGGAGGACGGACACAAATTCCTGATTTAGAAGGCGGTATACTACATATCCACTATCCTCACACCATGCAAATCCCGGTACCTTCATTACCAAAAAATAGCGTACGCGGTCTTCATGGCATCCCGGAAGCTACGACACTACTTTCAAGAATGCTCAATAACAGTGGCCTCCGAGGTACCACTCAATGACATAATAAACAACCGCGACGCCACGGGCCGGATTGCCAAGTGGGCCATTGAGCTCCTCCCATTCGACATAACATACAAACCGCATCGGGCCATTAAATCCCAAGTACTGGCCGACTTCGTTGCTGAATGGACAGTGGCCAAACTCCCTAAAGAGTACGGCACATATTCCAACTGGGTCATGCACTTCGACGGCTCCAAAATGCTGGTGGGCCTAGGGGCAGGCGTTGTCCTAACATCCCATACAAGAGATACAGTTCAGTACGTCCTCCAAATAGTATTCATGGACTCCAACAATGCAGCCAAATACGAGGCCTTATTGCATGGTCTTCGGATGGCCGTCTCCATGGGCATACAATGCCTGGAAGTGCGCGGGGACTCAAACCTCGCAATATCTCAAATAAATGGAGATTTCGATGCCAAAGACCCGAAGATGGCTGCTTACCGTAACGCCGTTCTCAAAGTTTCGAGGGGCTTGAGTTTCACCATGTGGCTCGAGAAAGTAATCAAGTGGCGGATGTCCTTGCTCGCATCAGCGCCAAACGCGACCCCGTCCCACCTAACATTTTTCTGGAAAGTCTTTTCAAGACATCCGTGGTGTGGCAAGGGGAGAGCGGCAACACCAATCCAGACCCGACTATAACCCTAGATTCCGAACATACCGACATCATCGGGGATCAGCACCGAAATTACATCGTCGGCCCACCTCATCATGGCAGTCATTGCCCCATGGACCGAACCCTTCTTGGTCTACCTTAATAGGCGAGAACTTCCTGAGGATCAGAATGAGGCACGCCGCATTGTGCGGCGCTCTAAAGCCTACAAGGTTCATGAGGGGGAACTCTACAAGAAAAGCGCTACTGGAGTACTTCAAAGATGTATATCCGAGGAAGAAGGGCGGCACCTCTTGGCTGAAATTCATGCCGGTCTCGGTGGTCACCACGCTGCGGCTCGGGCCCTTGTAAGCAAGGCCTTCAGTACTGGTTTCTATTGGCCGACGGCCCGAGCAGACGCACAGGACCTTATCCAACATTGCGTCGGATACCAGCTTTTCGGCAACCAAAGCCATATGCCACCCACCGCTTTACAAACAATCTCCATCACTTGGCCTTTTGTGGTCTGGGGGCTTGATATGGTCGGACCCCTTAAAGGAGGAAGCCATAAGAAAAAATATCTGTTGGTCATGGTGGATAAATTCACTAAGTGGATAGAAGCCAAGCCAGTTAAAACGGCCGAAGTCGGGCCAGTGATAGACTTTATATCCGATGTTGTGCACCGATATAGTGTTCCACACAGCATCATCACCGACAACGGCTCCAATTTCACAGCCGATGAGGTGATAGCCTGGTGTGCTAATCTGGGCATCAAGCTCGATTACGCCTTCGTCTATCGCCCACAAACCAACGGTTAAGTCGAACGAGCCAATGGTCTTATTATGAGCAGCATCAAACCCAGGTTACTGCGGTCTTTGAAAGAATCAGACAAGCACTGGGTCAAGGAGCACAACTCCGTATTCTAGTGGCTGCGGACCACGCCCAATTGTTCTACCGGATATACACCTTCCTTCATGGTGTACGGCGCAGAGGCTATGTTACCCTGTGACATTATTCATGACTCACCTTGAGTGCGCATGTATGAAGAGAGAGAACCCGAGTTGGATCAGCAGGACAGCTTAGATTCCTTGGAGGAGGAGCGCGACGTCGCAAAAGCCCGTTCGACATTTTATCAACAACAGGCCCACATGTATCAAAGCAGAGAAGTACGGGCCAAGACTTATAATGTTGGTGAACTCGTTCTACGCTTGCCGGAGAAGAAAAAGGACAAACTCAAGCCCAAGTGGGAGGGTCCCTTCATCATCGACAAAGTTCTCACCGGAGGAGCATACCTCCTGCGTGATGCATCAGACAACCGCCTAGAGCTGAACCCATGGAATGCGGCCAGACTCCGAAGATTCTATGCTAGCGCCGGACTCTTCGTTCGTCTCCTTTTTCCCTTTTTTGTTTCCATTATTTATTTTCCTCCCTTTTCACATTTCCTTTTTTAAGCCATAAAGCTCTCGTGCGGCTAAGACGCACAACTATGACGCACACATTCTCAAATATGTACGTCAATTATACCTGGGGGCTTCCTGTACAGAAGCTTATTATTATTATTATTTTCCGAGCATCAAGCTCACCACATATGTGTCTTTCCTGCATATGTAACTTTTCTTCGCCATTATATGCATTGGTATGACTTAAGTTTTGGCCAAGCTGGGTTGCCTGGCTCCTGTGCTTATGCCCTACGTTCCCGTTACTTCGGCTAGGGCATAAAGGGAGCACCTCTGCGATTGTTACTGCCGGGTCATCCGGATGTGTACCTCAGACTGGGTGAAGCCAAAAGCTAGCCTTCTTAAGGGAATATTCGGTCGGCGGACTAAAGATGGTCTTTACTCATTACACTATGAACCCCCAGATGTTACGTATGCTATGTTTTTTCAATCACAGTTCGGACATGCACGTTAACGCATGCTTATCCAGGGAAAGGAACCCTTAATGGAACTATTCTCTCTGGAAGATGTTTCTTACGATCAAAATGTAATATAACATAACTAGCCGGATGATACGTCCATTTTGCATCATGCTCATTTATTGCATTACGGGCTGTTATTGCACATTATATCTCAATACTTATGGCTATTCTCTCTTATTTTACAAGGTTTACCATGAAGAGGGGAAATGCCGGCAGCTGGAATTCTAGCTGGAAAAGGAGCAAACGTTGGAAACCTATTCTGCACAGCTCCAAAAGTCCTGAAACTCCACGAAACAACTTTTTGGAATTAATAAGAATTTCTGAGCGAAAGAAATACACCAGGGGGCCCACACCCTGTCCAGGAGACAGGGCCCCCCCTATAGGGCACGCCCCCTATCTCCTGGGGACATGGGCCTCTGGTGTCCATCTTCTGCTATATCATCGCTTTTACCCTGGAAAAAATTGTGGGAAAGCTTACGGGACGAAACTCTGCCGCCACGAGGCGGAACCTTGGCGGAATCAATCTAGGGCTCCGGTGGAGCTGTTCTGCCGAGGACAGTTCCCTCCGGGAGGGGGAAATCATCACCAACGTCATCACCAACGATCCTCTCATTGAGAGGGGGTCAATCTCCATCAACATCTTCACCAGCACCATCTCCTCTCAAAACCCTAGTTCATCTCTTGTATCCAATCTTGTATCAAAACCACAAATTGGTACCTGTGGGTTGCTAGTAGTGTTGATTACTCCTTGTAGTTGATGCTAATTGGTTTACTTGGTGGAAGATCATATGTTCAGATCCTTTATGCATATTATTACTCCTCTGATTATGAACATGAATATGCTTTGTGAGTAGTTACGTTTGTTCGTGAGGACATGGGTGAAGTCTTGCTATTCGTTCGATATTTTGATGAGATGTATGTTATCTTTTCCTCTAGTGGTGTTATGTGAACGTCGACTACATGACACTTCACCATTATTTGGGCCTAGAGGAAGGCATGGGGAAGTAATAAGTAGATGATGGGTTCCTAGAGTGACAGAAGCTTAAACCCTAGTTTATCGTTGCCGTTAAGGGGCTGATATGGATCCATATGTTTAATGTTGTGGTTAGGTTTACCTTAATACTTCTTTTGTAGTTGCGGGCGCTTGCAATAGGGGTTAATCATAAGTGGGATGTTTGTCCAAGTAAGGGTAGTACCCAAGTACCGGTCCACCCACATATCAAATTATCAAAGTACTGAATGCGAATCATATGAACGTGATGAAAACTAGCTTGACAATAATTCCCATGTGTCCTCGGGAGCTCCTTTCTCATTATTAGAAATTGTCCAGGCTTATCCTTTGCTACATAAAGGATTGGGCCACCTTGCTGCACTTTATTTACTTTATTTACTTGTTACTCTTTACCATTTATCTTATCACAAAACTATCTATCACCTACAATTTCAGTGCTTGTACAGAAAACCTTACTGAAAACCACTTATCATTTCCTTCTGCTCCTCGTTGGCTTCGACACTCTTACTTATCAAAAGGACTACGATTTACCCCTTACACTTTTGGGTCATCAAGATTCTTTTCTGGCGCTGTTGCCGGGGAGTGTAGCGCTTTTGGTGAGTGGAACTTGGTAAGGAAACATTTATATAGTGTGCTGAAATTTTCTGTTATTGTCACTATGGAAACTAATCCTTTGAGGGGCTTGTTTGGGGTATCTTCACCCCAACCAGAAGAGAAAAGAGTTGCTCCTCAACCTACTAAACTTTATGAAAATATTCACTTTTAGATTCCTTCGGGTATGATAGAAAAACTGCTAGTTAATCCAATTGCAGGAGATGGAACATTGCATCCCGATTTACACCTTATCTTTGTGGATGAAGTTTGTGGATTGTTTAAGCTTGCAGGTATTCCCAATGTTGTTGTCAAAAGGAAGGTCTTACCTTTATCTTTGAAGGGAGATGCATTGACATGGTATAGGCTATGTGATGATATGAGATCTTGGAATTATAAGCGACTGAAGTTGGAATTTCACCAAAAGTTCTATCCTATGCATCTTGTTCATCGTGATCGTAATTACCTATATAATTTCTGGCCTCGCGAAGGAGAAAGCATCGCTCAAGCTTGGGGGAGGCTTAAGTCAATGTTATATTCATGCCCCAATCATGAGCTCTCTCGGGAAATGATTATTCATAATTTTTATGCTCGGCTTTCTCTTGATAATCGCAACCTACTCGATACTTCCTGTGCTGGTTCTTATATGCTGAAGACTATTGATTTCAAATGGGACTTATTGGAAAGAATTAACCGTAACTCTGAAGATTGGGGTTCCGACGATGGTAAGGAGTCAGGTATAACACATAAGTTCAATTGTGTCAAATCTTTTATGGATACCGATGCTTTCCGTGGATTTAGCTCTAATATGGACTTGACTCTGAGATAGTGGCTTCTTTCTGTGAATCTTTTGCTACTCACGTTGATCTCCCTAAAGAGAAGTGGTTTAAATATAATCCTCCTGTTGAAGTGAAAGTAGTTGCACCTATTACAGTCGAAGAAAAGACTATTACCTATAGTGATCCTATTGTTCCTACTACTTATGTTGAAAAACCTCCTTTCCCTGTTAGGATAAAGGATCATGCTAAAGCTTCGACTGTTGTTCGTAAGAGTAATACTAGGACTTATACACCTCCTGAGAAAATTAATGTTGAACCTAGTATTGCTACGGTTAAAGATCTCTTGGATGAGGATTTAGATGAGCGTGTTATTTCTTTCTGTGGTGAGAATGCCAATATTGCTAGACCTGATACTAAGACACGTAGACCTGTTGTAGGCATGCCTGTTATTTCTGTTAAAATAGGAGATCATTCATGGCTTATGTGATATGGGTGCTAGTGCTAGTGCAATACCTTATACTTTATATCAAGAAATTATGCATGACATTGCACCCATTGAATTAGAAGACATTGATGTTACTATCAAGCTTGCTAATAGGGATACCATTAAACCCTTTGGGATTGTTAGAGATGTTGAAGTTTTGTGTGGGAAGGTTAAATACCCTGCTGATTTTCTTGTTCTTGGTTCCCCACAAGATGATTTTTGTCCCATTATTTTTGGTAGACCCTTCTTGAATACGGCTAGTGCTAAGATTAATTGTGAAAAGAATATTGTCACCGTTGGCATAGATGGTATGTCTCATGAGTTTAATTTTGCTAAGTTTAGTAGGCAACCTCGTGATAGGGAACCACCTAGCAAGGATGAAATTATTGGTCTTGCTTCCATTGCTGTTCCTCCAACTGGTCTGTTAGAACAATATTTGCTAGACTATGAAAACGATATGTTTATGAAGGAAAGGGAGGAAATAGATGAAGTGTTCCTTAAACAGGAACATGTGCTGAAACATAACCTTCCCATTGAAATTCTTGGGGATCCCCCTCCACTCAAGGGTGATCCCGTGTTTGAACTCAAACCATTACCTAATAATCTTAAGTATGCTTATCTTGATGAAAAAGAAATATTTCCTGTTATTATTTGTGCTAACCTTTCAGAGAAAGAAGAAGAAAAATTATTGAAAACTCTGAAGAAGCACCGAGCAGCTATTGGATATACTCTGGATGATCTTAAGGGCATTAGTCCCACATTATGCCAACACAAAATTTCAGTGGAGAAAGATGCCAAACCACTTATAGATCCTCAAAGACGATTAGATCCCAAGATGAAGGAAGTGGTAAGAAAGGAGATACTAAAGCTCCTTGAGGCAGGTACTATTTATCCCGTTGCTGATAGTGAATGGGTAAGCCCTGTCCATTGTGTCCCTAAAAAGGGAGGTATTACCGTCGTTCCTAATGATAAAGATGAATTGATCCCGCAAAGAATTATTACAGGTTATAGGATGGTAATTGATTTTCATAAGTTAAATAAAGCTACTAAGAAAGATCATTACCCCTTACCTTTTATTGATCAAATGCTAGAAAGATTATCCAAACACACACTTTTCTACTTTCTAGATGGTTATTCTGGTTTCTCTCGAGATACAGTGTCGGCAAAGGATCAATCTAAAACTACTTTTACTTGCCCTTTTGGTACTTTTGCTTATAGACGTATGCCTTTTGGTTTATGTAATGCACCTGCTACCTTTCAAAGATGCATGATGGCTATATTCTCTGATTTTTGTGAAAAGATTTGTGAGGTATTCATGGATGACTTCTCCATCTATGGATCCTCTTTTGATGATTGTTTGAGCAACCTTGATCGAGTTTTGCAGAGATGCGAAGACACTAGTCTCATCCTGATTTGGGAAAAGTGTCACTTTATGGTTAATGAAGGCACTGTCTTGGGGCACAAGATCTCCGAGAGAGGTATTGAAGTTGATAAAGCCAAAGTTGATGCTATTGAAAAGATGCCATGTCCCAAGGACATAAAAGGTATAAGAAGTTTCCTCGGTCATGCCGGTTTTTATAGCAGGTTCATTAAGGACTTTTCTAAAATCTCTAGGCCTCTGACTAATTTATTGCAAAAATATATTCCTTTTGTCTTTGATGATGATTGTGTAGAAGCATTTGAAGTACTTAAGAAAGCTTTGATCACTGCACCTATTGTTCAGCCACCTGATTGCAATTTACCTTTTGAAATTATGTGTGATGCTAGTGATTATGCTGTAGGTGTTGTTCTAGGGCAAAGAGTCGATAAAAAATTGAATGTTATCCAAGATGCTAGTAAGAGTCTTGATCTTGCCGGAGAAATTATGCTACTACTGAAAAAGAGTTCTTAGCAGTTGTGTTTGCATGTGATAAGTTTAGACCTTATATTGTTGATTCCAAAGTTACTATTCACACTAATCATGCTGCTATTAAATATCTTATGGAAAGAAAGATGCTAAGCCTAGACTCATTAGATGGGTTCTCTTGCTCCAAGAATTTGACTTGCATTATTGATAGAAAGGTTGCTTTGATTATATGGGACCTTTTCCTGCCTCTAATGGTTATACACATATTTTAGTTGCTGTTGATTACGTTACTAAGTGGGTAGAAGCTATTCCAACTAGTAGTGCTGATCATAACACTTCTATTAAAATGCTTAAAGAAGTTATTTTTCGAGGTTCGGAGTCCCTAGATATCTTATGACTGATGGTGCACTACTAGGAAAAGGGCTATAGATGGGATGGACACTAATGACGCACCTGCCATGTGGTGCGCCATTAGTATATACTAATGGCGCACCATGTTCAAAGTGCGCCATTAGTGTGGAAAGACACTAATGGCGCACTGTGACATGGTGCGCCACTCTGTTGTTTATTTTTTTCTTTTTTTGCAAAACTACTAATGGCGCACGTGACACGGTGCGCCATTACTAGTTTGAACTAGTAATGGCGCACTGTGCCACGGTGCGCCATTAGAATATATACTTTTTTTATTTTTTTGCAAAACTTCTAATGGCGCACCAGAAGCAGGTGCGCCATTAGTAACCAGGGTCACTAATGGCGCTTTTCCATACGGTGCGCCATTAGTACCAGGGTTACTATTTTTTTCTTAGTACCAGGTTTCCCCACTCGATCGAGCCCCCGTCGTCCGCCGCCCACGTGCCCCTACCCACCACGCCCCACGCCGCCCACGCCCGTCGTCCGCCGCCTCCGTCGCGCCCAGCCCGCCCAGCGCCACCGCCGCCTCCTCTCCCTTCCTCCCCTCGGCGCCGCCTCCCCGAGCCCGCCTCCCTCGCCTCCCTCGCCTCCCTCCCATCCCACCGCCGACGACCGCATGGGGTGTAGTACGAGGAGGCGGGATCCGTTTGTTGCTTCCGTTGGCCGCCTCCGCCGACGAGCCGGGCAGCCACACGCGCCCAGCCTCCGCGGCCCCGCCTCCAGCGCCGCAGCGCCTCCCTCCTCGTCCCTGGAGCAGCCGCCCCCGCCCAGCAACGCCGCCACTACTCCGCCGGCCGTGAGAACGATGCCAAGGTCGCCTCTCTCGACCCTCTTCTCCTCTCTGCCTTGTTTCAATCCCGCGAGAACTCTATTAGGGTTTTGTCATCAGTCCTTGCTCATGATACAAGCAGGTGGATAGTTAAAATCAATCAGTTAAGCTGCTGTGAATTGGGTACCCTATCTAGAGTAAGAAATGGACTATCTAGGTTTCTGGAGAGGATAGCATACATATATAGGTAGTGGTTTTATTTTTGTTGCAATTAGAGTTGAGAGCGCTTTTTGTTGTGGTTCAGCGGCAAGTTTAGAGATTTTGTTGGAAGGGTTCTAGCTTAGCTAGGTTGGTGGCAACAACCAGATAGTATCGTTGCGTTGATGATGCTGAGCTTTATGGTTGGTTGCAAGTCCAATTCTCTGAACTCATGCCCTGGGATTTAATAGTGTAGGAGTATGAACTTTATGGTAGGTTGCAAGTGACTAATAGTGCAGGAGTATGAACAATAGTGCAGTAGTGCACTGCTTACAATAGCCCTAAAATCCAGTAGCAAATGCTCTCCTTTAACTGAAACTTTAAATGAAATTTTAATTTAACTTTAAAATCAACTAAAACTTTAATTGAAACTTTAATTTAAACTTCTGCAATTTGCACTTCTTGAACTACTGCTTGGAACTAAACAGAATTATACAATGAACTTCTGCAGGCTGATCTGAGTTGGACCATCCTCTGCAGCCAACTTTTCTTCGGCAAGAGGAAGAAAGGAGAATCAGGGTAGGGTTTCATGGCTAGAAGATATATTGTTGTACAACAATTTGTTACAAATTGCATTTATTGGTATATGTACGCTAGTTTCGTCATATCAGGAGCGTAGGAACTTATCTTGACTAATTTATTATAGAAAGATGTCAGAGCTCACTTCTAGAAATTGGCAATAGCAAAATGTGGTTAAGATTTAAGGCATCTGGACTAAGCTTTGCGGCCTTTGTATCTAATTTGTCATGCATGAATTATGATCATGAGAGCCATGAGATCTTGTTTAGTGCATACACCATTCTTATTTTTTTCTATCCGTTGCTACCCCATCTGGTAATTAGTATATCATGCTACTTTCATCTATGGGAATTTTGTGATGCTGCTACTGTACTACTTGGGAATTTTGTCAACTTGTGATGCTGCTGCTGTACCCCGAGAGGCCCTTGAGTTTGCCAGAATGTCGATTAACTTCCGTTTCGGCAAATTCGGGCACTCCATATGTCCTATTTTCAGCAAAAGGTCATGCTGAAATTTTCCATGAATTTTAGCATGACTTTGCTAAAAATAGGACATATAGGGTACTTATGACTAATGCATGTTTTATGATCTGTTGTAAGGGTACTAATTGGTCTCTTCTGCTTATATCGAGAGATGGGAAGCAGCCACCGCCGCCACTGCCACACCTTGATCTGAGTTGGATGCTTCGAGTTCTTGATATCATACTTGGGACTTTATATCATCCATGACGCAGGTATATAAAACGAGAGATCTCCCCTTCACCCATCTCATTATGATATCTGTTATTTGCTACATCATTCATTGTCCCAAACTATAGAGGCTGCCTGACAGTTTTATGAACATGTTGGGTGAAGATCCGCCAAATAATGTGAAGCTGCGACAGGCCGGCAGCGGGTTTCGCAGGCAGTGGGATGTGGAGTTGGTGATCAAGGAGGGCCACATGTACTTGTCTTGTGGGTGGGAGAAGTTCTATCGTGCCTACGACCTGTGGCTGGGGTACTTCCTTCTCTTCAGGTACGACGACGACGCCACCATGCTCATCGTGAAGGTGTTCAACGCGACTATGTGTCGCATGCGCTACACTAACGATGATGATTCCAGTACGTTCTGCCTCTTCTTATTCCTCTACATTTGGCTTTGTCTCACATCGATTGTTAATGTTCATTGTTGCATTTGGACAGGTAATGGGAGCAGCAGCAGCGACACTGGCTACAGCCAAAGCAGCAGCGACTATGGCTGTAGCAAAAGCAACACTGATTCTGGCTTTAGCGAAAGCAGCAGCGATTCTGGCTTTAGCGAAAGCAGCAGCGATTCTGGCAGCAGCATAGACAACAACAAGGATGATCCGGACTGGAGTGCGGGAGAAGAGGAGCAGAGTGGGGATGAGGAGCTGCAGGATGACGATGGGCATCAGGCTAAGGATGACCTAGCGCTGGTGGTGGCTGACCAAGGGCAAGAGATGGTGGTGGCTGACCATGGGCAAGAGATGGTGGTGGCTGACCATGGGCAAGAGATGGAGGTGGCTGAGGATGACCTAGCGATGGTCGTGCCCGTCCTGCCTGAAGGTGGCCTCACGATGGTGGTGGTGCCTGACAATGACCACGCACCGGTGGTGGCGCCGGCGATCCCACAGCTGGGCGACATGACCACGCCAATTGTGGTAGAAGACTACATCCCACTGCCTCCATCGCCTCGCCGCTCTTGGCGCCTCAGGCTGAGGAAGGAGAAGGAGAAGAACAATGAGAACTGAACTATGTCAGGTATGTGGATCTCCAAAATGATATAGATAGATATATATATATATATATATATATATACACACACACACTTAGTTACCTATGTTATCTCTAATATGCTTAGTTTCCTATAGGTTAGCTTTATTTTAGTTGGCTCTAATATGCTAACTTAGAGCTTATATGCTTAGTTTCCTATAGGTTAGCTCCAAAATTACTTATGTTAGCACAAAATGATCAAGTTTACATAATAAGCTTATAGTCTTCTTCTTATTCTTCTTATTCTTCTTCTTTTCCAAAATGACATAGGTTAGCTTCATTTTACCTAAGTTGGCTCTAATATGCTAACTTAGAGCTTATATGCTTAGTTTCCTATAGGTTAGCTCCAAAATTACTTATGTTAGCACAAAATGATCAAGTTTACATAATAAGCTTATAGTCTTCTTCTTATTCTTCTTATTCTTCTTCTTTTCCAAAATGACATAGGTTAGCTTCATTTTACCTAAGTTGGCTCTAATATGCTAACTTAGAGAGCTTATATGCTTAGTTTCCTATAGGTTAGCTCCAAGATTACTTATGTTAGCACAAAATGATCAAGTTTACATAATAAGCTTATAGTCTTCTCCTTATTCTTCTTATTCTTCTTCTAGTATTCTTCTAGTCTTCTTCTTCTTCTTCTCTTCTTCTTCTTCTTCTTCTAACTTCTTGTTTATCATTTTGCAGATTTGATTTAATTCACGGAAGCTTGCATGGATGGAGTGCTTCTTTTCCATTTGTGTTTTTATTTTGTATCAATGTGAAACTTTTGTGAATTAATGGATAACGGTGTTGGATGAACAATGTGAAACTTTTGTAATATGTAACGATGGAACTATGCGTTGGCTATGTATGTATATATGATGAAACTTGTGTGTTGGATATGATTGTTATATGGATGCGTGTTGTATATATATGTGTTGGATATCTCATATGTGAAATAGTGACCTGAGATTAAGAAAAAACAAAAAATAAATAAATAAATTGTTACTAATGGCGCACTACCATGTGGTGCGCCATTAGTATAGCAGACACTAGTGGCGCACTGTGGGCAATACTAATGGCGCACTGCATGGTGCGCCATTAGTATACCAGATACTAATGGCGCACCAGTGGTGCGCCATTAGTAAAAAATACTAGTGGCGTGATACTAATGGCGCACCAGTAGTGCGCCATTAGAAGGCAAAACTGGTGCGCCATTAGTAGCCCTTTCCTAGTAGTGGTGGCTCACATTTTATTCATGGTTCTTTCCGTAAGATGCTTGCTAAGTATGATGCCGATCATAGAATAGCATCTCCTTATCATCCGCAATCTAGTGGTCAAGTAGAGTTGAGCAATAGAGAGCTCATATTAATTTTGCAAAACACTGTGAATAGATCTAGAAAGAATTGGTCCAAAAAACTTGCTGATGCATTATGGGCCTATAGAACTGCATACAAAAATCCTATGGGTATGTCTCCATATAAGATGGTTTATGGAAAAGCATGTCATTTACCTCTTGAACTTGAACATAAGTCATATTGGGCTATCAAAGAGCTCAATTATGACTTCAAACTTGCCGGTGAGAAGAGGTTGTTTGATATTAGCTCACTAGATGAATGGAGAACCCAAGCCTATGAGAATGCCAAGCTTTTCAAAGAAAAAGTCAAACGCTCACATGATAAGAGGATACAAAAGCGTGAGTTTAACGTAGGAGATTATGTGTTATTATTCAACTCTTGTTTAAGATTTTTTGCAGGAAAACTTCTTTCAAAATGGGAAGATCCCTACGTTATCGAGGAGGTCTATCGTTCTGGTGCTATAAAAATCAACAACTTCGAAGGCACAAATCCAAGGGTGGTAAACGGTCAAAGAATTAAACACTATATTTCAGGTAATCCAATCAATGTTGAAATGAATATTATTGAAACCGTAACCCCTAAGGAATACATACGGGACACTTTCCAGAACGTTCCAAACTCCGAAAAGGTATAGGTATGTGGTATGGTAAGTAAACCGACTCCAAAACAACTCCGATGGCAATTTTTATCCGTTTTGGAGTATTTAAGAATTTTAGGAAGAAAGAAGTAGTCCGAAAGGGGCACGAGGCTCCCACGAGAGTGGAGGGCGCCCCCCCCCCCCTACTGGGCGTGCCCCCTATCTCGTGGGCACCTCGTGTGCCTCTCGGACTCTGTTTTCTTGCACATTACGTATTTTGGTCGGTAAAAATTCATTATATATACTCCCGAAGGTTTTGACCACCGTATCACGCAAATATCCTCTGTTTTCGTTTCGAGTTGTTCTTGTTGCAGAACAAAGCGAGATGTCTTCTCAGGAGTCAGTTGGGGAGAGTCGGGTGTCTCACCCAACGCCAGGTCCAGGAGAAAATAGCGATGTCTATTACTTTGGACCATCAACGGAGGATAAGATGGAGGCTGATTTGAAAAGAATAGATGCCATGGAGGAGGATCAAGAAGTTACCTCTTGTCTCCGAGCAGAATTCCTATGGGGGAACTACCTAGCCTGGTTGTCCCTACTTCGGTCACTCCTTTCAACTCTAGATTTCTTTCTTATGAAAATATGAAAAAGAGTTTTACTTGTTCTCCAGAAGCTATGCAGCATCCTTGGGTAAAAGGAGCTTTGGCCGTTCATGGCAAGCTCCGTAAAAAATATGGACCTCAAACAACAAGTCAATAAGCTCGAGGAGGAGAGCCGTATCCTGAAGGGCATCATCGCCAAGAAGATCATAACACCAACCGTGAAGAAGGAGAAATAATCACATGGGTATGGGCACTCCCCTTGGAAACTGCCAAGCTTGCGGGAGGTGCCCAGGTATCGTATCACCATCACACTCTTATCTTTACCGCTTTATTTAGTTCGATCCTTTTAGTAGTATCTTGATCTAGTAGATTCAAATTTTGATATCAAGTAGTTTGAGTTTTTTCTTTGTGATCTCTTTTTGTAATCGAGTCCGTGAGCTATTTATAATAAAGATTAGTGTTGAGTCAAGGATTTTGCTATGTTGCTATGATCTTGAGAAAGTAGAAAGAATAAAAGAATTCATATTGATCTTATGGATAGTGATAACTTCACACATAGAAAGTATGAGGCATAAAAATTGTTGAGAGTTGATGAACGTAGCCTTGGTCATCGTTGCAATTAATAGGAAGTGATAAGGAAAGAGGGGTTCACATATAAATATATTATCTTAGACACCTTTTATAATTGGGAGCACTCATTAAGTATGACATGCTAAAAGAGTTGATGTTGGACAAGAAAGACAACGTAATGGTTTATGTTTTCCGACATCTTAGTTAAAGTATATTGTCATTGACCTTCCAAACATGTTGAGCTTGCCTTTCCCCCTCATGCTAGCAAAATTCTTTGCACCAAGTAGAGATACTACTTGTGCTTCCAAATATCCTTAAACCCAGTTTTGCCATGAGAGTCCACCATACCTACCTATGGATTAAGTAAGATCCCTCAAGTAAGTTGTCACGGTGCAAGCAATAAAAATTGCTCTCTAAATATTTATGACTTATTAGTGCAGAGAAAATAAGCTTTGTACGAACTTGTTGTGGAAGTAATAAAAGCGACGGACTGCATAATAAAGGTCCACATACAAGGGGCAATATAAAGTGACGTTCTTTTGCATTAAGATTTTGTGCATCAACCCTAAACGCACATGACAACCTCTGCTTCCCTCTGCGGAGGGCCTATCTTTTACTTTATGTTTTTATTTTATGCTTGAGTCAAGGTGATCCTCACATTTTTCCCTTTTTCATTTTATCCTTTGGCAAGCTCCTCGTGTTTGAAAGATCATGATATATATATCCAATTGGATGTAAGTTAGCATGGGCCATTATTGTTGACATCACCTAAAGGTGAAGACGTTGGGAGGCAACACAATAAGCCCCTATCTTTCTCAGTGTCTGGTTGAAACTCCATAACCACAAGTATTGCGTGAGTGTTAGCAATTATAGAATACTACATGATAGTTGAGTATGTGAACTTGCTGAAAAGCTCTATTGTTGACTCTTTCTGATGTTATGATAAATTGCAATTGCTTCATTGACTAAGATTATAGTTTGTTAGTTCCCAATGAAGTTTTTGAACCATACTTGACATTGTGAATTGATTGTTACTTGAGCATAAGAAATCATATGATAAAATCTATATATGTTGCTGTTATAAGAATGATCATGATGCCCTCATGTCCGTAATTTATTTTTGTCGACACCTCTATCTCTAAACATGTGGACATATTTTTCGATTTCGGCTTCCTCTTGAGGACAAGCGAGGTCTAAGCTTGGGGGAGTTGATACGTCCATTTTGCATCATGCTTTTATATCAATATTTATTGCATTATGGGTTGTTCTTACACATTATATCTCAATACTTATGTCTATTCTCTCTTATTTTATAAGGTTTACCATGAAGAGAGGAAATGCCGGCGGCTGGAATTCTGGCTAGAAAAGGAGCAAACATTGGAAACCTATTCTACACAGCTCCAAAAGTCCTGAAACTCCACGAAACAACTTTTTGGAATTAATAAGAATTTATGAGAAAAATAAATACGCCAGGGGGGCCACACCCTGTCCAGGAGACAGGGGCGCCCCCCCCCCTATAGGGCATGCCCCCCTATCTCCTGGGCCCCTGGTGGGCCTCCGGTGTCCATCTTCTGCTATATCATCGCTTTTACCCTGGAAAAAATCGTGGGCAAGCTTACGGGACGAAACTCCGCCGCCACGAGGCGGAACCTTGGCGGAATCAATCTAGGGCTCCGGCGGAGATGTTCTGCCGGGAACACTTCCCTCCGGAAGGGGGAAATCATCACCAACGTCATCACCAACGATCCTCTCATCGAGAGGGGGTCAATCTCCATCAACATCTTCACCAGCACCATCTCCTCTCAAAACCCTAGTTCATCTCTTGTATCCAATCTTGTATCAAAACCACAAATTGGTACATGTGGGTTGCTAGTAGTGTTGATTACTCCTTGTAGTTGATGCTAATTGGTTTACTTGGTGGAAGATCATATGTTCAGATCCTTTATGCATATTATTACTCCTCCAATTATGAACATGAATATGCTTTGTGAGTAGTTACGTTTGTTCCTGAGGACATGGGTGAAGTCTTGCTATTAGTAGTCATGTGAATTTGGTATTCGTTCGATATTTTGATGAGATGTATGTTGTCTTTTCCTCTAGTGGTGTTATGTGAACGTCGACTACATGACACTTCACCATTATTTGGGCCTAGAGGAAGGCATGGGGAAGTAATAAGTAGATGATGGGTTGCTAGAGTGACAGAAGCTTAAACCCTAGTTTATGCGTTGCTTCGTTAGGGGCTGATATGGATCCATATGTTTAATGTTGTGGTTAGGTTTACCTTAATACTTCTTTTGTAGTTGTGGATGCTTGCAATAGGGGTTAATCATAAGTGGGATGCTTGTCCAAGTAAGGGCAGTACCCAAGTACCGGTCCACCCACATATCAAATTATCAAAGTACCGAACGTGAATCATATGAACGTGATGAAAACTAGCTTGACGATAATTCCCATGTGTCCTCGAGAGCTCCTTTCTCATTGTTAGAAATTGTCCAGGCTTATCCTTTGCTACATAAAGGATTGGGCCACCTTACTGCACTTTATTTACTTTATTTACTTGTTACTCGTTACCATTTATCTTATCACAAAACTATCTATCACCTACAATTTCAGTGCTTGCAGAGAAAACCTTACTGAAAACCGCTTATCATTTCCTTCTGCTCCTCGTTGGGTTCGACACTCTTACTTATCGAATGTACTACCATTTACCCCTTACACTTGTGGGTCATCACCGGATACTTGTCTGTTCAAGCAACTATGACCCTACGCCTGGTTTCCACGCATACCCTGGTCTACATTACCGAGTGGGTATTCGGAAGCACTTCGCACCTTCGGGTCCAGAGGTCGAAGCGGAAAGGTCCGCCATGACAATCGTTTTACAATTCAGCTAGAAACTTCTTCCTCTATGCCATCTAACAGGCTATCTAGCCTACAATCCTGTTGGGAATATTGGCAGCTAATTGTACCTAGTCGTATACCAAACTAACAGGAATTTCTTCTCCATTTGACCCCAAAGGTCTGACCCGGGCCATGTGATTTGGATCGAGCTTGGTATACCATGTTTTCAACATGGCCCAGGCCTCTCGCGCACCTTCCCGGCAGGACGATATCTTCCATAACCGGAAGCGCCGTCGCGCTCCTTTCAATAGTTGTACCAGCTCCTCCATACTTCCTGGAGGGGAGTTGGATGGCCATAAGGCCTTGGCAATAATCCGCATCGCCTGCCGAGCTCGCTCGTGCATTTGCGACAGCTCTTGTAGGAGATCACTCGCAGATCCGGACACCTCCTCTTTGGAACGGCCTGTCAGCATACCTACAGACATAATTCTGTCAGTCCCTTCCCTCGCCGAATTATGCAAAGGTAAGTTTGAACACATACTAAATATGCCGCCTCGTAGCCTCTTATTTTCCTTCATGGAGTCAGCCAGCTGGGCACGCACATCTTTAAGCTCTTCGCCCAGCTTGGTGTGGGAATCTTGGAGTTTGTTTTTCTCATTCCTGACCCGTGTCAATATACGTTCGCCCGCAGCCAGTTGCCTTTGGGCTTCTGGACCTCCCGCTCGTGCGACTTCCGGTGCCTCTTCCAGATGATTTGATGACTCTGCCATAAGATTTGCACCTGTATTAATAATCCTGGTATATGATTATGTTTTCTCGATAGAGGGGAACATTACCAGACGTTGCCTTCTTGGATTTCTCCAGTTCCGCGGTAGCAGCGGCTAGCTGGGCCTGACACTTTTTCAGCTCTTGAGACAACAGGTTGTTCTTCTCTGTGAGCACTGGTCATACAATGATCCTTAAATTAGTTGTACCAACTGTTTCAAGTCTCGGGGGCTACTGGTATATGATTATAAGATTTGCACAAATGTGTACTTGCCCGCATATCTTTCAAATACTGGCCTATCGCTCTGGCAAGCCCATCTCGAGCAGCCCAAATGTATGCATCACCCGAGTTGAAGGCGTTGAAAGCCTCTTCAGAAAAACCGGGGTCGCGAAGAGCGACCCGCCGGCGCCGATGATTCATGGCGCTTTCCACTTCAGAGTTCGTGACGGATACTTTATCCAAATCCTCCGCAGAAGGACAATCCGGTGTCACTTCCACATTAGCCTCAGTCCTTGAGACAGGGTCCGGAATCTGGCTAGTGAAGGCGTGACCGGCAGGATCGCCGGATATAGTCCTGCGAATGTTTTTCCTGATAAGACACAATGGATAGCGTCATACTCCAAGGTGAGAGCCATGGAGCATATTTAAAACCATACCTCTTTAATGAAGGCTTGGCCATGCTTCTATTTGCCTTCCTCTTCGAAGGCCTGCCCGGCGTAGGCGCCGCTTTGTTGCAAGTCGCCTCAGGTGCAGCGTGGTGCGCCGATCGCCTTCCCTTTTGAGCACGAGATAGTGCGGAAATTCTTTCGAAGGAGAAATCTCCTGATTACTTACATGTGAGGCGGGGAGAAGGTCGGGATGGTCAGCGGTGATGGCCATTTCCGTGCCGTCATGGCTCGCCTGGTAGAACACTCCATCCTCGAGCTCCACGAATATATCTGGATCTTCTTTGAATCCAGGGTCAAGGGCCCGGTTGTGGTCCTCTGGCTGTGGTGCAGGGCTGTGGATATCCTTGGTGATCTTCCGCCATTCCTATTGCAAAGGAACGGATTAATATCCATGGAAAGTAATTCAGGGAGTAAATAGAGTGGAGTAGTGGGATGGAAACTCACCCAGCTGGGAGGGTTGTACATGGAAAATCCATCTCTGCGATTAATGCGGATGAACTCCTCTTTCTCCCCGGGTGGCGTCGTCTTCTCCATTATAGTGCTACATGGGACGCCCTCTGTATTCGAGCGGCTGGACTCCCCGTACTATGGATATCGCCATAACCTCAACTATTGACAGTCCGGATTGGGCGAGCATCTTTATCTTGCTCATCAATTGACGGACTTCCGTGCTGTCTTCCTCCCAGAGGCTCCGAGGGCGCCAGCTATAGCGTTTCTTCAACGGAGCACTTGAAAATTAGGGAAGACCCATCCGGACGGGGTCGGGAAGGGAGACATCCTCAATATAGAACCATTCGGAAGGCCACTCTTCTGATGCCCTCTTCAGTGTGTCGGACAGGTATACGGTCCCGGCGATGCGCCATACCTCGGCGCCGCCCACTTGAAATATTGACCCCTCTTGATTACGAGGGATGAGGCAGAATAGCTTCTTCCATAGTCGGAAATGGGCCTCGCAACCCAGGAATAGCTCGCAAAGAGCAACGTAACCCGCAATGTGCAGGATGGAAGCAGGAGTGAAATTATGCAGTTGGAGGCCATAATACTCCAGAAGCCCTCGGAGGAATGGATGGATTGGAAATCCGACACCTCTCAGCAAATAGGGAACAAGGCATACTCGTTCCCCCCTGGATGGGTTGGGGAAATTCTCCGCCTGCTCCCCACTGTCGAAGGAAGCCAATCCGGCTCGAACGGGGACTAGATCTGCGGGGGGAAGAAATCCCTGTGTCTGTAACTTCACCAGTTGGTTAGGGGATACGAAACACTTTTCCCAATCGCCCTTTTTGGGGCCGTGGGTGCGGGAGGAAGAGCTGGGAGCGCTAGCCATGTTGGGGTGGTTTCTGCGGGCAAGCTCCGAGAATTCCTCGTTTGGGGGAGATGGTGTGGATTAGATCTGAAGATCCACGTCTCTTTAAATAGACAATTTTCTCACATGGTCAGGGTGGTATGTGCAAAAGTGCCCCGACCTCTCGTATTCGCTCGACATGTGGAAGCTGAAATCATGAAGGTGCAGAAGCCGATGACCGCGATATTAAATGAAAAGCCGGATACTGCTCTTTAAGTCAGGGACTGTGCAGTACTCGGAGAAGGAACCCGCCTTGCAATGCCGAAGACAATCTGCGAGCCGGACACCTCGCAATTGAAGCCTGGTTCGGGGGCTACTGAGGGAGTCCTGGATTAAGGGGTCCTCGGACAGCCGGACTATTAACATGGGCCGGACTGTTGGGCTATGAAGATACAAGACAGAAGACTTCTTCCCGTGTCCGGATGGGACTCCTTTGCATGGAAGGCAAGCTTGGCGATTCGGATATGTAGATTCCTTTCTTTGTAACCGACTTTGTACAACCCTAGTCCCCTCCAGTGTCTATATAAACCAGAGAGTTTAGTCCATAGGGGACAATCATAATCATAGGCTATACTTCTAGGGTTTTAGCCATAACGATCTCGTGGTAGATCAGCTCTTGTAATACTCATATTCATCAAGATCAATTAAGCAGGAAGTAGGGTATTACCTCCATAGAGAGGGCCCGAACCTGGGTAAACATCGTGTCCCCGGTCTCCTGTTACCATCGACCTTAGACGCACAGTTCAGGACCCCCTACCCGAGATCCGCCGGTTTTGACACCAACACACGTCATCGTGATGGATCGAATCACATCTGATATCAATTGTGATGTCTCTGCTTACAGTCTCCAATTCCAGAGGAGGTAGCTAGGGTTTACAAGAGGAAAAAGGAAAGTGGGGAATTGCTTCTGCTAATCGACGACCCTCTTCGTCTCCACTTGCTTCTCTTTATCTCTCGATGTCGTGTCGCCACACTGGGTTCCTCCTGCCCTCCAAGCCCGGTCCAGCAAGCGTGAGCGGTGATAGGCCTTGGGCCTCCTTCCTGGGTTGGGTCGTGGCACAACAGGTGCTGAAGCTAAACTTTTGGTGATTCAATGATCAGGTGACAGTGGTCGCTATTTGTGGCTGGGTTTACCACATGACCCGTCCATTATCCCTGTAAACCGAACTCCTTAATTTAGTATGGTTTACCGCTCAAAAAAAAGGTGAGAGTGGTGATTGGATGGGGAAAGATAGTTGGGGTTTCATGTCGAAAGTGCTATTGTGAGCTCAAGCTCACAGGCATCCTTGCTACAGTACACACGAAAAAATATTTAAAAAGTTTAAAAATAATCTAAATTTTTTTGGCAACAAACATTGATGTTTTTTCTACATGCGTGCAAAATTTCATGACAACATGACATTCATGCAGGTCTCGGCAAAAAAAAAACAAAATTGATGCTCCAAAATGCTTCCAAAAACAGTTTTTTTAGCATGGTTTTTTTTTTTGCCGAGACCTCCACAAATGCCATTTCATCATGAAAATTGGCACGCATGTAAAAAAACATCAAAGTTTCTTGACAAAAAATCAGATTTTTTTAAAAAATTTACTATTTTTTGGATTTTACTGTTCATCCGGGATCACATGCTCCATGTCCGTTTCATGTGAGATTCCGTTTGTTTTAGCATGATTAGGATCCATCATTTGTGGGTCAGTCGAAGCTTTCTTCTCACTTACGTTGTCCGGAACGGATTGATTGATTCCATCAATCTATCATCATGTGGATGTGGACGTGGGTGCAGCATTATATACTCGACTGTTCGGTCCTCGGCGCCTGTCTCGGTCTGTCTATCTGTCGCGTAATGCGATGGTCGTATATATTGATGCGAATGTTTAAGCCGCCTGCCTTCCCTGGATAATTCCAAGCCGTACGCCTTGGACCCCTTCCCGGTTGCTGCACGCTCAACCTTCTAAGTAGTAGTAGCATCAAAAGGTTTCATTATGGACATAGATGTGGATTGTGCTCCCCGGTGTGACCTTGGGAAATGTACGTATCTTGTATTAGAGCATCTCGGAAGCTTTCCCTGTAACGGACATGATATCCATCCGCATAACGCATACGGACTGGTCAGTGGAGCCGGCCATCCAACCACGGCCGTGGCCGTCACGGACTTCTCGCTCGCTAACTCGCCGTAGATTTGACCCTCCGTCAACCGGTGCTGCTCGCGGGGGGTGAGATTGTACCGCTGCTCCTTCTGAGCCTATCGGAACGCGTGCATCGACTGCGGCTCCGGTTGCTCCTCCGCCATGGCGGCGCTGCTCCATGGTGAAGTCGGCATGGAATGTTGCGGGCAGGACTGCCGACTTGTCGTTTGATGCGCCTCCATAGTCTGGTCGTCGTCAGACACCTCCGAGGAGCTGGCCGGCAGACTAGCCTCTATACGACTTGCATGGTGGCCTACTAGTTGGCGGCAAGGGCGGCAGCTCATGCTTCTGCTCCGTCGATGGAGAAGGATGTGAAGCCGAGATAGTAGTGTGGTACGGTTTGTGTGGCATTACCTCGTTTAAATAGCGGATGCCAGGCAGGCCAAGCCGCAGAATGTGTAAATGCCCGCGTCAGAGCGGGTTTCATGGCCGGCGTGCATGTTTAACGCTACCAGACGGACGGGTTGTCCATTTGAATGTGGTAGATATCCATCCTATCCCATCAACTCACGTTGGTTCGGCAATGAACAGGCACGGAGACCAAGACGCGGCATGGGTGGCACTCTCGGTCGACAGGCCGCGTCAGTGCCGGCACCAGTGAGAGACTGCATTCTCTTTGGACCGGCATGAAGGCGGCCGCTGGCACTATCAGGTGGTATGAATGCGCGGCAACCGCTTCGCGCAGAAGAGGGCATAGGCACGGGAGAGATTTTTAGATGGGTTCGAGGTGTCGGATACGTGTGTGACAGCGTTACAGATGTCTAAATCGGTCCAATGGATACTGTGTTGAATGGCTGTCGGTGTCTGGACTACTCCGCACGGACGAATGTGGGCGGTTTGAGGCTCAACATCAGCCCTTACTACTCAGGGTAATATATAGAGAGAGTAATCACAGTGGCACTTTAACAGAGTTCAGCAATGCCCTCCGGACCCGAACCCAGCCAGACAACAGTTGTTGGGTCCTGAATACGAAGCCGGATCCTCTGACGTACGGCCCCCTGTCGTTGGGCCGCTGACGGGTGGGTCCGGGCCCACACGTCAGTGTGTGGGCCGTACGTCAGACGAGCCGCGTCCCCTGAATACTACGTATTTCGACTTCGACGAACGTGAGTAATACTACAGGTACATTAATGCTAGACCTACAAAGATTTACTTAACCTTTCAAACTAATTCTCTTTCTTCACTTGATTTTAAGTGGGGGTGGACCCCCTCATCCTCTATTACCAATCACAATCCTTCACATCAGTTTGTACGTAAAATCTTTAAGTAAACCTTTGTAGATGTAGACCTTTAAGTCTTTACATTGTGTCCATGATTTCATGAAGCAAAATAAGGCAAAGCGTGAGCGGTTTCTTTCTTCCCCGAGCTTCCCACGAGATTTACAACCTCAAGACAAGCCCGTTTAAATCAGAAAAATTGGTGGCGGCCTCCATTTAAGAGCTAGGGCCGCTCCTCTCATGATCGCCGAGTGCTCGGCTTCTAGAGCATCAACGCATGCGCCGAGCCTGCGGCAAGACCATATTTCCGACGCAGCCGCGCAGGATAGAATAGCGCGGGGAGAAGGAGCATCGGTCTTTGGCCGTGGATCGTGTGCCCTGCTCTGCTCTGCTCCCCCCGGTGTGGTGACTGACTGGTGATCGGCCAGGCACCGTGAAACACGCATGTCAAATCGATTGTGCGGTACGAGTAGTAAATTTTACGCGTGCATGCATGCATGCATGCATTCATTCATGCAGATGCGGACAGGGAAGAAGGCAAGTGTGCGCTGCGGCGGCAGAGCCAGAGCCGCGGGGCTGTGCGCACTGCGGTGCGGCGGTGGCGGAGGACCGATCCAAGGACGCCGCGAGTAATGGCGGGGCGTAAATGGCGACGCAGAGTATCCCTGTGAAACCACGTGAGGCTGAGGCTGGGGTGATCCAATCCAAGGAGAGGTACTCCACTGTTCGCACATATAGGCAGGAGACGAACGAGACCAGGCTGTCAATGCCGATGCCATAAATCACCACCGCTTCATGTCTTGGTGAAAGATAGGTACTGTACGTACTACTCCCTGCTCATGCAGTAGTACTCTGTCGGAGTAACTCTTATCCTAGCCTGCTCTGGCTCGTGTGTTCCGTCCGCTCGAAAGCAAGTTGGTCCAGAGATTTCATTTCATTACAAGAGGTACTGTCCAATCTATAGAGAAACTAAGAGCATCTCCAACAGCCGCGTTAAACTAGCGCCGCGCCGCAAAATAGGCGTTTTTAGCGCCACAAGAACGCGTCGGCGCGCTCAATGGCGCGTAAAAAGCGGCGCAAGCGCTAAAGCGGGTTGGGCGCGCAAAAAAACACTTACCAGCGGCGTATTTGGCGCCCACTCTGTACATAGCAGGCACACTCGGCCTTCGCGCCGCTCTTCTCTCGCTTCCACCCCGACCGGCCACGCCGCCGCCACAAGACTCGCCCCGGCGACCGCCTCAGCTTCCCTGCCTATCCTCAGCGCCAGCTTCCGCCCATCCTCCTAGTACTGGCGCGCCGCCATTGTCCGTCGTCAGAGGAACGGCTGAAGGCTTCACCGCCCAGCGCCCAAGAAGGTGTTTGACAAAACGCCTACAAGGTATGTATTGCTCAAACTTCATGAATTTGGTGCATGTTTTGAATTGTAGTTTTTATAGTATAGTATTGAACATTGTAGATGAGTTCGTCGTATGATTCTTCCAAGAAGAATTTGATATGGAAGAGGAGGAGGATCTTGCAATGATCGTAGCTATGCATATCAATAAAAACCGAAGCACGGTGGTTCGGTTATGGGTCGGGAGAAAATTTGGAGAGATAGGATTGATGCCTATAATGATTGATGAAGAACTATTTCTTGGAGAATCCCACGTGCGGAGTCGTATTTTAAATCGCCGGTTTGGGATGAGCACCGAGTTGTTCAGCGCATTGCGAGAAACTAGCGAGCCATGACCGGTTTTTCCAAAAAGGAGGAATGCCGCGGAGAGCTCGGGCATAGCACTTTTCGAAGGTGACGACCGCTTTGCGTATGTTGGCATACGGTATCCCGGTGATCTAGTTGATGATCATTTGGCTATGGGTGAGAGCCAAGCCATCATGTGTGTCAAGCGCTTTGCGATGGGGAATTGTGCAAGTGTTTGGCGAGGAGTATTTGAGAGCTCCCATCGCTTGAGACGCCGCAAGGCTATTGGCGATGAACAAAGCACGCGGCTTTCTGGCATGCTTGGCTCAATAGATTGCATGCATTGGAGTTGGAAGAATTGTCCAAAGGCATGGCATGGGCAATTCCATGGCCAAAAAAGGGTTCCACTATAATCCTTAAAGCGGTGGCCGATCAGAGACTTGGATTTGGCATGCATTCTTTGGAATGCCCGGATCTTTGAATGATATCAATGTTCTCAACCGTCACCACCGATGAATAAGATTGCAAGCGGTGAGTTGCCACCGTGCGCTTTGTAGCAAATGGCCATACGCATAACTATGGCTATTATCTAGCAGATGGCATCTATCCAAAGTGGCAAACCTTCGTGAAGCCGTTGAAAAACCGGAAGGTAAGAAAATCTTGATTTCCACAATGCTCGGTGGCTAGAAAAGATGTGGAGAGAGCATTTGGGATTTTTCAAGCCCAATTTGCTATTGTGAGAGGACCGGCAAGATTTTGGGATCAACAAATGCTTTGGTACATGATGCACGCTTGTGTGATCATGCACAACATGATCATCGAGAATGAGCGTGGCCAAGATTTAGACTACTCACAATATGAGCTCTTGGGACATCCCGTGCGAAAAGCTGGCGGAGGGCTGAAAGGGTAGCCCGTTTTGTTGCCTCCTATCATGCCATTCGGCGTCCCGCAACGCACAATGAACTTCAGAAAGATCTAATTGAAGAGTGGTGGGCATGGCATGGACGGCAAAGAGCATGAACTTCATGAACTATTTGTTGTGTTGTAACAATTTATTTGAACTATTTGTTGTTGTACTGAACGATAAACTATTTGTTTTTGTTGTAATGATTTATTTTAAACTATTTGTTATTGATTTTTATTTTGTTTGTTTGATCATTTTTGCTCATCTTCTTGCAAATGTATATGTGGTTTGTCTTGGCTGCTGGCTGTATTTTTTGCGCCTCTTTGGGCGGCCACACGCTGCATTATAGCGCCATCTTTGGAGCCAAGAAGTGGCGCAAGAAACCAGCCATAGCCAAGACGCTAACGGTTTTTTTGTGCGCGTTATAAGCATGGCTGTTGGAGATGCTCTAAGCTCCCTCGAATTGAAGGGTTGTGGTGCTTCGGGGTTGTGGGATCACTAGGGCCTCACATGTAAGTGTGTGTTGTTTAGTTTTATTCCTTTTTATTTTTTTCTATTTTTTTAATTTGGTTCACGTTTTAATTCCTGAGCATTTATTAAAATTTGTGTATTTTAATAAATAAATATATTTTAAAAAATTAAATCAGTAATATTGATTAAATTTGTGGATATTTTCAAGTTCACTGTCATTTAAAGTTTGCAAACACTTTTTAAATTTGAAAACTTTTTATTTTGCGAACATTTTTGAAACCATGAATATACTTAAATTCATAAATGTTTTTAAAATTAATGGTTTTTAAAAGTCATAATATTTTTTAAGTTCTTTAAATATAGTTAATTTCTTATCCGCAAAAAGTTACTTAATTTAACTAACCTTTTCAAATAACAAAACATAGTTGATTTTTTTTGAGCTAGCAGTGGGGGGAGAGAAAAAAAACTAAACAAGCGAGAGGAGCAGGGAACCAAACTGAGCGAGCAAGAGCTTCGTGTCCTGACCCATGTGAGCGTCACAATAGTAATTACATGGACTTAGCGTGAAATAAGAACTCCCAAAAGGCTCAAACAACCACCACCGGGCTGACACCAAGACCAAAATGTACAAAGACTTCACAACCACACATCAAATAACTCCATCTTGAAAATATACTCCAACATGAAACTAACACAATATATATGAACAAAAAAACACCACCAATAAAAAATTAAGACACAAAGCCAACACAGATAAAATCACGACAAAACAACTGATCACAACAATCTATATATATATATAAGTAAATTTGATGAGTGAAGAACGGCGCTGCGAAACGCGCGTTAGCCTCCAGTTCTCTTCTAAACGAGCGTGTCTTTCTATGGGGAACTGAAACGACCAGGCACGATTTCCATTGAATCCTCACTGGTGGGACGTCGATCAATGCGGTCATATGTGCAGCACAGCTATGCCATACACTTAGGCTAGCCATAGTGGGAGTAACTTAGGTAGTAACTTAACACATTCCAAGACAATTTTGCTTATGTGGCAAGTATTTAATGAGAAAAGAGGTGCTTGTGGTAACATAATACTCCCTCCTTTCCGGTTTATAAGGCTTATCTCAATTTTTCATTTTGCCGATTTATAGGGCTCATCTTCATCTTCCTTTAAGATTCCAATGAGCATTAAATCTTTGCATGCAAGAATTAAAAAGGAACTCACCAATGCATGTTATGCTACTACTCATCTAGTGGTCAAACATGCATGCACTGCAATTAAACCCAATTAATGCATCAATTTAGTTTGGGTAATTTTATAAAGTACAAAATACATTCCTCCACTCACCATATGCCTTGGTTGATGAAATTTCATATTTGAGCCTTATAAATCGGAAAGGAGGGAGTATGTTACTGTAACATAGCATAGCGCTTCCCGAGGCAAAATGTGTCTATAAGATAATAAATGAAGCAATCTATGATACTACTACTATGTTACTTTGCACTATGAAGATAGTAACTTACACTAGTGTCATATGCATGACACTAGTCTAAGTTACTCCAGACTATGACCAGCCTTATGTCCAGGACGTCAAGAAAAGGTACCGTGTACGCAAATAATGGCAACCAACAGCCTTGTCATCGTCATCATCATCACACAACGATGGGCCAAAACAGTGTTAACACGATTGACATTTGTATGGCGAATCCTATCGTCGATACATTGAAATTAAGCTTAACTTTCTGCAAACAAACTAACTGCTGACTCGCTTTCCCCTTTGGTTTATTCCAACTCTGTAGATGCTATCTTAATCTTAACAGTCTACTGAAGAGTGCCCCATACAGAAAACCGCTCACTCATGACGGACAAGTCCGTCCGCCCTTGGTCGGCAAAAAAGCTTCGACATGGACTCAGAGGGCGACACCGTGAATCCAGAGGGCTGGCTCTGACGGACAGCAATCCCCCAACAAGGCTTAACCACTGCCAGGTTCGGTGACGATGCAATCCACCCCCTACGCCTCGGTCTGCCCCTCCTTGGTGATATGGAAGCCTTCGATCTTACGGGCGACCTCATTTGCCACCGCATTTGCCACCGCGGCGGCCTTTGGTTTGCCGTTGGCGTTGGGTGCCTCGGTGTCATCGGCGTTTGCAGGGTTCAGCGGCCAGATACGGATGGTGCCGTCCTCTGATCCTGATGCGTATGATTCGCCAACAGGCGCAAACCGGACGCAGTGGACGGGTCCATGGTGACCTTTGTTGCAGGCTGCAAAACACAGAATAACAGATGTTCACGACACCATATGGCAGTTGGAGGAAATATTTATTTTTGATATGCAATAATGTGAAATTACAAACCATAGATTAACAAGCATGCAGACTACACAAACACTAAAGGCGAGGTCGAGACAAATCAAGTTTTGACTTTTGCTCACTGGATTTCAGCTTTGCAGTATAAACTGGGCTTGAGAATAATACGAGCACTAACAAATTCTCAAGTCATGTCAACGGAATCAGGTATTGAAACATTAATGTTAAATTTTTATTTGAATCTAATTTTCAAATATCAGTACAAGGAATGCTGCAGCCAAAAAATGAACATACAATGGTCAGAGAGCACAATTGTGCAGTCAGTGGGGTGATTACTTTGTTATAGATATAACAAAATCGATACAGTATATACTCTGACTCTCAGGGCATCTCACTCATTGTGGGTAGAATCCCATGGCTATCATTCCAACTGATTTGAACCCAGTACCAGTCTCATATAATTCAGTACTCTATTTTCACATGCCTTATGTGCAAATAAGAAAAAATGACTGCAAAAATAGGATTTGAACCCAGTACCACTCACATATCCGGTAATCCCTACCCTTGGGCTAGAAGCTTGTTATAACTATAGTAAATCACTGGCTTATTGTCAGTTTCAAATTAAACCATTTTTCCTGATTGGTTCCCTGGGTAACCTGGGATCACCAAGAAAACGCTCTGGGGATTTATATTTTTCTCCGCCTGGTCAGGATACAAACAAGAATTCTAAACACTCTACAACTCACAATAGTGAAAGCTTAACAAAAATACTATGCTAGCTAATGACCTTATATTTTTCTCCATCTGGCCAGGATACAAACAGAAGTTCTAAACGCTACAACTCCCAATAGTGAAAGCTTAACAAAAAATACTATGCTAGCTAATGTTCTTGTTTTGGTAACGCATAACTGCAGCGATGTTTCAGTCTTGCAGGAATCAAATGATTGAATATGATAAAAGACTTACCTATTTCTTCACCAGTGAAGAAATCATATACATGAACCCACATGTCTTCCCCTCCAGTGATGAACTTACTCCCAGACTTTGGTTCAAGTGAAGCTGACTCCACAGTGCATGACATATCATAGCTTTTAACAAGCCCAAAACTGCAGAATTACCAGAAAAAATGTCAAGGAACCGAACAATGCAAGCGATGCAGAACAATGGTCATACAGGAAAGAACTTACTGGTTCGCATCCCAAAATTTAACACTTGAGCCATCAGCTGTAGTGATGAACCTGCCATCCTGGCTTACTTCTGCACTAGTGACAGGTGCCTTGGTTTCAAGAGTTTGGACAATTTTTCCACTTCTCACATCCCATAACCTGTGCGATCAGAGTAATTAATCAAGGGGAATAAGTATAATAAGCTTGCATAGAGAAGCAGCATGTGTTTTCATACTAGCTTCAAATTTTAAAGATATTTTCCAGACAAACCTCACTCCACCCATATCAGAGCAGGAACTTAGAATAGATTGGTCACTGTGAAGCCAAGCAACAGTTCGTACAGAACCAGGTGTTTTGTCAAGTTCTCTTGGAGCTGCATCTGGACGATTCATGTCATATATACGCAAAATCTTCTCCACACCTCCAGTGAGCAACATGTGTGTATCCTGCAGTTGCATAGGTGGTTTGATTAGGTTTAGAACCGCTTATGGAGGACAGTTCTAACTGACTACTATGGCATACAGAGCACCTAAACTATTGTCGACATGATTTCACATTATTCAATGAGATGCACTGATGGATGTAAAAAAACAGGGCTAAGATACTTGTTGAATAGTCCATATTTTGTGGCAGGTTGCAAGAAGTAGCACTAGCAGGCCTCAGTTCAGAAAGTCTGGAGGGACCAAAAAACGGCAAAAGGAGAAGAATATGACGCATATTATCTCAAGGGGGAGAAGAAATGACAGAATAATTAGTGTTCTTGGTATAAATATGTCAGAAGAGAGGGGAGAACTAAGACATGCTTGGCTTGCCAATGTTTGGGCAAAGCCAAAAAAATTGACAACCAAGTTTTGCCAGTCCCTCAAAAAGCTGCCGATTTTTACAAAAACATTGGCTAGACGATTTTTGGTAGCAAACCAAGCAAGCCCTATGTATCAACAAGCATTACCTCAGAAAAGGCACATGCACGGACTATATGCTTGTGCTCAAACGAATGTAGCTCATTTCCTGTTAGTGCATCCCATATTTTGCTGCAGAAAATAGTCAAATATGTCCGTCAAAAGAGTATATTATACTCAGGAATTAGTACATAAACATTTCTGAGCATTAACATTGAAGAACTGCAATTCTTTTTGCAGAAAAATGATTGTTATTTCTTTACACAGAGTATGAGCAGACTCACAACTCCTCTCTCCATTCCTAAATATAAGTCTTTGTAGAGATTTCACTATGGACTACATACGGAGCAAAGTGAGTGAATCTACACTCTAAAGTGCATCTACATACATCCGTATGTGGTCCATAGTGAAATCTCTACAAAGACTTATAGTATTTAGGAACAGAGGGAGTATAAAATAGAGTGATGATGTATTAAATTATGCAGATGAATATAACACTGTTGCCTTCTAGCTCAGCCTAATTTTCATATTCAATCATGGATGCAAGCAACCATCAGTGGACAGAACCAACAAAATAAACCAATCACGTGCAGTTAAGAAAATGTCACTGCATAGTGCATAGGGAAATCGGATTGACCCACTATACACAACTTCACAACTGAAAGTTAAACCAGTTGTCTAGTTTGTAGCCTACTCACTAAAGTACTCTGCCGATAAAAATAATCACAATTTAGCATGTCTGCTGAAGAAATGCAAGAACATGAATATACATAGATCTTCAGCAGGTAAGTATCAACTGATACTCTGATAGAGTAGGGCACTAGGCAGGCAAACTCGCATTTCTCAAAGAAAAATAATTGAAATGAACCATCAATGAAATTTTGCAGGATAAATGTCATACGCTGAGAAGTCCGCAGAACCGGAGGCAGCATGGAGAGCATTTGTGTCTAGACAAGAGCTCCAAACTGCACCTTTATGACCTTCAAAAGTCCCAATCCAATCTCCAGTATCACCATTACGAAGCATAGGATTTGAGTCTGTAGACCAGAATATGAGATGTTAGTGTTGGGCGATAGTCAGAAATCTAACAAGGCAGGGAGGATTTTCAATGCATTTAAAAGTGATGTATACTGTTGGCAGGTAATAATTATCATGTGCCAGTATTTGCACCCTTCTCTGGTACGAGTACCCTGTTCTCTGATACCGGCGAGTATATAATATGGCGCCATCCATACCAACAACATAAGGGCCCCATTTGATTTAAAACTGCCCTGAAATCTTAACTTCCTGACCTTACAGTGACCCAATCCAGCAGCCTAGATCAAAAGTTGGTCCAGGCATCCAACAATCACATAAAAATATTGATTATGAAAGTAACTGGAATTGATCACAACAATAGACCAACAGAATCAAGTTAATTGTGTTAGCTGTGTCAACAACTGTAATTGATGAATGTACCACACTGAACGGAACATTTGTTTCCCTAGTTATTTTAAATTTATACATGAACTCTGTGTGCGGACAGACTAATATAATGAAAAAAAACTCAGCATTATAATACTTACAGCAAAAAAGAGTGCATCAGAAGAATTAAAGCCGTTGCTGAGGCCAGTTCTTTGGCAAATATTAATACTTGTTAAGAAGAATTATATCATGGAGGTAAGTCTAGAAAATATGCTCCAACTACACTCTAATAAACAGGGATGCCATCTAATGGCCGAGAAACGCTAGTACAACAGCTAGTGAAGAATACATATTAGCTGTATCCTGTTAGAAACCACAGCTATGGATAGAAAAATATTTTTAACAGTATCCAGCAGTTATCATTTGTTTACATCCCTAGAACTGACAGCTCAGTGGTGTTGAAAAACATGAAACGGGAAGAGGCGCCTTTTACGTATTACTCATCTAATGGCTTTCATCTGAGCAGACATAAAAGCAACTAATTCCAGCAGATATCGGAGCAATCCAGTAACGGTCCAACTCCATTCGACATTATAAACATCAATGAAGTAGATAGCCACAATAGCAGACTAAGAGAATCTTGCCTCAACTCCACTTGTCTAGCGCACTGAAAATAGCTAAAAGGGCTTGGAAGGTGGAACCAGTGCCCAAAAATGAAAAATTTCCTAACTTGGACAGACTTAACTAAGGCATGTGACAAAGTTTGGCTTGCAACCATGGCATGTAATAACTTCTAAATCTTTAAATCTATCCAATATAGCACAAACTTACTAGATTGTGAAATTACAGAATATCAGCATATTCCATGACCTGGATACCCGTCACTGTCCCTAGAAGTGTGTGAGACAACATGGGAGACACAATAATCGTAGTACAGACAGCAAGTGACCAATATTTGTCCACCAGATACTGAATTCACCCGCACAGCGCTGAGAAGCAGCAGCTTAAACCCATTTCACGATAATCATATAGTTGCCGTCTGCATCAAAGCGGCAGCTTTGGATCCGAAGGAATCGCAGCCACACGCGCACGGCCCCCAAAAATAACGAGGGGCGTGGTGGCCGGACGCAGCCGCAGCCGAGCGGGGCGGGGCGGATCGCTTACCCTTGCTGGCGCTGATGAGGAAGTAGCCGTCGGGCGTGACGGGGCTGTAGAAGAGGTCGACCACCGGCCGCGAGTGGCCGTGGCACACCTTGGACACCGCCACCTTCTTCTTCTCCATTTCTCCTGGCTCCCCTTCCGCTCGCCTCCCCGGGTGGCCTGGCTCGTCGACTCCGGCGGCGGCCTGAAATGCGGCGCCCTCCTCCCCGAGGCCCTAACCCTAGCCCCGATCGGGAAAAAAAATACCAGGGAGAATCGAGGGTAAAAAATCGCGCGGCGAGGCGCGGGATCGGCTGATCCGGATCCTTGGAGTTTGATCTGTACAGGAGTTTTATTGGATGGAGGCGGCAATGGGGTGTGGGAGGGAGCCGAGGGTGAGGCTGTGGCTCGCCTCGGGGGTGGGGGGACTGGGCGAAGGAGCGGGGAAGGGGAGTGGGGGCAGGAAGGGGAAGGTCCGGGTTATATCGGACTCCCGGGGCTCCTGTTGGCCGTTGGATCGTGGTCTCACGGTGCTGCTCTCGCTGGTTAGATCTTGGTGTGGATTTCTGCAAAATTGTTGGTTCTTTTTTTCGAATTCAAAACCTGACAGTGTAAAGTGGAAATTGGGAAATCTATGTGGTCATCAAACTTATGGTAACATTTATGAACAAGTAGAGTTAGTACTAGCACAAACGTTAACATTTGTGAATGTAGGACAAGAGTTTCTAGATGAGTAAGGGCCTGTTCTAAACCTCTCCCAACTCCATCAACTCCACACATTCAGCTTTTCGAGCCAGCTTCTCACTTCACCTAGCGATTGCAAATCGTTCCGAAGCGTTATTAGCTTCTTGCAATGCTGCAGCCCAGCTAGGAGGCTGCTAGCCTGTTGGGCGCCACTCTGGGCCGGCTGGAGGCAGCCCAGTTCGGTCTGCCATGGGCATCTGCAGGAGCAGCACCATGGCTACCAACGGCGTCGGGACAAGCACTGGCGTTGATGCCATCAGGGTGATGTCTCCTGCATGTTGCTTTCGGTGACGGTGAGGATGATGCTCGGGTGCCGATGGGGATGATACATCGAGGTGCCGTTCTGGACGGGAACCACCGGGGATGGTTCTGGAATGGACGGGTCTGGAGGTGTAGGGGGCGCCGGGCCGATTGGGTGGAGCCGGCCGTGGAGGCAGCAGCGGCAGGAGGGTTAGGGCGAGCACTCGAGCGAGAGGGAGAGATGTCGATCGAGGAGGGGTGGCGTACCGGTTTGAGATTTTCACGCGTGGCTCCAAACGTTTTCCTTGGCGGTGGCGGTGTGGTTGTAATATCGTGTAACTCCTGATTCTAGTTTTCCTAGAGCTGGGCTTTGGGAGCTTCGCGTTTTTACACTGCGATTGGGCTGAGCTTCTTGAATCTAGCTTCTCGGAGCTCAGGCATTCGGGCTGGCTTCACACTTGATTTTTATGGAGTCAGAAGCCGAAGAGGTTCGGAACAGGCCCTAAGTTAAAGACTCTCAAAACTTTTTAAGTTTAGTGAGCTTTTCTCGTTCGTCTTAAGAGACAAGGAGAGAAGCTCGGGATCCTTGAAAAGAGTAGCATGAGATCTTCAAGCTTGCTCTCCTCATTGGTTAACTCTTTACAATACCTCTTTGCCCTTTCCAATGAGGCTAGAAGCATGTTGATCACTAGAGGTTTTAATGTCTATGCATAATTCATTATTTCATACTTCCCCAAATTCGACTTTCCGCTCAAGGAGTTTGTACTTCTCATTTTCGCCGATAAGGATGCTCTTGATCTTCTTAATGGAAGTTGTGCTTACTCATCATGTCCATATAAGCATAAAAAACATGGTGAGCTTCTTTCTTTCGAGGGAACCCGTACTTTTGCCCGTCTATCAAGCAATGCGTCATTTATACCATTTTCATCATAATCACCCTTCGCATCATGATACTTATCACTAAAAGTATCAGGGATGAATAGAGAGGAGAGTTTACCCTAGGAATTACCTTGACCTTGCATGCATAGACATGTTGCTCCTCGGCATCCATGATCACCTTGGCCATCAAAAAGGTCGTGGGCGTTGCCCTTGTAGTCCTTCATGCAGTTCTACGAGTGTCAATGTGCTCTGAGAATCTTGGGCTACACTAGCACATCCACGCACCCCGCTTGGGACCAGGGACAAATGCGACCATCCTCGTTTATAGCCTAGCATCAATTTCAGCTTCTCGTTCAAGTTTTTGTCTGGCTAGCGCTTTAGCCAGTTCCTCATAGGTAAACAACTTATCATCATCATCTCGATGGTAAGAAAACTTGCGACAGAGAATCCGAAAACACAGGATCCCCATCTCGACTCATCTCTTTCTAGAGTGGTTAAGCCACAAAAATAGAGCACGGGGTTTGGGTACCAATGAAAAGGATCGAGATGGACCTAGAGGGGGTGAATATGTACAATTATAAATTTTAATTATCACTTAACAATTTTAGGCAATATGTGAAGTATGAAAGTGACCATGGCAATTGCAAAGGGAGTCTAATCAAACAACAACTAGTAGCAAGACAAGCAAACACAACATGATATAATGAGTAAAGCAAGGCGCAAGTAAATCACAAGTAAGAAGGTAGAGTTAGGGTCAGGAATAACCGAACTCCGGAGACAAGGATGCATCCCGATGTTAACTTCGTTGGAAGGAAGCTAGTCACTGTTGGAGGGGAGGATGTTACCACGAAGGCACACCAACACCTCGTAGACTCACCCTATTCTCCTTGAAACATCACCACAAAGGCGATTCTCAACCTCTAGCGGTAGACCTTGAGGGGCCTCCAAACATTCACAAACGTTATGGGATGAATCACAACAAATCGATCCCTTGACGAAGCACTCCTACCGCCTAGGAGTCCCCGACCTCCATGAGTAAGAGGATGCACCACAAAATGAAGGGGGAGGGGTAAGCTTTGCATTGGTGAATATGTAAATCAGGCACTTCTCCCTCGCTTCTCAAAAGATGAAGAGATTTGGGTGGCTAGGGCGGGAGATCTACAAGTAATCTGAGTTCTGAGAGAGAGAGAGAGAGAGAGAGAGAGAGAGAGAGAGAGAGAGAGAAATGGTGTCGTCAAGTTTTTCGTGGAGAAGAAGAAGACTATTATAAGTGGGCTTTAAAACGAAATGTTATGCACAAACTTGGTGTGGCCCGGAACTCCGGGTCAGGTTTCAGGCAGGTTCCGGACTAACCACGAAGACTGTGCACTCGTTCAAATGTTTTTCTTGACGACGATGTTATATTAGTTTGGCTGGACTTCATTTGGTACACTTATTAGTTGTTACTCCTCCGTCTATTTTAAATGCTCTTATATTATTTTTATGGCGACTGATAGGCGCCGGCGCACCGGCGCAACGGTTCGGCCGGTCGCATCTGGGACGTTAGTTTGTCTTTTTGTCCACCGTTAGATTAGCCTTCTTTATCTTTTTTTTCTCAACAAAAATTGCATCCAGTTGTTAAATCCCGACACCCGCCTTGGACGCACCGAGGCTCGCTTTGAAGCATCAAGCAGCTCGCCGTCGGTCGCTGTCCTCGGCGCACCACCATGCTGTCAGCTATAGCTTTTTTCTCACGCCCACTAAAGCTTTTCTATGGCTGAAACTTTTTCACAAAACGGTTGAAGCTTTTTCCATCGACGGTTCCAGTTTTCGCAGCTGCGTGGTGGCCGGTCCCCAAATTCCGTCGCCTTCGATTGAAGCTCTGTAGGACGCTGGTTGTAGCATTTTTTTGGTATTGTTTGCAGCTCCCTCCACGCCATTTACAACCTTCTTTCTCTCTCTCTCTTTGAGTGGTTCCAGCAAAAAAGATTGATCCAGCAAAAATATCATAAATGGGGATGTAGCAAAAAACGAAGACGGTTGTAGCAAAATTCAAACACCGTTGTAGCAAAACTTGGGGAGGTTCCAGCAAAATAAGATGGATCCAGCAAAAATTCAAAAACAAGGTGGGAGCAAAAACTAAGACGGCGGTAGCAAAAATCAAAGACCATGGTAACAATTTTTTGAGTAGTTCCAGCAAAAAGATGGATCTGATTAAGCAAAAAAATCAAAAGACGGACTGCCAACTGTGGTAGCAAAAAGCAAAACGATGGTAGCAAATTTTTGAACTGCAAAAAATGTGGATCCTGGTTACAGCAAATTCCGGCGCCGGTGGTAGCTTTCTCGGTGCTGGTTGCAGCACCAACCTCCAACCTCGCCGGTTGCAGAACGCGGGTGGGGGGGGGGGGGGGTTGAGGAGATGGACGACCATGGCTTTCCCGGTTGCATCAGCCCCTAAGTACTCTTCGCATCAGAAAGTAGTGGATGAGTGGAAGAGCAAAGCCCCGTCTCAACCCGATCTAGATGCAAAAAAGGAAGGTGGATTTGGGCGCTCCTGCTGGAGGTAGGGGATGGGGAGCGGTGCTGGAGGTAGGGGATGAGAAAGGACTGGGATGAGTGGACGAGCAGAGTGCAGACGGATAAGGCCATCGAGAGGGATCGAGAGGGATGGGAAGCGGTGGTGGACCAGGAGGCTGCGGTACCGACGTGGCCATGTGGGCTGTCACACGTCGTTTGATCCAGAAGGATCGTGCGACTCGTACTCGACCGGCCGAGCGTTCGACCGGTCTGCCGTACGTGAACATTTTCCTATTTTTATTGAGGGAGTAATTTTTATCTTTATTTTGTTTATGTGGTGCGGAAGAGGGATACAGTACAAAGTGCGGGTCAACCACGACTGCTAACGATCTGTTTGGCCGTGTCCGTCCCCAAACGGAACCCCTCTCGCACCGACTCCGAACCGAGCCCGGGGAGATCGACTCGTCATATACGGCACGCCCGTCCAGCCCCGAGAACCAGAAGCGAGAAGCGAACCAAACGTGCCGGAAAAGAAGCTCACCCTCGAACCCGAGCAGACTCGAGCCAACCCCAGAGCGGCGGAGCAGACGAGGGGGGACCCCGATGGCGGCGGTGGCGATGGACATCGCGAAGCCCTCGGCGCTGCCGGCGAGCGTCGACGACCCGTCGGCGGCGTCGGCCAAGGGCAGGGCCGGCGGCGGGGAGGGGCTGCGCCAGTACTACCTGCAGCACATCCACGACCTGCAGCTCCAGATCCGGACCAAGACGCACAACCTCAACCGCCTCGAGGCCCAGCGCAACGACCTCAACTCTCGAGGTACGCGCCGCCCCGATCCCCAATCTCCGCCTGCTGTTCATAGTCCGCGCAACCCTAGTTCCGCCATGCGTGTGTGTGTGTGTGTTACGCCAGAAAGACGATCCGCTGCTGCGTCATATCGTTTGATTGCGATTTGCTTGATCCAATTGTGCCCTGGACCTCTACTTCCGAGCTTCAACCATGCTTGATCCGATGACGTGTAGATAGTCTCTCCGATTTTAGGCTTGTTTTGGTGTGGGGGGGCTAGCTGTTCACGCGTCCCACTTATGCGTCATGTGCGTGATTGGTGGAAAGTTTGTTCTTTAAGTGTGTATAGTCCTCACATGTCTTTAGTTAATTGAAATTCAACAGCTTTTCGGGTATTGAATTTTGTTCAATTAGAATATGGAATGCTTCTGAGACATTGAATTTTGTTTGATTATAATGTGTAATCTCTTGTGCTGACAATTTAAATGCTCATCATAATTTTGGTATTGCAGTTAGAATGCTTCGGGAAGAGTTGCAGCTTCTTCAAGAACCGGGCTCATATGTTGGCGAGGTTGTGAAGGTTATGGGCAAGTCAAAGGTTCTAGTCAAGGTACATCTTGTTTCACTGTTACTTCTTTCATGCTATGCTTGTGTACATCATGTTTTGCTTTAAGTGGGAGCTCTGAGTTCCAGTCATCCTTCTTTACTGTCATTAAATGGTTAAGTGCAATCTCTCAGGTTCATCCAGAAGGCAAATATGTTGTAGATCTTGATAAAAGTATTGATATTACAAAGATAACCCCTTCAACAAGAGTTGCTCTTCGGAACGACAGCTACATGCTTCACCTTATCCTGCCCAGCAAGGTCGATCCACTGGTTAATCTTATGAAGGTGGAGAAGGTTCCTGACTCTACCTATGATATGATTGGTGGTCTTGATCAGCAAATTAAAGAGATCAAGGAGGTTCGTAAATATATTCAATGGATAGTACAATTGTTGTATCATTAGCACTCTGGCTTAACAACTTGATTTTCAGGTGATTGAGCTTCCCATCAAGCATCCAGAGCTGTTTGAGAGTCTCGGAATTGCTCAACCAAAGGTTTGAGTTTGTGTGCCCATTTGCATTTTATTTGGCATTGTTCCAGCCCAGTTATTCAGTAATTATCCTTGCTTTTTCAGGGTGTCCTTCTTTACGGGCCTCCAGGTACAGGGAAAACATTACTTGCTCGTGCAGTTGCTCATCACACCGATTGCACCTTCATCAGGGTCTCAGGTTCTGAGTTGGTCCAGAAGTATATTGGAGAGGGTTCTCGGATGGTTCGTGAACTCTTTGTGATGGCTAGGTAAACATTATCCCTCTGTGTTGCGTTCCAATTATTACTATTTACCTGTCAGATCTCTTTTTCGGGAAATCATTTGTCAGATTTTGAAATTATTCCCTGTAAAAGGATCTTTGCATTATACAGTATAATAATATATTTATACCAGAGGCTAACACATTTGGTCTGAATTTGACAGGGAGCATGCACCATCCATTATATTTATGGATGAAATAGACTCTATTGGATCTGCTAGAATGGAGTCGGGCTCTGGCAACGGTGATAGCGAGGTTCAGCGTACTATGCTTGAGCTTCTGAACCAACTTGATGGTTTTGAAGCATCGAACAAAATTAAGGTTCTTATGGCAACAAATAGGATAGACATATTGGATCAAGCTCTTCTGAGGCCTGGTCGTATCGATAGGAAGATCGAATTTCCAAATCCTAATGCAGATGTAAGTGATGCAGTACTCAGCATATATAAGTTAATATTGTTTGCTCATATCAGTGCTGACTCTGAATTATCTATTCTTTCAGTCCCGTGGTGATATTTTGAAGATTCACTCAAGGAAAATGAACTTGATGCGTGGCATTGATCTGAAAAAAATTGCCGAGAAGATGAACGGAGCATCAGGAGCAGAGCTAAAGGTATGTATTGTGTCCATTATATTTGTCTTGATAAACTGAAAAAATATTCTGAACTTCACAATGCTAATAAGTTGGCATGTAGGCGAGCCCATGCTATAAAATAACTATAATCTGCTGCAGATAATGTCTCATTTAACTTGTGTAGATAGTCCCAGCTACCATTGTTACCCATGCTACTACATGTGAAGTTTTACCCACGCTAGAATACTACTCCATGTAAAGTTTTACCAACTCAGAACCTGGTCCTGGTAGCAAGTATTAAGTTTTTCCCATCGACGTCTTGACTTCACAAATGTATTGGCCTTATTATGTCTCAAGTAATGTGCATCAAACCATGCATCACTGAGTCTAACACACTTTGATCTATCATCAGGCGGTCTGCACAGAAGCTGGAATGTTTGCGCTCCGCGAGAGAAGGGTGCACGTCACCCAGGAGGATTTCGAGATGGCCGTGGCGAAGGTGATGAAGAAGGATACTGAGAAGAACATGTCGCTGCGGAAGCTATGGAAGTGAGGCCCTCGTTTTAGCATCTCAGCTTTTGCCGGCATGTATCGGTGGTTATAGCGGCACATTTGCCAGATGAGCTGCGGGTTTCGGGTTTCATGTGCCGCGTCGACAACTGTAATTTGCAGTGCCTTGCAGCTGCCTCTTCAGGGTTAAATTTCTTTATTGGATTATATTATGAGACGTGAGATGGGAACCGTTCGCTTTCTTGTAATGTATGTTGCTTTGTCGACTAGATTGGTTAGCCTCGCTGTGCTGAGAACGGTGACCACAATGGTGTGTTGTTTTAAATGTGGCAAATGTTATTTCTAGGGAAGCCATTCTAAAATTTTCTCTTTTGTCCATCCAAAGGAAAATAAGAAAAGGGAACTCAAATGAGTGCAATATACTGTATGAGTTAAGTATGGTACTGGCCGCTCCTCACCTCGGCTGGACCATAAGGGGGGCAGCTCTTGATGGAACATATGCCTTTGTCTTATTTTCAATCGTGAAAGAATATAGAAGCATGGTGAATTAGGGCATGTATAATGGTGGCATATGGATACATATGCCTCATGACAAAAAGTAATTTCAAGCATCTGTATTTATTTTTTCTTTCCAATGCAAGTTACCGCTAGTGGGCCTAATTAAGAAATAGAAAATAAAGACTCTAGTACACATGCATCTCTACTTTTCACTCCAACCTTTTCAGCTTTTGTCATCAGACCACACTTTTTCTCTTCAAGCACTTGCCTCCTGAAGAGGATCCCGCTTTCCTATCCGAACCTAATTTACGTCATATCCGATCCTACATGGCATGCGAAGCATCACCTTGAGGCTATGCATTGAACATGCCCTTACATGCTCTTAGTGATGCAAGTGCATGGTGAGTGCACCACATCGTTAGCTAAAACGGGACCAAGTGAGGTCTCATTTGTGTTTTCGTAATATTTGATTTCACACTTATCTTCCAGCGGTGTATTTGCAAATTCGATAGAGATTTCAGGTCCTCCAAGTTCTGCACATATTGCTATGCAGAATGTCATTTACCGAGCTCCCTAAGCTGTTATCTCTGCAACCTCTACTGGATTTGTGGTGCAAACTGGCACAGTCGTCAGCGATGGATCAGGACTTCTGTGGGAGCAATTTGGTTTTGTTCTATGTGTGAAATGGAGCAATTTGAATTTGCTCTACATGTGAAATGATGAAATCAGTCAGGAAAAGTGAAAGTACTCCCTCCGTCCCAAAATTCTTGTCTTAAATTTGTCTAGATACGTATGTATCTAATACTAAAACATGACTTGATATATTCGTATTGTAAGACAAGAATTTTGGGACGGAGGGAGTACATGCAAAGAAGATGCCGGTGGTGCTACTAGCAAAATTACACGATGATCTTCTGTACACATATATTGTGCTGGTGTCAAGACTGCAAGTATACCTGGCCATGGGATACCCGGCCCGACCGACCCGACCCGGTCTTGCCCGTGGGCTGGGCTTGGGCCTAGGTTTTGAGCCTGAAGGTCAGGCCGGGCTAGGCCCGCCATATTTATGATTTAGGCTAGCCATAGTGGGAGTAACATAAGTAGTATCATGCACTCGGGAGTCGCAAACATGCTTATGTGGCAGCCAATTAAAGAAGAGAGATGGTTATAATAACATAGGTAGATACCGTAACATAATAAATGTGATGCTACTATGTGTCATGCATGTCAATAAATAAGACCACCTATGATACTAATCTATGATAAATGCACTGTAAAGGTAGTAACATAGACTAGTAACATATGCATGTTACTAGTCTAAGTTACTCCCCACTATGACCAGCCTTACTAAAGAGGCCTGGCCCAAGGCCTGACGGGCTTTTTCGTTGATGGGCCGAGCTTGGGCCTGGATTCTAGGCCTAGTGGCCGGCTGTAGGTTTTTTTGTTTTGGGCTTGGTTAGGCTCAGCCCGGCCCGACGGATGGCTAGATATAACTGCAAGTGCATGTCTGATTTATGAGTGCCACCTGAATGTTGTTTTTTAATGTTTAATTCGAATGTTTAATAGCATGGGTGCATGCTCCCAATAAAAACAAGGTGTTTAATGTTTAATTCGAGTGTGCAGTTATGACTGATCAACAGACTAAATCATGGCCATAGGTCAGGTGCTAGTTGTGAATTCCCTTATTTTGTAACAAGATGAGTTTCGTAAGTTTGATTGTTTTTATTATCCACTTGAATCGTAATGTTATGTTACAAGGGTTATTTATGAGAAGTCATAGTTATTTAAGGTAGGCAAGCCTGTATGCGATTTTTTCACAAAGCTTAACTCATTTTTATTTTGGAAGTGCTTTTAATTTGTTGATGTCTGAAAGTTTTACTCCCTCCGTTCCTAAATATTTGTCTTTCTAGATATTTTCACAAGTGACTACATACAGAACAAAATGAGTGAATCTATACTTTAAAATATGTCTACATACATCCGTTTGTAATAGTCATTTGAAATGTCTCGAAAGACAAATATTTAGAAACGGAGGGAGTACATGCTAGTATTAGCATGACCCGCTCACTTTGTTGGTGTGAATTTGAATGCTATGGTTGTCCCTTTGCATTTTTCATCTTGTGAAATTTGAATGCTATGGTCGCCCCGCGCGTCCCGGCTTGGCTCGCCTTGCAGCCCCTCCACCTCGCCGCGCCACCCTGCCTACATCGCCTCGCCGCCCCGCTCACCTCGCCCTGCCGCCACTCCCATCAGCCCGCCTCTTTGCACCAGCCGCCTCTGAGAATTATTATGTGTGCCAAGATACTATTATTTCAGTTATTATGTTGATAGAAATAGGAACTTCTTCGTTGATGAGCATCATTAGATGCTCTAGGTCTTCATAAGCAAGCAACTTAGATGCACACTCCACTAGTCCATAGGAGAGTTTTCGTATATTCATATCCCTGTTAACGATCAAAGTTAACGGAACCCTGATCTAGACCCTCCACGGGAATTTTAGAGGTAAGAGATGAAACTGACATGTGGGCCCCACATGTTATCCATCAAAGTTAATAGAATTGACTTTTTCAGGCTTGACGAGTGGGCCTAGACTGTCATAAATGGTTTTAAACGAGCCAAATCAGACACTTTTCTGGCTTGTTAGTTTTTTTTGCCAAAAATAGTCCAAAAGTGATAGTTTTGGTCATTTTTCTTAAAGTGGTAGTTTTCTGTCAAGGTTGGTCTAATGTGGTAGTTTTTTTTGTTAAGTACTCTGTTTTTGGAAATCTTGTGGAAACAAAGCTAACTATAGAGACTAGTCATAAAACTAATCTTTTCAAAAAAAGGTCATAAACCCAAATGATGTATCGAGAGATCAATCATTTTGAAGTTTTATCAGGAATAACATTTAAAACGTTGACGTCGTTGCTTTTTTTCATCCCTGCATTCATGTTGTGGTGCTATATTGCTAGCACGCCGAAGCATATGTGTTTATTCCATCTTACTTGATTGAAAAAAATAGATAGCTGCTTCAGAACAGATTCCATCTTACTTGATTGAAAATTAGATAGCTGTTTCAAAACAAAACCCATCTTACCTCACTAAAAAATTAGATAGTTGATTCAAAACAAATATCTTGCTTGCGAAAACACGAAAGTTTTTATACAGATGAGATGCCACAAGGAATGGACTGAAACTTGAACCCAAATGATTAGTGCCACACGTGTGACACAAAGCATTCCGTCCCTGTTTGCCATTCAAAAACAAAGTTATCATACTCACTTCACTAAACTTGTCATAAAAAATGTTTGAAGTTGTCATGTTCGTAGCACACGTGTAGTTCTTATCAAGTTACCAGGGTCCAATTCTGCGCCGCCGTGCGCATGTCAAATATTTTTTTTTGAGCTAATGCGCCCGTCATCTGGACACCAGAGTCAACACGTCAATGCAACACCGTAATTTTCTATGCTGCCGTACGTGAGGCAGCCAGTAACCAAGTAAGAAATGAAGACCATTAGTCCATCAGTTTCTACTTGAAAAAAGCTTAATCAAACTGCTGCGGCAGCAGCAGCCACACGCCAAAACCTTGCGCTAAATCCTTGAGCCGACCGAACACTATAAATTACCGCGAAAACGTTAGTGGCAGCACTGCATCCACAGCTCACTCCTGATCAAAGTTTAATCATCTTGCAGCAAGCACGTACAGTACAACTGAAACTGAATACACACTCTGGTCTCTACACTCAACTCACCTCATCATGCTCGGCCTTTACCCGAGGCTCTCGGCGAGCTCCCGCTACAGCGACGCCGACGCCGACGCCGACGGCAACGAAGACGTCGCCAGGTACCGCGCCTTCTACGGCATCGCCGTCGCCTGCGTGGCCATCCTCCTCTTCTGCGTGCTCGCCGCCACCGTCGGCCCCTGGAAGGCCGGCGCCTTCGCGGCCGCGGTGGCGTCGCTGCTGGTCGTCCTCGGCTGCTTCGCGCCCAGGACATCATGGGTTCGCCGCCGGACGGGGAGGCCGGTGAGTCCCGTGCTTGCTCTCACGGCTAGGTCAGGCGGGCGGCCGCGAGCACCTGGCCGGTGCGCGCGCGCGCACGTGGTGGACGCGCCGCCTGCGTTCGCGTACGTGTGCCCGCTGGAGGCAGGCGGCAGCGATGGCGAGCTGACGGCCCCAAGCTGCGTGATGTGCCCGGTCTGCCTGGAGGACATCCACGGCGGCGAGATGGTGCGGCAGCTGCCGGCGTGCAGACACCTCTTCCACGTGGAGTGCATAGACATGTGGCTGGACTCGCACAGGACGTGCCCAATGTGCCGGTGTGTGATCTCGCCGCCGCCACCGCCTATGACAGCCAAAGCCTCGGAGCTGGAAGAGGCGCCTCAGTCGTCGGATGAGGCGTTGCCACCGGTGTAGTTATTTTTTTCAGTTTTGCTAGAACATGCACGTACAAGTTGAGCTGAGTGTATATGTAATTTAGCTATATGTAAGTTGCCAGAAAATTGAATTTGAGTCAGTCGATTTTTCTGCCAGTTGATTACTGCTCTAAGATTTATGCTATTTTTTCCCTTTTTCTTCGAGAATCTGCTATCTTTTTTTTTCATGTTGTGTGCTGTTTTAGGAAAAACCAATTTGCCGCTCTCTGCGGCAAAGAGTCGGGGTTCCGCACAGGGCTTTTGATCCAGCGCTCGCGGGTGGGCCGGCCGGGCCGGCATGTTAAGCGTTCCAACTATACCGATTTTGGGAACTTTCTATGAATGTTTCTGGCCGTTTTCTTTTTGATTTTGGGAACCTTCTAGAAGGTTCCTGAACTGGCTTATTCTTTTTTATACATTTTCTTTTTTATTTTTTCTTTCCTTTTTCGTTTTTTCTCATTCTTTTTCTGACATTTTTTCTATCTTTTTGCTCTTTCCTTTTTGATTTTTTCTATTTTCAACGGCTGTTTCAGAATTAAAAAAATGATTTTTTTCAGATTTTTTTTTCAGAAAATGTAACTCTTTTCAAATTTTTGTTCAGAAATTTCATAAAAGTTTACACTTCAAAAATTGTTTGCTTATTTTCAAAAAATGTTCAAAATTTCAAAAAGTGTTCATCCTTTTAAGTTTTGTTCACAAACTAAAAAATGTTTCGATTAACAAATATGTTTCCTTTTTCAAAATTTGTTGAAAAATTCAAAACATATTGATGTTTCAATATTTGATCACAAATTCAAAAATTGTCCGAGTCTTAAATTTTGTTCATGTATTAGAAAATGCTCAAGATTTTTTTAAAAAATCTCCATTTTCGAAAAGTGTTCAAATTTTTGAAAATCTTCCTGTTTCAAATTTCTTTGCAATTCAGAAAAGTTTCACGTTTTTCATTTTTGCTCACGTATTAAAAAAACTGCAGCTTTAGAAAATGTTTCTGTTTTAGAATGTTGTTCATAAATTCGATAAATGTTCTGGAAGTTTGTTCACAAATTAAGATATGTTTGGGAATTTCAGAAAAAAATCCAGTTCCGAAATTTATTTAGAAACTCAGAAAATGCTTCTGTGTTTTTATTTTTGGTCACAATTCAAAAGATGTTCGTGATATTTTAAAAATGTTTGCGTTTCAAAACAGGTTCATAAGTTCAGAACAAATCCTGTTTTCAGAATTTGTTCACAAGTTCAAAAAAAGTTTCCATTTGCAAGTTTTTGTTCACATATAGAAAAAATCTTTGGAATTTTCAAATTGTACTCAGGTTCAAAATTTTGTTCTTAATTTCAAAAGTTATACCTGTTTTCATAATTTGTTCACCAATTCTAAAATGTTAGCGTTTTCCAAAAATGTTCTGTAATTTGAAAATTTGTTCGCGTTATACAGAAAATGTTTCCATTTTTAATTTTTGTCCATGTGTATAAATAATCTCAAGGTTATTGAAATTATTCTCAGATTCAAAAATCTCCCTGCATTTCAAAAGTTGTACCCGTTTTCAACTTTTGTTCACCATTTAAAAAAATGTTTGTGTTTTCAAAGTATATTCTGGAATTTGGAAATCTATTCATTTTTTACAAAAACTTTGAAAATTACTGAACTGTTTGTGTTATAGAAAAGTGTTCGCATTTTCAAAAGATGTACAAATTTTCACGTTTTTTACAAATTAAACAATGTTCAGGAATTTAAAATGCATTCACAGTTTCAAAAGATGTTCGGAAATTTCAAATTTGGTTCATGTTTGTCAAAAACTATTCGCAATTTCAAAAATATGATAACAGTTTTTAAGTAATGCTCAATTTATGTCGCGGTCTTTAGTTCATTTGACTTCGCTCCATATATATATATATGTCAGAAAGTCCTGGTAGGTGTGGTGGCTAGCATGTTCGCTGTACAAACTCAAGGTCTGTAGTTCGAATCCCAGATCGTGTTTTTTTACGCATTCGTCGGCCGACCGCTCGCACGAGGTCAATCAAAATGGGCCGGCCCAGTCGCGCGATTCCTATGCGAACATACGTCTTTTTGACGCAAAATACATCAAATAGGTGCTCCCCCTGTTTTAGGCTGAGAATTTGTGACTAATCTCTATGTTGGATGACTCTATACCTTAATTGGCTGAGGCCCATTGACTGGGCAACCAAGCTAGCCCTATCTAGCCCATCTGAAAACCCAGCTATCCAGGAGCAGCTAGCTGAGAAGTACTCATTGTGGGGCTTCGGCAAGGGTCACTTTTGGTAGCCACCGCCACATATCACGTGCTAGGTGCTCCCCCCGAATTTCATTTATTTATTTATTTTCTGTATGTGTTTTTTGGGTTAAGATGATTTTTTTCCTTTTTCTGGCTTTTTGGTTGGTTTTCCCTTGGTTCATGGACAAAAAACATTTTTTGTGTCAAAAAACTTGTTTTTTTCCTTTCGCTGAGGCACAGAATTAGTTCTCGTGAAGGCACAAATTTACTCCTACGAGAGGCACAGCTGTGCCTCTCGGAAATGGGAAAAAATGTGTTCTGTTTTTTCTTCCGCGGGAGGGATTCCTATGCAAACAGATGTCTTTTTGACGCGTCAAATAGGTTTTTTTAGGTGAAAAATGCATCAAATAGCTGCTTCCCCTGTTTTAGGCTGAGAATTTGTGACTAATCTCTATGTTGGACGACTCAATACCTTAATTGGCCGAGGCCCATTGACTGGGCAACCAAGCTACCCCTATCTAGCCCATCTGAAAACCCAGCTATCCGGGAGCAACTAGCTGAGAAATACTCATTGTGGGGCTTCAGCAAGGGTCACTTTTGGCAGCCACCGCCACATATCACATGCTAGGCACTCCCCCCGAATTTCATTTATTTATTTTTTTGAACGCGTTTTTTGGGTTAAGATGTTTTTTTTCCTTTTTCTGGCTTTTTGGTTGGTTTTCCCTAGGTTCATGGACAAAAAACATTTTTTGTGTGAAAAAACTTGTTTTTTTTTTCTTTCGCTGAGGCACGGATTTAGTTCTCATGAAGGCACAAATTTACTCCTGCGAGAGGCACATCAACTGTGCCTCTCGAAAATGGAAAAAATGTGTTTTGTTTTTTTCTTTCGCGGGAGGCATAGATGCGCCTCTCAAAAATATATATTTTTATTTTGCTTCCGCGAAGCACATATTTGCTTCCGTGAGTTGTGCCTCTCGGAAAAGTGAAAAAATGCGTTTTTTTGACAGTCACATATTTACTTCTCGTGAAGGCACAACTGTGACTCTCGTAAAAGTAAAATGACACATTTTCTGTTTTTTTTTTATTTCGCGAGAGACACGAATTTACTTCTCGTGGACGCACAGATTTGCTTACGCGCTCAAAAAGGAAAAAAGAAACATGTTTTCTTTTTCTTTTTCTGTGAGAGGCACATATTTGCTTCTTGTGGAGGCACTGATTTGTTTTTGCGAGAGGCACCTCTTCGGAAAAGGAAAAAAACCATGCTTCCGGTTCGGGATTTTTTTGTCTGATTCTTTTCGTGAGAAAACAAGTTTGTTGAAACCTATCAACATGGGATTTAGTTTGAAATATCTCGATACAAGGAATCCAAAGATGAAAACGATCCAGGATTTAGACGCACGGTTTAAGAGATAAAATATTTTGAATTACCAAATCTACGGAAAAAGGAAAACTCCCTGATTACAACATGTGGCGCACATGCAGGAGTGACCTTTCAAAGAGAATTCCATAATTAGTAGTGATTTCGCAACCATTCCCTCTCTCCTTTGCCTTTACTGTTTTCAGTATTTTTTTCCTATGGGTTTTTTGGGATGCTCGAGAGTGTAAATGTATTCATGCAAGTGCTATACAATAAGTGAAATCACTAATCGAAGATTACTCATTGAAAAGATCACTCCCACCTTCCGAGGTTGCAACAAGTGGCGTGCTGCATGTCCGCCACTTGTCGCAACCTGGGAGTTTTTCTTTTTTATAAATCCGTTTATTCAAAATGTTTTATCTCTTAAACCATGCTTCCAAATCTCAAACCATTTTCACCATTGGACTCCTCGCGTCGAGATCTCTAAAACTAGATCCCATGTTGATAGGTTTTGACGAACTTTTTTTTTCATGAAAAAAACGGGATGTAAAAATTGAACCGGGAGCACGAGTTTTTTCCCTTTCTGAAATAGGCATGCCCGTGCCTCTTGCAAAATCATAACCTTGGCTCGCAGAAGTAAAACTGTGCCTCTCGCGGAAGAAGAAAAAAAATGTTTTTTTATTTCCAAGAGGCACGGCCATGCCTCTCACGAAAGCATAACTGTGCCTCTCATGGAAGAAGAACAGAAAACATGTTTTCTTTTTCCGTTTCTGAGAAAGGCATGGTCATGCCTCTCGCGAAAGCACAACCGTGCCTCTTACGGAAGCAAAACCGTGCCTCTCGCGAAAAAAAAAACACGTTTTTTTTATCATTTTTGAGAGGCACGGCCGTGACTCTTGCGAAAGCACAGCCGTGCCTCTCGTGGAAGCAAAACCATGACTCTCGCGGAATAAAAAAATGAAAACACGTTTTTTCCGTTTCCGAGAGGCTCGATCGTGACTATCGTGAAAAAAAACCGTGCCTCTCGCGAAAACAAAACCATGACTCTCCCGAAAGAAAAAAACAAAACATATTTTTTTGCGCAATTTTTTTTGGTCCAAATGTTAAGGAAGACCGGTGAAAAACCGAAACATCGAAAAAACCCCAAAAATCCGTTTAAAAAGCCAAAAACGCGTGCGGAAAAATAATAAAAAAACAAATCCGAAGGGAACGCCCAGAGCGCGACACGTGACGGGCGGCTGAGAGTGCGCCAAGTGGCGCTGATCGTGGTGAGGCTCCCGAAGGAGCGGTAGTTAACTAGTTGCTACCTACAATATGTTGGGGAACGTAGTAATTTCAAAAAATTCCTACGCACACGCAAGATCATGGTGATGCATAGCAACGAGAGGGGAGAGTGTGTCCACGTACCCTCATAGACCGAAAGCGGAAACGTTAGAACAACGCGGTTGATATAGTCGTACGTCTTTACGGCCCGACTGATCAAGCACCGAAACTACGACACCTCTGAGTTCCAGCACACGTTCAGCTCGATGACGTCCCTCGTACTCCGATCCAGCGAGTGTCGAGGGAGAGTTCCGTCAGCATGACAACGTGGTGACGATCTTGATATTCTACCATCGCAGGGCTTTGCCTAAGCACCGCTACAATATTATCGAGGAGGACCATGGTGGAGGGGGCACCGCACACGGCTAAGAGATCAAGAGATCAATTGTTGTGTCTAGAGGTGCCCCCTGCCCTCGTATATAAAGGAGCAAGGGGAAAGGGGGCGGCCGGCCTAGGAGGGGGCACGCCATGGGGAGTCCTTGAAGGAAATATGCCCTAGAGGCAATAATAAAGTTATTATTTATTTCCTCATATCATGATAAATGTTTATTATTCATGCTAGAATTGTATTAACCGGAAACATGATACATGTGTGAATACATCGACAAAACTATAGTCACTAGTATGCCTCTACTTGACTAGCTCATTAATCAAAGATGGTTATGTTTCCTAACCATAGACATGTGTTGTCATTTGATTAGTGGGATCACATCATTAGAAGAATGATGTGATTGACATGACCCATCCGTTAGCCCAAAGACTTGATCGCTTAGTATACCGCTATTGCTTTCTTCATGACTTATACATGTTCCTCAGAACTATGAGAATTATGCAACTCCGTTTACGGAGGAACACTTTGGGTACTACCAAACGTCACAACGTAACTGGGTGATTATAAAGGAGTACTACAGGTGTCTCCGAAGGTACATGTTGAGTTGGCGTATTTCGAGATTAGGTTTTGTCACTCCGATTGTCGGAGAGGTATCTCTGGGCCCTCTCGGTAATGCACATCACTATAAGCCTTGCAAGCAATGTAGCTAATGAGTTAGTTACGGAATGATGTATTACGGAACGAGTAAAGAGACTTTCCGGTAACGAGATTGAACTAGGTATTAGATACCGACGATCGAATCTCGGGCAAGTAACATACCGATGACAAAGGGAACAACGTATGTTGTTATGCGGTTTGACCGATAAAGATCTTCGTAGAATATGTAAGAACCAATATGGGCATCCAGGTCCCGCTATTGGTTATTGACCGAGAATGGTTCTAGGTCATGTCTACATAGTTCTCGAACCCGTAGGGTCCGCACGCTTAACGTTTCGATGACAGTTTTATTATGAGTTTATAAGTTTTGATGTACCGAAGTTTGTTTGGAGTCCCGGATGTGATCACGGACATGATGAGGAGTCTCGAAATGGTCGAGACATAAAGATTAATATATTGGAAGCCTATGTTTGGACATCGGAATAGTTCGGGGTGAAATCGGCATTTTACCGGAGTACCGGGAGGTTACCGGAACCCCCTGGGGGGTTATTGGGCCTACATGGGCCTCGAGGGAGAAGAAGGAAGGAGGCAGGAGGGGGCCGCGCGCCCCTCCCCTTCCTAGTCCGAATAGGACAAGGGAAGGGGGGCGGCGCCCCCCCTTTCCTTCCCCTCTTCCTCCTCTTTCCCCCCTTCTCCTACTCCTACTTGGAAAGAGGGAGTTCTACTCCCGGTGGGAGTAGGACTCCCCCCTTGGCGCGCCCTCCTTGGCCGGCGGCCTCCTCCCCCCTGGCTCCTTTATATACGGGGGGGGGCACCCCATAGACACACAAGTTGATCTACGGATCGTTCCTTAGCCGTGTGCGGTGCCCCCTTCCACCATATTCCACCTCGGTCATATCGTCATGGAGTTTAGGCGAAGCCTTGCGCGATAGAACATCATCATCGTCACCACTCCGTCGTCCGACGGAACTCATCTCCGAGCTCGGCCAGATCGGAGACCGGAGATCGCCATCGAAATGAACGTGTGTGTGGCCTTGGATACTTACGCTTCTGATGATCCCGCTAATGATGCCACGCCACCTCGATTCTTGTGGATAAACTCGCGTTAGTTCAAACCTAGTTCAATTTCAAATTTAAAATCGAGGCAAACAATAAAAGTTTTAAAATATTAAACAAAAATGTTCGGTGTGTGACCAATATTGCTAAAGTAATTACATTGAAGAAAGCATAATTTTACAAAGTGCCTAAGTGCTTTAAACTAAATAAAATAGAAAAGAAAAAGAAATAAAAGAAAACAAAAAGCAAAGCAAAAATAAAATAAAAACAGAAACCCCCACTGGGCTGAAGGAAATATGCCCTAGAGGCAATAATAAAGTTATTATTTATTTCCTTATTTCATGATAAATGTTTATCATTCATGCTAGAATTGTATTAACCGGAAACATGATACATGTGTGAATGCATAGACAAAACAATATGTCACTAGTATGCCTCTACTAGACTAGCTTGTTAATCAAAGATGGTTATGTTTCCTAACCATGAACAAAGAGTTGTTAGTTGATTAACAAGGTCACATCATTAGTAGAATGATCTGATTGACATGACCCATTCCCTTAGCTTAGCACACGATCGTTTAGTATGTTGCTACTGCTTTCATCCATAACTTATACATGTTCCTGTAACTATGAGATTATGCAACTCCGCTTACGGAGGAACACTTTGGTGCTACCAAACGTCACAACGTAATCGGGTGATTATAAAGGAGTACTACAGTGTCTCCAAAGGCGATGTTGGGTTGACGATTTCGAGATTAGGTTTTGTCACTCCGATTGTCGGAGAGGTATCTCTGGGCCCTCTCGTAATGCACATCATCAAGCCTTGCAAGCACTACAACTAATGAGTTAGTTGTGAGATGATGTATTACGGAACGAGTAAAGAGACTTGCCGTAACGAGATTGAACTAGGTATTGATACCGACGATCGAATCTCGGCAAGTAACATACCGATGACAAAGGAACAACGATGTTGTTATGCGGTCGACCGATAAAGATCTTCGTAGAATATGTAGGAACCAATATGGGCATCCAGGTCCCGCTGTTGGTTATTGACCGTGAATAGTTCTAGGTCATGTCTACATTGTTCTCGAACCGTAGGGTCCGCACGCTTAAGGTTTCGATGATGCTTATTATGAGTTTATGAGTTTTGATGTACCAAGAAGTTCGAGTCCCGGATGTGATCACGGACATGACGAGGAGTCTCAAAATGGTCGAGACATAAAGATTGATATATTGGAAGCCTATGTTTGGAGTTCGAATGGTTCCGGCGAAAACAGGAATTTATCGAGTACCGGAGGTTACTGGAACCCCGGGAGGTAAATGGGCCATAGTGGGCCTTAGTGGAAAGGAGAAAGGGCCAGCCCTAGGTGGTCACGCCCCCCTTCCCTAGTCCTACTAGGACTAGGAAAGGGGCCGCCCCCTCTCTCTCTTCCCCTCCGGAATCCTATTCCAACTAGGATTGGGGGAATCCTACTCCCGGAGGAGTAGGACTCCTGGCGCGCCTCCTTGGCCGGCCCCCCCCCTGCTCCTTTATATACGGGGCAGGGGGCACCCTAGGACACACAAGTTAGATCTACGGATCGCTCCTTAGCCGTGTCGCGTGCCCCTCCACCATATTCCACCTCGGTCATACCGCCCATGCTTAGGCGAAGCCTGCGCCAGATGAAACATCAAGATCGTCACCACGCCGTCGTCGACGGAACTCTCCCTCGACACTCGGCTGGATCGAGTACGAGGGACGCCATCGAGCTGTCGTGTGTCAAGAACTCGGGGCGCCGAGTAACGGCGCCGGATCGGTCGGATCGCGAGGAGAACGTCGACTACTTCCTCTACGCCAGATCGCTTCGCTTGGGTCTCACGAGGGCGTAGACAACACTCTCCCCTCTCGTTGCTATTCATCACCATGATCTTGCGTGTGCGTAGGAAATTTTTGAAATTACTACGTTCCCCAACAATGGCATCCGAGCCTAGGTTTTATGGTTTGATGTTTTGCACGAGTAGAACACAAGTGAGTTGTGGGCGATACAAGTCATACTACCTACCAGCATGTCATACTTTGGTTCAGCGGTATTGTGAGATGAAGCGGCCTGGACCGACATTACGCGTGACGCTTACGCGAGACTGGTTTCACCGCCGCGAGCACTCGTTGCTTAAAGGTGACCGTGGGTGCCTGTCTCTCTCACTTTAGTTGAACCGAGTGTATACGCCCGGTCCTTGAGAAGGTTAAAACGGAGTCTATTTGACGAATATCGTTGTGGTTTTGATGCGTGGGTGAGACTGGTTCTTGCTTAAGCCCATAGCAGACCGTAAAATTTGCAACAACAAAGTAGAGGACGCCTAACTTGTTTTTGCAGGGGCATGTTGTGATGTGATATGGTCAAGACGTGATGCTATATTTTATTGTATGAGATGATCATGTTTTGTAACCGGTTATCGGCAATCGGCAGGAGCCATATGGTTGTCGCTTTATTGTATGCAATGCAATCGCTTCTGTAATGCTTTACTTTATCACTAAGCGGTAGCGATAGTCGAGAAGCATAAGTTTGGCGAGACGACAACGATGCTACGATGGAGATCAAGGTGTCGGCGCGGTGACGATGGTGATCATGGTGGTGCTCCGGAGATGAAGATCACGAAGCACAAGATGATGATGACCATATCATATCACTTATATTGATTTGCATGTGATGTTTATCCTTTTATGCATCTTATCTTGCTTTGATTGACGGTAGCATTATAAGATGATCTCTCACTAAATTATCAAGAAAGTGTTCTCCCCGAGTATGCACCGTTGCCAAAGTTCGTCGTGCCCAGACACCACGTGATGATCGGGTGTGATAAGCTCTACGTCCATCTACAACGGGTGCAAGCCAGTTTTGCACACGCAGAATACTCGGGTTATACTTGACGAGCCTAGCATATGCAGATATGGCCTCGAACACGGAGACCGAAAGGTCGAGCGTGAATCATATAGTAGATATGATCAACATAAGATGTTCACCATTGAAAACTACTCCATTTCACGTGATGATCGGTTATGGTTTAGTTGATTTGGATCACGTGATCACTTAGATGACTAGAGATGTTTTTCTAAGTGGGAGTTCTTTAGTAATATGATTAATTGAACTTAAATTTATCATGAACTTAGTACTGATAGTATCTTGCTTGTTTATGTTTGATTGTACATAGATGGCTCGTCTTTGTTGTTCCGTTGAATTTTAATGCGTTCCTTGAGAAAGCAAAGTTGAAAGATGATGGTAGCAATTACGGATCGGGTCCGTAACGAGGATTATCCTCATTGCTTTGCCTGTAAGAGTTACGTCTGGATGCACCGCTAGGTGCCGAACTCTTCTTGATGATGCAATCGACGACATTAAGAACGTCTGGCGAGCAAAGCCGATGACTACTATATAGTTCGATGTGCCATGCTTTACGGCTTAGAACCGGGACTTCAACGACGTTTTGAACGTCATGGAGCATATGAGATGTTCCAGGAGTTGAAGTTAATATTTCAACAGAATGCCCGGATTGAGCTCTTCGCAATGCTAAAGGCTGCGGAGGTAGAAATCAAGAAGGAGCATCAAGTGTTGATGGTCAATAAGACCACTAGTTTCAAGAAGAAAGGTAAAGGGAAGAAGAAGGGGAACTTCAAGAAGAACAGCAAGCAAGTTGCTGCTCAGAGAAGAAACCCAAGTCTGGACCTAAGCACTGAAATCGAGTGCTTCTCCGCAAGCGATCGTCCTTCGAAGCGGAACTGCCCCAAGTATTTGGCGATAAGAAGGATGGCAAGGTGAACAAAGGTATATGTGATATACATGTTATTGATGTGTACCTTACTAGAGCTCGTAGTAGCACTGGTATTTGATACTGGTTCATTGCTAATATTTGCAACTCAAAGCAGGGGACTACGGATTGCTTAACTCTAGCAAAGGACGAGGTGACGATGCGCGTGGGAAATGGTTCCAAAGTCGATGTGATCGCGGTCGGCACGCTACCTCTACATCTACCTTCGGGATTAGTTTTAGACCTAAATAATTGTTATTTGGTGCTGCGTTGAGCATGAACATTATATCTGGATCTTGTTTGATGCGAGACGGTTATTCATTTAAATCGAGAATAATGGTTGTTCTATTTATATGAGTAATATCTTTTATGGTCATGCACCCTTGAGGAATGGTCTATTTTGATGAATCTCGATAGTAGTGATACACATATTCATAATGTTGAAGCCAAAAGATGCAGAGTTGATAATGATAGTGCAACTTATTTGTGGCACTCGCCGTTTAGGTCATATCGATGTAAAGCGCATGAAGAAACTCCATCTTGATGGACTTTTGGAGTCACTTGATTATGAATCACTTGGCACTTATGAACCGTGCCTCTTGGGCAAGATGACTAGAACACCGTTCTCCGGTACTATGGAGAGAGCAACAGATTTGTTGGAAATCATACATCTGTATGTATGTGGTCCGATGAATGTTGAGGCTCGTGGCGGATATCGTTATTTTCTCACCTTCACAGATGATTTAAGCGGATATGGGTATATCTACTTAATGAAACATAAGTCTGAAACATTTGAAAAGTTCAAAGAATTTAAGAGTGAAGTTGAAAATCATCGTAACAAGAAAATTAAGTTTCTACGATCCGATCGTGGAGGTGAATATTTGAGTTACTGAGTTTGGTCTACATTTGAAACAATGCGGAATAGTTTCAAGAACTTACGCCACCGGAACACCACAACAGAATGGTGTGTCCGAACGTCGAATCGTATTTTACTAGATATGGTGCGATCTATGATATCTCTCACAGATTTACCGCTATCGTTTTGGGGTTATGCTCTAGAGACGGCCGCATTCACACTTGAATAGAACACCGTCAAAATCCGTTGAGACGACACCTTATGAACTATGGTTTGGCAAGAAACCAAAGTTGTCGTTTCTAAAAGTTTGGGGATGCGATGCTTATGTGAAAAAGCTTCAACCTGATAAGCTCGAACCCAAATCGAGAAATGTGTCTTCATAGGATACCCAAAGGAGACAGTTGGGTACACCTTCTATCACAGATCCGAAGGCAAGACATTCGTTGCTAAGAATGGATCCTTTCTAGAGAAGGAGTTTCTCTCGAAAGCGGTGAGTGGGAGGAAAGTGGAACTTGATGAGGTAATGGTACCTTCCCCTTACTTGAAAGTAGTTAAATCGCAGAAACCGGTTTCGAGACACCTACACCAAGTAGTGAGGAAGTTGATGATGTTGATCATGAAACTTCAGATCAAGTTACTCTGAGTAACCTCGTAGATCAACCAGAGTAAGATCCGCACTGAGTGGTACGGCAATCCTGTTCGAAATCATGCTACTAGATCATGATGAACCTACGAACTATGAAGAAGCGATGGTGAGCCCAGATTCCGCAAAATGGCTTGAGGCCATGAAATCTGAGATGGGATCCATGTATGAAAACAAAGTATGGACTTTGGTTGACTTGCCCGAGGGTAGGCAAGCAATAGAAAACAAGTGGATCTTCAAGAAGAAGACTGACGCTGACGGTAATGTTACTGTCTATAAAGCTCGACTTGTCGCAAAAGGTTTTCGGCAAGTTCAAGGGATTGACTACGATGAGACCTTCTCACCCGTAGCGATGCTTAAGTCCGTCCGAATCATGTTAGCAATTGCCGCATTTTATGATTATGAAATTTGGCAAATGGATGTAAAGACTGCATTCCTGAATGGATTTCTGGAAGAAGAGTTGTATATGATGCAACCGTAAGGTTTTATCGATCCAAAGGAGCTAACAAAGTGTGCAAGCTCCAATGATCCATCTATGGACTGGTGCAAGCATCTCGAGTTGGAATAAACACTTTGATAGTGTGATCAAAGCATTTGGGTTTGTCTGCACTTTTGGAGAAGCTCAGATTTACAAGAAAGTGAGTGGGAGCTCAGAGCATTTCGATATTATATGTAGATGACATATTGCTGATCGGAAATGATATAGAATTCTGGATAGCATAAAGGGATACTTGAATAAGAGTTTTCAATGAAAGACCTCGGTGAAGCTGCTTACATATTGGGCATTAAGATCTATAGAGATAGATCAAGACGCTTAATTGGACTTTCACAAAGCACATACCTTGACAAAATTTTGAAGAAGTTCAAAATGGATCAAGCAAAGAAAGGGTTCTTGCACTGTTACAAGGTGTGAAGTTGAGTAAGACTCAATGCCCGACCACCGCAGAAGATAGAGAGAAATGAAAGAAGTTCCTATGCTTCACCATAGGCTCTATCATGTATGCAATGCTTGTGTACCGACCTGATGTGTGCCTTGCTATAAGCCTAGCGGGGAGGTACCAAAGTAATCCAGAGTGGATCATCGACAGCGGTCAAGAACATCCCCAAATACCGAAAAGGACTAAGGATATGTTTCTCGTATATGGAGGTGACAAAGAGCTCATCAAACGGTTACGTTGATGCAAGCTTTGACACCGATCCGGACGATTCTAAATCGCAGACCGGATACGTATTTACACTAAACGGAGGAGTGTCGGTTGGTGCGAGTTCTAAACAAAGCGTCGTGCTGGATCTACATGTGAAGCGGAGTACATAGCAGCTTCGAAGCAGCTAATGAAGGAGTCGGATGAAGGAGTTCATATCCGATCTAGGTGTCATACCTAGTGCATCGGGTCCAATGAAAATCTTCGTGACAATCTTGGAGCAATTGCCTTAGCGAAGGAATCCAGATTTCACAAGAGGACCAAGCACATCAAGAGACGCTTCAATTCCATCCGGACTTAGTCCGTGGGAGACATAGAGATTTGCAAGATACATACGGATCTGAATGTTGCGCACCGTTGACTAAGCCTCTTCCACGAGCAAAACATGATCAGCACCAAGACTCCATGGGTGTTAGAATCATTACTATGTAATCTAGATTATTGACTCTAGTGCAAGTGGGAGATCAAGGAAATATGCCCTAGAGGCAATAATAAAGTTATTATTTATTTCCTTATTTCATGATAAATGTTTATCATTCATGCTAGAATTGTATTAACCGGAAACATGATACATGTGTGAATGCATAGACAAAACAATATGTCACTAGTATGCCTCTACTAGACTAGCTTGTTAATCAAAGATGGTTATGTTTCCTAACCATGAACAAAGAGTTGTTAGTTGATTAACAAGGTCACATCATTAGTAGAATGATCGATTGACATGACCCATTCCCTTAGCTTAGCACACGATCGTTTAGTATGTTGCTACCGCTTTCATCCATAACTTATACATGTTCCTGTAACTATGAGATTATGCAACTCCGTTTACGGAGGAACACTTTGGTGCTACCAAACGTCACAACGAATCGGGTGATTATAAAGGAGTACTACAGTGTCTCCAAAGGCGATGTTGGGTTGGCGTATTTGAGATTAGGTTTTGTCACTCCGATTGTCGAAGAGGTATCTCTGGGCCCTCTCGGTAATGCACATCACTTGAAGCCTTGCAAGCACTACAACTAATGAGTTAGTTGTGAGATGATGTATTACGGAACGAGTAAAGAGACTTGCGATAGCGAGATTGAACTAGGTATTGGATACCGACGATCGAATCTCGCAAGTAACATACCGATGACAAAGGAACAACGATGTTGTTATGCGGTCTGACCGATAAAGATCTTCAGAGAATATGTAGGAACCAATATGGGCATCCAGGTCCCGCTGTTGGTTATTGACCGTGAATAGTTCTAGGTCATGTCTACATTGTTCTCGAACCGTAGGGTCCGCACGCTTAAGGTTTCGATGATGGTTATTATGAGTTTATGAGTTTTGATGTACGAAGAAGTTCGAGTCCGGATGTGATCACGAACATGACGAGGAGTCTCGAAATGGTCGAGACATAAAGATTGATATATTGGAAGCCTATGTTTGGAGTTCGAATGGTTCCGGCGAAACAGAATTTATCGAGTACCGGAGGTTACCGAACCCCGGGAGGTAAATGGGCCATAGTGGGCCTTAGTGGAAAGGAGAAAGGGCCAGCCCTAGGTGGCAAGGCCTCCCCCCCCCTAGTCCTACTAGGACTAGGAAAGGGGCCGCCCCTCTCTCTCTTCCCCTCAGAATCCTATTCCAACTAGGATTGGGGGAATCCTACTCCCGAGGAGTAGGACTCCTGGCGCGCCTCCCTTGGCCGGCCGGCCCCTCCCCTGCTCCTTTATATACGGGGCAGGGGGCACCCTAGGACACACAAGTTAGATCTACGGATCGTTCCTCGGCCGTGTCGGTGCCCCCTCCACCATATTCCACCTCGGTCATACCGTTGCGAAGCTTAAGCGAAGCCTCGCGCCGATGAAACATCAAGATCGTCACCACGCCGTCGTCTTGACGGAACTCTCCTCGACACTCGGCTGGATCGGAGTACGAGGGACGCCATCGAGCTGTCGTGTGTCAAGAACTCGGGGCGCCGAGTAACGGCGCCGGATCGGTCGGATCGCGGGAGAACGTCGACTACTTCCTCTACGCTGTGATCGCTTCGCCCGGGTCTCGAGGGTACGTAGACAACACTCTCCCCTCTCGTTGCTATTCATCACCATGATCTTGCGTGTGCGTAGGAAATTTTTTGAAATTACTACGTTCCCCAACATGGGCCTCGACCCACCGGCGCAATTCCAGCCAGCCGCCCACCCACCTTCCCACACACACTCCCTTATCCCCCACCCACCAAAACCCTAGCCCACTACTCCACTCCCTTCCCCTCGATTCCCCACGCCTCTCCCCCTCTTCCCCGATGGGATCTGGATCAGGGCAGTTGCCCCGGCCCCGTCGAACGCCGCCCGCTGCCCCAAGATCGCCGGACGCCTCGCCTTCCTCCACTCCTCCCCCTCTCCTCTCGATCCCATCTGGATCGGGAGAGGCCCCGACCCGCCGCCGCTCAACGCCCCGGACGCCGCCGCCCGCCGACGCTGTCACCGCCCTCCCAGCGCTGTCATCGCGCCTCGCCGACTCCACCCACGGCCTGCCTCCTCGACGCCGACGTCTCCGACCCTCTCGAGCCCGCCTCGATCCCTACATTACCTGTGAGCTCCCTACTACTCGCCCGGTCATCATACTTATATCGCCCGTCAGACGCTGCGACACTGTCGCGACACGCTGCGCTGGGCTGCTGCGTTGCCGCGCTCTGCTGTTGGGCGCCGACGCCCATCCGCGCACCGCCCGACGCCCCATCGCTTCTGCGCCGCCAACAACACTCGCCAGTGTCGCCTCCCGCAGCCTGCTGCTGATTTGCTCTGCGCGCTGCTGCTGCTTTCGCCGCCGCGCCGCTCGCCGACCCGCTCCCGCTGCCGCCCTGGCGCCGTTTGTCGGCCGCGCCCCGCAGAATCGCTCGCTCTTTCGCGACCCATGGCGCGCCCGCCGCCTCTGCCGCCCACTGCTGCTTGCCGCGCCTCAAGGCCCAGCAGCGTTGGCGCCCGGCGCCCTCCTCCTCCTTCCAGCATCCGGGGGCTCTACACCGCCTCGGGTGCGTGCCTCCCCCGGCGGCATCGGGCCGGGCGCCCATCGGTCTGGCTGCTCGCCGTGGCCATTCGTGTTGGCCGCGCCGGTCTGTCTCCGTGCGGTGCCCACGCCCATTAGCCTGGCCCGCAAGGCCCCAGGGCCTATGACAATGGCCCCATGCCCAAAATTTTTAATAAAAAAGGATTTAAAAAATAAAAATAAAAATAATTAAATAATTAGTTAAATTAATTAATTAACTTAATTAAACCTAATTAGATTAGCCTAATTAACTAGTTCAACTAATTAACTGTGATTAATTAACTAACAGTGAATGACATGCGGGACCCACATGTTAGTTGACCCGACCAACGCCTGTTGATCGCTTGGTGTCATGCTGACGTCATCATGACGTCAGCAAGCACTATTCTGGATAATGTTAATTTAATTAATAATTAATAAATTAGAAAATGTTTTAAAACTTTAAAAATTAATATAAATTAAACCGTAGCTCGATGAAAATACTTTCTACATGAAAGTTGCTCGAACGACGAGATTTAATCCGGATACGCAGCCCGTTCGTCCGCCACACACCCCTAGCATACCGAACACGCAACTTTCCCCTCCGGTTCACCGGTCCAAAACGCTAAACACCGGATACTTTCCGGATGTTTCCCCACCCAGTATCACCTATCCCTACGTTAGGTCACCTCTAGCACAACGTATTACCGCTTCTTGCTTTTTGTTACATTTGATTGCTCTGTTATTTATTGTGTTCCCCCTCCGTTACTTCTTTCCGGTAGACCCTGAGACCGATGCCGGTACCCATGTGATCGACTACATCGACGACCTCTCCTTGCTAGAGCAACCAGGCAAGCCCCCCCTTGATCACCAGATATCGCCTATTCTTCTCTATACTGCTTGCATTAGAGTAGTGTAGTATGTTACTGTTCGGTTACTCCTATTCTGTTGCATAGCCTATCATTGTTGCTACAGTCATTGATACCTTACCCGCAATCCTAAATGCTTAGTATAGGATGCTAGTTTATCATCATTGGCCCTACATTCTTGTCGATGCGCCTTGCTATACTATCGGGCCGTGATCACTTGGGAGGTGATCACGGTATATACTATACATACATACATACTATACAGATGGTGACTAAAGTCGGGTCCGCTCAAGAGTACCCGCAAGTGATTCTCGATGAGGGGCCGAAAGGACAGTGGCTCCATCCCGGTAGAGGTGGGCCCGGGTTCCCGACGGCCCCGACTATTACTTTGTGGAGCGACAGGCAGGTTGAGACCACCTAGGAGACAGGTGGGCCTGGCCCTGTTCGGCGTTCGCGGATACTTAACACGCTTAACGAGATCTTGGTATTTGATCTGAGTCTGGCCATTTGGTCTATACGCACTAACCATCTACGTGGGAGTAGTTATGGGTATCCCGGCGTCGTGGTATCAGCCGAAGCCTTCTTGACGTCAGCGACGGAGCAGCGCGCGCCGGATTGGACTGCGTTAACGCAACTTCCTTTGTAATGGAGGTTGCTAGGTCTGTTTCCGGCCGCCCTCGCAACGTGCAGGTGTGCTCAGGGCGATGGGCCCGGACCCCTGCGCGCATAGGATTTAGACCGGCGGGCTGACCTCTCTGTTGTGCCTAGGTGGGGCTGCGACGTGTTGATCTTCCGAGGCCGGCATGACCGGAAAGTGTGTCCGCCAAATGGGATCAAGCGTGTTGGGTTATGTGGTGCACCCTGCAGGAAGTTTATCTATTCGAATAGCCGTGTCCCTCGGTAAAAGGACGACCGGAGTTGTACCTCGACCTTATGACAACTAGAACCGGATACTTAATAAAACACACCTTCCAAGTTCCACGCACAACCCGGTGATTGCTTTTCCACGGGCGACGAGGAGGATCGCGGGTAGGATTATGCTATGCGATGCTACTGGAGATGCTACTTGGAGATGCTTCTTGGAGATGCTACATGGCGATGCTACTTGAAGGACTTGATCTACTCTCTTCTACATGTTTGCAAGACGGAGGCTGCCGAGCGTAGTCTTCGACGTGATTAGTTATCCCCTCTTATTCGGCATTCTGCAGCTCACCCACTCATATGGCCTCCTTACACATATACCCATGCATATGTAGTGTAGTTCTTGCTTGCGAGTACTTTGGATGAGTACTCACGGTTGCTTTCTTCCCCTTTTTCCCCTTTCCCTTCTTTACGGTTGTCGCAACTAGATGCTTTGGAGCCAGAGCGACGCCACCGTCGATGACGACTACTACACTAGAGGTGCCTACTACTACGTGCGGTGGCTTTGACGACGACCGGGGAGTAGCTTAGGAGGATCCTGCGGGAGGCTGCGCCTCTTCGATCTGATCCCAGTTTGTGCTAGCCTTCTTAAGGCGCACTTGTTTAACTTATGTCTCAGTACTCAGATATTGTTGCTTCCACGACTCGTCTATGATCGAGCACTTGTATTCGAGCCCTCGAGGCCCCGGCTTGTATTATGATGCTTGTATGACTTATTTATGTTTTTAGAGTTGTGTTGTGATATCTTCCGTGAGTCCTCGATCTTGATCGTACACGCTTGCATGCATGATTAGTGTACGATTGAATCGGGGCGTCAAGTTGGTATCGAGCCGATCGCTGTAGGAATCCCCTTCTATACTCCTTGGCGAAGTCGGGTCTAGTCAATACAAAACTTTTACTAACATGGTTGTGTGTCTTACGGGCACGCCGCCATTGGGTGGTAGTAGGATCTTTACTCCTCGACCTTTACTCGGGACTCGATCTCTCTTCTATTCGGGTTAAATGAATTTTGCTAAATCTAACATTAGGATCTCGTTATCACTTTCACCCGGAGAGCCCTTATTACTAAGGATCGCCTCTGCGCACATGAAGACCTCAAGATACTCACCGCGTTTACCCGAGAACTTGTCTTCATCGCGTTTGCAATTCCCTTCCACTGTCAACCCTTATGGATAACTACTTGCGCTTGTTATTCTTACATTCATCCCCGCTAGTCTTGTTATTACAAGATACCCGAAATACTCGCCATTGTTTCGATAATCCTTGAGCTTATTGCCTTGCTGTTCTTTGTCACTGAATACCCCTACGGATAATTCTCGCACTTATCGAGTATCCGCTATCCCCCGATTGTTCATATGCTTTTTAAATTACTTGGAAATACTACCCGATCTTCCGAGTATCCTCTTCAAACTATTGCTCGGCAAATACTTGTCTGCTTGCAATATGGATGCTTTCCATATGTGTAGCGATATTCATTAGTATCCTTTGACACGATCATTTTGATCCTATCGATTCAACATGTGTGTGAAAGCACGCAATCATCGGTTGATCCTTTAAATTATCTTTCCGGCACAGACATCATTTTTGAACATGAGCTGGTTCTCGACCAAACTATTTGTCGTCAATTGTGCCTCTGGTCTATCCAACTTATCCATACTTGATCAGAGCGTCTGCTTCTGATCCCTTGTTTTGGAAATCATAATTCCTTTGTTATCTAAGCATCGAATTGTTCAGATGTTCTATAATATGATGCCCGTGCATTCTTCTTCCTCTGGTTGAGTATCGATGCTCACATCAGATCCCTTGTGGACCATCGGTTCCTTTGTTGGATTCTACCCGACAGTGTCCTTCATATTGAATAACCTTGAGAACCTTTCCATGGGTATATAATGCCTTTGGTAAATTGTATCATCTGCTTTTGAACTTGCTCTACTATCGAGTTTGTGTTAATTACTTCTAAAAATTTGTGGTATATGTTCCTAAGATGCCTCAATGGGTTGAACCGATACCTTAACTAATCTATGTGAGCCCGAAAGATTTCACGGGCCATACTCATCTGGTATTTCACCAGGTAAAACTTTCAGCACTAATACCATTATCAAAACGAGAAGTGAATGTAAGGTTCTGCTTTGGAGAAGTGGGAGTCGACCTTGAACTTTGTGTTCATGCCCATGGACACGATGTAGATCCTATCATGGAAGCTTCTTGTAATAATAACTATTCCCTTGATATAATATCATCTGGTATCTGTGAATTGATCCTTTGCAATCATGGTTCCAACCATATTTTCTACTTGATCCCATTTCTCAAGCAAGTGAAAACACTTGTCTTCTGCGGATCAATACCTCTCCGCAACCCCTATGTCAATCTTCCTTCGAGAAATACCCTCCAGTATCTCGAGAATATCAACGAACTGTGTTGCTTCCTATGAGTCTTCATCTATTATTGCTTCTCACCAATTTCAGATTTCCCCCGGGTTCTGAGTTATTTCACTCCAGAACACCGGTAAGTGAATCGATTCCGCACTTCGATTCAATAACTGTAAGTAATTTTCATTGCTTACGAGTTTAATAATCCTTCAAGTCATTCCTAGCCTGATTGGCTATATCATTGTGCTAATTTTTAACTGTGCTACCGGGTCCTTCTTCTCGGAGCACAAATTTCGACGGTGAGCTAATCTTACAATCGATCTTCCTCGTCATATCGTTTGTCCTTGAACAGCAAGCTTGATTTCGAGTTTGTGTCGTACCCATGGTCCCAATGACTTTTGGCTTCATCATTTCCGTTGACTTGATGTCATCACCGATCAGTTACATCTTCTCGAAACCTCTCGACAAATGTGTCATGATCATCATCAACATTCTGAGGTCTTCCAAGATATCAATCGAATTCTTGATGAGAAATAGCATCCTTTGCCCTCGATGGTTTGGGTTATCATCCACAACATTATTGCATTCCCTCCAACACAAAATTTGTTCCTGTTTTGTGTTGTACCTTGAGTTCCTTGTTATCCAACTTATGTTATGATTCTACCGCGGAGTATTACCATCTTTGATGTCAAGAATGTTGTGAGGATTGCTCCACCTCTTAAGAATTCTTGGTATAGTGATATTTCTCACCATCACCATTCTTTCTTGGTCCTCGTGTTGATTCCAACCAGGGTACCAACAAGTGAGCGTGCTATTTGGATTCCGCCCTTCTAGCAACCCTATTGCTTTGAAGTTAATGGTCGGCCGTTCATTCTTAGACTATTGATCATTGAATCACCATTCCAATGTTGGTCGTGCAACCCAGCCCATATTTCGGTTGCACCTTTCAACCATTGTTAAATTGTGTATGTTTTCCCCAAGCATACATCAATATATCATTTTGATCTGGCAAATGCTATCTCCTTTGTTCACATAATTGTGGAAATCCATCCTTTGGAAATTTTGATGAATTGTCGTTGAGTTCATCAGCCACCTCCTTGTCCTCTCCTTGGGTTAATGATGAACTCTTGTTAATGGAAATCACTTCATAGTTCATTTCCCGAGAGTCTTACAGTGTCATCCCGTCAATTTGTGTTGCACCTTTCTTCTTAGGCATCCTGAGTCTGAGGTATCCTGACACCAATCAGATCTGAATCTCGGTCGGATATGATGGTTGGAACATATTTCCAAGAGTTATAACATCTTTATATGACCCGGTAAGGTGATGTCATGCCTAGCACACCTGGCCGGAGGACTTATGGTTATAGTTCATCCTTTTTAGCAAGGTTATCCATTCTTCCATGAGGAAAGTGTAAGACTTATTCTACAAGTTGTTCCTGATGGATCCTTTTTGTTTCCAAAGTCTGATTTTCACCTGTTGACCATGTCAATGCTATCTCGAAGCATGTCTATGGTACTCCGTTCTTCAACCAGAACATTTGAAGCCCAATGCTAATTGTTTCTTGCTAAACTATCCAAACCCCGTTGTATGGATAATGTCATGAAAAATTCTCTCCCCTCACCTAGAGGCTTTTCTACTTTCTATCCTGTCATGGATATCAAGATCCGCTTGTCCTTGGGAAGGATACTTACCTAAAATATGTGTTTAAACACATTTTCCATTCCATTGTTCTATTTGATGTAATAATCATATTTCCCTTTCATTGTTTGGTTTAACCTTTCTTGTGATCTATATGACCTAAGCAACAATATTCCCCTGCTTATGTAAAGACCTCGTTGCACAAATCTGTCGGTAAGACCCTATTGCTTTTGTTGATGACATTCTAGTAACCGTCGATGGACGAGAACTTTGCCTATTGGTCCGCCTCGTTCAACGAGCAGGAAAATGGTTCTCTTCGTCCCTCGCCCTTGGTACCGATGTTGTTGTCGACATAATCGGCGAGACTAACCTCGACATGCCTTGCTTACATGACCGTGCAAGATGTCAACGCCTTCCTTCTTTTAACCCACATGGTGGGCTCAGAACCCACAGTCCCGTGATCGAAACTCGACTCTCTGTACAACCTGTTGTCAAAGTTATTCCTCGTGCTTGACTTTGTATGTAATTCCCGGGCCACTAGCCTGTTGATCTATTCTGGTATCGGACGCAGTACTTATTCCCGTTGCTCTGAACCCCTTTCGCACTCTGCTTCAGGCAATGAACGATTGCCTATCCGCTTGAAACTTCTTATCGCACCGTCTTACTTTGCTCTCGATGTGTGTCATTTGTTCAACTCGAGAGATACTCATATGTTCATTCTTGGGATACCCCCAGATGAATTTCCCTTATAACATCCCATCATTGTAGAGCTGCCCCTTACCTATTCGTAAGTACGATGGAGTTCCCCGAAGAAAGGACGACAACTTCATCATAATTCTTTGGAATAAAGAATTGAAGACATCAACGAAAGGGATTAACTTCTTTGAGAAGGCCTGTTAGAATATCGTAACCAGACCTTCCCCCTAGTCCCCCTCTTAAATCTCGGGACGAGATTTCTTGTAGTAGAGGAGAATTGTGACGCCCGGATACTTACGCTACAGTGATCCCCGCTAATGATGCCACGTCACCTCGGTTACTGTGGATAAACTCGCGTTAGTTCGAAACCTAGTTCGAATTTCAAATTTAAAATCGAGGCAAACAATAAAAGTTTTAAAATATTAAACAAAAATGTTCGGTGTGTGACCAATATTGCTAAAGTAATTACATTGAAGAAAGCATAATTTTACAAAGTGCCTAAGTGCTTTAAACTAAATAAAATAGAAAAGAAAAAGAAATAAAAGAAAACAAAAGCAAAGCAAAAATAAAATAAAACAGAACCCCCCACTGGCTCTCGACCCACCGGTCAAGAACCAGCCAGTCGGCCCACCCCCCCACACACACTCCCTTATCCCCCCACCCGACCAAAACCCTAGCCCACTACTCCACTCCCTCCCTCGATTCCCCACGCCTCCCCCTCTTCCCGATGGGATCTGGATCGGCGGTTGCCCGGCCCGTCGAACGCCGCCCGCGCCCCAAGATCGCCGGACGCCTCGCCTTCCTCCTCCTCCCCTCTCCTCTCGATCCCATATGGATCGGGAGAGGCCACCCGCCGCCGCTCACGCCCCGGACGCCGCCGCCGCTTGCACCGCACGCCCTCCCAGCTCGTCGCGCCTCGCCGACTCCACCCCACCGCCTGCCTCTCGACGCCGACGATGTCTCCGACCCTCTCCGAGCCCGCTGCCTCGATCCCTACATTACCTCGTGAGCTCCCCCTCTACTCGCCGGCCGCGCCCATGCGCCGTCAAGACGCGCTGACACTGCCGCGCACGCTGCGCTGGGCGCTGCGTGCCGCGCTCTGCTGTTGGCGCCGACGCCCATCCGCGACCGCCCGACGCCCATCGCTTCCTGCCGCCACTTAACACCCTCGCCAGTGTCGCCTCCCGCAGCTCATTGCTGATTTGCTCTGGCGCTGCTGCTTTCTGCCGCGCCGCGCCGCCATCGACCCGGCTCCTTGCCGCCCTGGCGCTGTTAAATCGGCAGCGCCCTCAACCGCTTCGCTCCGCTCGCGACCCATGGCGCGCTTCGCCGCCTCTGCCGCCATCGCTTGCTGCTTCAAGGCCTCGGCAGAATACCACGTTGCGCCCGGCGCCCTCCCTCCTCCTTCGCGCATCCCGGGGCTCTACACCGCCTCGTCGTGCCCTCCCAGTCAAGATCACGCCGGCGCCCCATCGGTCTAGCTCGCCGTGGCCATTCGTGTTGGCGCGCCTCGGTTCTGTCGCCGGTGCCCACGCCCATTAGCCCAGCGCCCGCAAGGCCCCTGGGGCCTATGACAGTGGGCCCCCATGCCCAAAACTTTTAATAAAAAAAGGATTAAAAAAATAAAAATAAAAATAATTAAATAATTAGTTAAATTAATTAATTAACTTAATTAAACCTAATTAGATTAGCCTAATTAACTAGTTCAACTAATTAACTGTGATTAATTAACTAACAGTGAATGACATGCGGGACCCACATGTCACGACCCGACCAACGCCTGCTGATCGTTGGTGTCATCTTGACGCCATCATGACGCCGGCAAGCACTATTCGATAATGTTAATTTAATTAATAATTAATAAATTAGAAAATGTTTTAAAACTTTAAAAATTAATATAAATTAAACCGTAGCTCGATGAAAATACTTTCTACATGAAAGTTGCTCGAACGCACGAGACGAATCCGATCGCAGCCCGCTCGTCCGCCACACACCCCTAGCATACCGAACACGCAACTTTCCCCTCCGGTTCACGGTCCAAAACGCTAAACACCGGGATACTTTCCTGATGTTTCCCCCTTCACCGTATCACCTATCCCTACGTTAGGTCACCTCTAGCACAACGATTACCGCTTCTTGCTTTTTGTTACATTTGATTGCTCTGTTATTTATTGTGTTCCCCATCCGCTACTTCTTTCCTAGACCACGAGACCGATGCGGTACCCTGTGATCGACTACATCGACGACCTCTCCTTGCCAGAGCAACCAGCAAGCCCCCTTGATCACCAGATATCGCCTATTCTTCTCTATACTGCTTGCATTAGAGTAGTGTAGTATGTTACTGTTCGGTTACTCCTATTCTGTTGCATAGCCTATCATTGTTGCTACAGTCATTGATACCTTACCCGCAATCCTAAATGCTTAGTATGGGATGCTAGTTTATCATCATTGGCCCTACATTCTTGTCAGTCTGCCTTGCTATACTATCGGGCCGTGATCACTTGGGAGGTGATCACGGTATATACTATACATACATACATACTATACAGATGGTGACTAAAGTCGGGTCCGCTCAAGAGTACCCGCAAGTGATTCTGATGAGGGGCCGAAAGACAGTGGCTCCATCCCGTAGAGGTGGGCCTGGGTTCCCCGACGGCCCCGATCGTTACTTTGTGGCGGAGCGACAGGCAGGTTGAGACTACCTAGGAGGCAGTGGGCTGGCCTGCTCGGCGTTCATGCGGATACTTAACACGCTTAACGAGATCTTGGTATTTGATCCGAGTCCGCCATTTGGTCTATACGCACTAACCATCTACGTGGGAGTAGTTATGGGTATCCCGCGTCGTGGTATCACCGAAGCCTTCTTGACGTCGGCGACGAGCGGCGCTACCGGATTGGACTGCGTTAACGCAACTTCCTTTGTAATGGAGGTTGCTAGGTGCATTGCGGCCGCCCTCATAACGCAGTGTGTGCTCAGGGCGATGGGCCCGGACCCCTGCGCGCATAGGATTTAGACCGGCGGGCTGACCTCTCTGTTGTGCCTAGATGGGGCTGCGACGTGTTGATCTTCCGAGGCCGGGCATGACCCAGGAAAGTGTGTCCGGCCAAATGGGATCAAGCGTGTTGGGTTATGTGGTGCACCCATGCAGGGAAGTTTATCTATTCGAATAGCCGTGTCCCTCGGTAAAAGGACGACCCGGAGTTGTACCTCGACCTTATGACAACTAGAACCGGATACTTAATAAAACACACCCTTCCAAGTTCCACAGACAACCCGGTGATCGCTTTTCCACGGGGCGACGAGGGGAGGATCGCCGGGTAGGATTATGCTATGCGATGCTACTGGAGATGCTACTTGGAGATGCTTCTTGGAGATGCTACATGGCGATGCTACTTGAAGGACTTCAGTCTACTCTCTTCTACATGCTGCAAGACGGAGGCTGCGAAGCGTAGTCTTCGACGAGATTAGTTATCCCCTCTTATTCGGCATTCTGCGCTTCACCCACTCATATGGCCTCCTTACACATACCCATGCATATGTAGTGTAGTTCCTTGCTTGCGAGTACTTTGGATGAGTACTCACGGTTGCTTTCTTCCCCTTTTTCCCCTTTCCCTTCTTTACGGTTGTCGCAACCAGATGTCGGAGCCTGTGAGCGAGACGCCACCGTCGGCGGCGACTACTACACTAGAGGTGCCTACTACTACGTGCGAGGCTGCGGCGATTTACGACCGAGAGTAGCTTAGGAGGATCCTGAGGCGGGAGGCTGCGCCTCTTCGATCTGTATCCCAGCTTTGTGCTAGCCTTCTTAAGGCGCACTTGTTTAACTTATGTCCGTACTCGAGATATTGTTGCTTCCGCGACTCGCCTATGATCGAGCACTTGTATTCGAGCCCTCGAGGCCCTGGCTTGTATTATGATGCTTGTATGACTTATTTATGTTTTTAGAGTTGTGTTGTGATATCTTCCGTGAGTCCTCGATCTTGATCGCATACGCTATGCGTGCATGATTAGTGTCGATTGAATCGGGCGCCACGATGTCTGAACTTCGGAGGCTCAGACGCTTGGTGCTTGGATCGGTCGGATCGTGAAAATGTACGAATACATCAACCGAGTTGTGCTAATGCTTCCGCTTACGTTCTACGAGGGTACGTGGACGAACACTCTCCCCTCTCGTTGCTATATCATCACCATGATCTTGCGTGTGCGTAGGAATTTTTTTGAAATTACTACGTTCCCCAACAGTGGCATCCGACCCTAGGTTTTATGCGTTGATGTTATATGCACGAGTAGAACACAAGTGACTTGTGGGCGATACAAGTCATACTGCTTACCAGCATGTCATACTTTGGTTCGGCGGTATTGTGAGATGAAGCGGCCCGACCGACATTACGCCAGACGCCACGCGAGACTGGTTTCACCGTTACGAGCACTCGTGCTTAAAGGTGGCTGGCGGGTGTCTGTCTCTCTCACTTTAGCTGAATCGAGTGTGGCTACGCCCAGTCCTTGCGAAGGTTAAAACAACACCAACTTGACGAACTATCGTTGTGGTTTTTGATGCGTAGGTAAGAACGGTTCTTGCTAAGCCCGTAGCAGCCACGTAAAATTTGCAACAACAAAGTGGAGGACGTCTAACTTGTTTTTGCAGGGCATGTTGTGATGTGATATGGTCAAGACGTGATTCTATATTTTATTGTATGAGATGATCATGTTTTGTAACCGAAGTTATCGGCAACTGGTAGGAGCCATATGGTTGTCGCTTTATTGTATGAAATGCAACGCATACATAATTGCTTTACTTTATCACTAAGCGGTAGCGATAGTCGAGAAGCAATAGATGGCGAACGACAACGATGCTACGATGGAGATCAAGGTGTCGCTACCGGTGACGATGGTGATCATGACGGTGCTTGAAGATGGAGATCACAAGCACAAGATGATGATGGCCATATCATATCACTTATATTGATTGCATGTGATGTTTATCCTTTATGCATCTTATCTTGCTTTGATTGACGGTAGCATTTTAAGATGATCTCTCACTAATTATCAAGAAGTTTCTCCCTGAGTATGCACCATTGCGAAAGTTCTTCGTGCTGAGACACCACGTGATGATCGAGTGTGATAGGCTCTACGTTCAAATACAACGGTGCAAAACAGTTGCACACGCGAATACTCAGTTATACTTGACGAGCCTAGCATATACAGATATGGCCTCGAACACGGAGACCGAAGGTCGAGCGTGAATCATATAGTAGATATGATCAACATAGTGATGTTCACCATTGAAACTACTCCATCTCACGTGATGATCGGACATGGTTTAGTTGATTTGGATCACGTGATCACTTAGATGACTAGAGAGATGTCTGTCTAAGTGGGAGTTCTTAAGTAATATGATTAATTGAACATAAATTTATCATGAACTTAGTACCTGATAGTATTTTGCTTGTCTATGTTTGTTTGTAGATAGATGGCTCGTCTTTGTTGTTCCGTTGAATTTTAATGCGTTCCTTGAGAAAGCAAAGTTGAAAGATGATGGTAGCAATTACACGGATCGGGTCCGTAACTCGAGGATTATCCTCATTGCTGCACTGTAAAAGTTACGCCCCGAAGCACCGCTGGTGCCAGAACTGTTCTTGATGCAATCGACGACGTTAAGAACATCTGGCGAGCAAAGCCGATGACTACTCGATAGTTCGATGTGCCATGCTTTACGGCTTAGAACCGGGTCTTCAACGACGTTTTGAACGTCATGGAGCATATGAGATGTTCCAGAGTTGAAGTTAATATTTCAAGCAAATGCCCGGATTGAGAGATATGAAGTCTCCAATAAGTTCTATAGCTGCAAGATGGAGGAGAATAGTTCGTCGGTGAACACATACTCAAAATGTCGGGTATAATAATCACTTGATTCAACCGGGAGTTAATCTTCACGATGATAGTGTCATTGATGAATTCTCCAATCATCGCCACCAAGCTACAAGAGCTTCGTGATGAACTATAACATGCAAGGGATGAACAAGACTATTCCCGAGCTCTTCGCAATGTTGAAAGCTGTGGAGGTAGAAATCAAGAAGGAGCATCAAGTGTTGATGGTTAACAAAACCACCAGTTTCAAGAAGAAGGGCAAAGGGAAGAAGAAGGGAAACTTCAAAAAGAACGGCAAGCAAGTTGCTTGCTCAAGAGAAGAAACCCAAGTCTGGACCTAAGCTTGAAACCGAGTGCTTCTACCGCAAGCGACCGACACCGAAGCGGAACTGCCCCAAGTATTTGGCGGATAAGAAGGATGGCAAAGTGAACAAAGGTATATGTGATATACATGTTATTGATGTGTACCTTACTAATGCTTGCGTAGCACTGGTATTTGATATCGGTTCTGCTGCTAATATTTGCAACTCAAAGCAGGGGACTACGGATTGCGAAGATTAGCTAAGGACGAGGTGATGATGCGCGTGGGAAATGGTTCCAAAGTCGATGTGATCGCGGTCGGCACACTACCTCTACATCTACCATCGGGATTAGTATTAGACCTAAATAATTGTTATTTGGTGCCAGCGTTGAGCATGAACATTATATCTGGATCTTGTTTAATGCGAGATGGTTATTCATTTAAATCAGAGAATAATGGTTGTTCTATTTATATGAGTAATATCTTTTATGGTCATGCGCCCTTGAAGAATGGTCTATTTTTATTGAATCTCGATAGTAGTGATACACATATTAATAGTGTTGAAACCAAAAGATGCAGAGTTGATAACGATAGTGCAACTTATTTGTGGCACTGCCGTTTAGATCATATCGGTGTAAAGCGCATGAAGAAACTCCATACTGATGGGCTTTTGGAATCACTTGATTATGAATCACTTGGTACTTGCGAACCGTGCCTTATGGGCAAGATGACTAAAACGCCGTTCTCCAGAACTATGGAGAGAGCAACAGATTTGTTGGAAATCATACATACAGATGTATGTGGTCCAATGAATGTTGAGGCACGTGGCGGATATCGTTATTTTCTCACCTTCACAGATGATTTAAGCAGATATGGGTATATCTACTTAATGAAACACAAGTCTGAAACATTTGAAAAGTTCAAAGAATTTCAGAGTGAAGTGGAAAATCATCACAAGAAAATAAAGTTTCTACGATCTGATAGTGGAGGAGAATATTTGAGTTACGAGTTTGGTCTACACTTGAAACAATGCGGGATAGTCTTGCAACTCATGCCACCTGGAACACCACAACGAAATGGTGTGTCCGAACGTCGTAATCGTACTTTGCTTGATAAGGTGCGATCTATGATGTCTCTTACCGATTTACCGCTATCGTTTTGGGGTTATGCTTTAGAGACGGCCGCATTCACATTAAATAGGGCACCATCAAAATCCGTTGAAACGACGCCTTATGAACTATGGTTTGGCAAGAAACCAAAGTTGTCGTTTCTTAAAGTTTGGGTATGCGATGCTTATGTGAAGAAACTTCAACCAGATAAGCTCGAACCCAAATCGGAGAAATGTGTCTTCATAGGATACCCAAAGGAGACTATTGGGTACACCTTCTATCACAGATATGAGGGAAAAATTTTTGTTGCTAAAATCAGATCCTTTCTAGAGAAGGAGTTTCTCTCGAAAGAAGTGAGTGGGAGGAAAGTAGAACTTGATGAGATAACTGTATCTACTCCCTTATTGGAAAGTAGTTCATCACAAGAACCGGTTCCTGTGACAACTACACCAATCAGTGAGGAAACTAATGATATTGATCATGAAACTTCAGATCAAGTTTCTACTGAACCTTGTAGGTCTACCAGAGTAAGATCCGCACTAGAGTGGTACGGTAATCCTATTCTGGAAGTCATGTTACTTGACCATGATGAACCCACGAACTATGAGGAAGCGATGATGAGCCCAGATTCCGCAAAATGGCTAGAGGCCATGAAATCTGAGATGGGATCCATGTATGAAAACAAAGTATGAACTTTGGTTGACTTGCCCGATCGGCAAGCCATTGAGAATAAATGGATCTTTAAGAAGAAGACTGACGCTGATGGTAATGTAACTGTCTATAAAGCTCGACTTGTTGCGAAAGGTTTTCGACAAGTTCAAGGGGTTGACTACGATGAGACTTTCTCACCCGTAGCGATGCTTAAGTCTGTCCGAATCATGTTAGCTATTGTTGCATTTCATGATTATGAAATTTGGCAAATGGATGTCAAAACTGCATTCTTGAATGGATTTCTAGAAGAAGAGTTGTATATGATGCAGCCAGAAGGTTTTGTTGATCCAAAAGGTGCTAACAAAGTATGCAAGCTCCAGCGATCCATTTATGGACTGGTGCAAGCATCTCGGAGTTGGAATAAACGTTTTGATAGTGTGATCAAAGCATATGGTTTTATATGAGACTTTTGGAGAAGCCTCAGATTTACAAGAAAGTGAGTGGGAGCTCAGAGCATTTCTAGTTTTATATGTAGATGACATATTATTAATTGGAAATGATATAGAATTTCTGGATAGCATAAAGGGATACTTGAATAAAAGTTTTTCAATGAAAGACCTCGTGAAGCTGCTTACATATTGGGCATCAAGATCTATAGAGATAGATCAAGACGCTTAATAGGACTTTCACAAAGCACATACCTTGACAAAATTTTGAAAAGTTCAAAATGGATCGAGCAAAGAAAGGATTCTTGCCTGTGCTACAAGGTGTGAAGTTGAGTCAAACTCAATGCCCGACCACAGCAGAAGATAGAGAGAAAATGAAAGATGTTCCTATGCTTCACCCATAGGCTCTATCATGTATGCAATGTCAGTACCAGACCGACGATGCTTAGCAATAAGCTTGGCAGAAGGTACCAAAGTAATCAAGGAGTGGATCATCGGACAGCGGTCAAGAACATCCCGAAATACCGAAAAGGACTAAGGATATGTTTCTCGATATGGAGGTGACAAAGAGCTAGTCGTAAATGGTTACGCCGATGTAAGCTTTGACACCGATCCGGATGATTCTAAATCGCAAACCGGATACGTGTTTATATTAAATGGTGGAGCTGTAAGTTGGTGCAGTTCTAAACAAAGCGTCGTGGCGGGATCTACATGTGAAGCGGAGTACATAGCTGCTTCTGAAGCAGCAAATGAAGGAGTCTGGATGAAGGAGTTCATTTCCGATCTAGGTGTCATACCTAGTGCATCGGGACCAATGAAAATCTTCTGTGACAATACTGGTGCAATTGCCTTGGCAAAGGAATCCAGATTTCACAAGAGGACCAAGCACACCAAGAGACGCTTCAATTCCATTCGGGACCAAGTCCAAGTGGGAGACATAGAGATTTGCAAGATACATACGGATCTGAATGTTGCAAACCCGTTGACTAAGCCTCTCTCACGAGCAAAACATGATCAGCACCAAGACTCCATGGGTGTTAGAATCATTACTATGTAATCTAGATTATTGACTCTAGTGCAAGTGGGAGACTGAAGGAAATATGCCCTAGAGGCAATAATAAAGTTATTATTTATTTCCTCATATCATGATAAATGTTTATTATTCATGCTAGAATTGTATTAACAGAAACATGATACATGTGCGAATACATAGACAAAACTATAGTCACTAGTATGCCTCTACTTGACTAGCTCATTAATCAAAGATGGTTATGTTTCCTAACCATAGACATGTGTTGTCATTTGATTAGTGGGATCACATCATTAGAAGAATGATGTGATTGACATGACCCATCCGTTAGCCCAGCACTTGATCGTTTAGTATACGCTATTGCTTTCTTCATGACTTATACATGTTCACTGTAACTATGAGAATTATGCAACTCCGTTTACGGAGGAACACTTTGGTACTACCAAGCGTCTGGCGTAATCGGGTGATTATAAAGGAGTACTACAGGTGTCTCGAAGGTACATGTTGAGTTGGCGTATTTGAGATTAGGTTTTGTCACTCCGATTGTCGGAGAGGTATCTCTGGGCCCTCTCGGTAATGCACATCACTATAAGCCTTGCAAGCAATGTAGCTAATGAGTTAGTTACGGAATGATGTATTACGTAACGAGTAAAGAGACTTGCCGGTAACGAGATTGAACTAGGTATTAGATACCGACGATCGAATCTCGGGCAAGTAACATACCGATGACAACGGGAACAACATATGTTGTTATGCGGTTTGACCGATAAAGATCTTCATAGAATATGTAGGAACCAATATGGGCATCCAGGTCCCGCTATTGGTTATTGACCGAGAATGGTTCTAGGTCATGTCTACATAGTTATCGAACCCGTAGGGTCCGCACGCTTAACGTTTTGATGACAATTTTATTATGAGTTTATAAGTTTTGATGTACCGAAGTTTGTTCGGAGTCCCGGATGTGATCACGGACATGACGAGGAGTCTCAAAATGGTCGAGACATAAAGATTGATATATTTAAAGCCTATGTTTGGACATCGGAATAGTTCTGGGTGAAATCGGCATTTTACCGGAGTACCGGGAGGTTACCGGAACCCCCCGGGGGGTTATTGGGCCTACATGGGCCTCGAGGGAGAAGAGGGAAGGAGGCAAGAGGCGGCCGCGCGCCCCTCCCCTTCCTAGTCCGAATAGGACAAGGGAAGGGGGGCGGTGCCCCCCCTTTCCTTCCCTTCTTCCTCCTCTCCCCCCCTTCTCCTACTCCTACTTGGAAAGAGGGAGTCCTACTCCCGGTGGGAGTAGGACTCCCCCCTTGGCGCGCCCTCCTTGGCCGGCGGCCTCCTCCCCCGGCTCCTTTATATACGGGGCGGGGGCACCCCATAGACACACAAGTTGATCTACGGATCGTTCCTTAGCCGTGTCGGTGCCCCTTCCACCATATTCCACCTCGGTCATATCGTCATGGAGTTTAGGCGAAGCCTGCGCGATAGAACATCATCATCATCAGCACGCCGTCTTGTGACGAACTCATCTCCGGAGCTCGGCTGGATCGGAGGCGGAGATCGCCATCGAGCTGAACGTGTGCTGAACTCGGAGGCTCCGTGCGCTCGGTGCTTGGATCGGTCGGATCATGAAGACGTACGAATACATCAACCGCATTGTGCTAACGCTTCCGCTTACGGTCTACAAGGGTACGTGGACGAACACTCTCCCCTCTCGTTGCTATATCATCACCATGATCTTGCGTGTGCGTAGGAATTTTTTTGAAATTACTACGTTCCCCAACAGTCCTACTCCCACCGAGAGTAGGACTCCCTCCTTCCTTGTTGGACTAGGAGAGGGGGAAGGAAAGGGAGAGGAGGAGAAGGAAAGAGGGGGGCCGGCCCCCCTTGCCCTAAACCAATTCGGTTTGGGCCTTGGGGGGCGCGCCCCACTCTCCCCTTGCTGCCCTCTATTTTCACTAAGGCCCATGTAGGCCCATTAAGCTCCCGGGGGGTTCCGGTAACCTCCCGGTACTCTGGTAAAATCCCGATTTCACCCGGAACGCTTCCGACATTCAAATATAGGATTCCAATATATAAATCTTCATGTCTCGACCATTTCAAGACTCCTCGTCATGTCCGTAATCACATTCGGGACTCCGAACAATCTTCGGTACATCAACACTCATAAACTCATAATATAACTGTCATCGAAACCTTAAGCGTGCGGACCCTACGGGTTCAAGAAATATGTAGACATGACCGAGACTCGTTTCCGGTCAATAACAAATAGCGGAACCTGGATGCTCATATTGGCTCCTACATATTCTACGAAGATCTTTATCGGTCAAACCACATAACAACATACGTTGTTCCCTTGGTCATCGGTATGTTACTTGCCCGAGATTCGATCGTCGGTATCCCAATACCTAGTTCAATCTCGTTACCGGCAAGTCTCTTTACTCGTTACGTAATGCATCATTCCATAACTAACTCATTAGCTACATTGCTTGCAAGGCTTATAGTGATGTGCATTACCGAGAGGGCCCAGAGATACCTCTCCGACAATCGGAGTGACAAAACCTAATCTCGAAATACGCCAACTCAACATGTACCTTTGGAGACACCTGTAGAGCTCCTTTATAATCACCCAGTTACGTTGTGAGGTTTGGTAGCTCACAAAGTGTTCCTCTGGTAAACGGGAGTTGCATAATCTCATAGTTGTAGGAACATGTATAAGTCATGAAGAAAGCAATAGCAACATACTAAACGATCAAGTGCTAAGCTAATGGAATGGGTCATGTCAATCACATCATTCTCCTAATGATGTGATCTCGTTAATCAAATGACAACTCATGTCTATGGTTAGGAAACATAACCATCTTTGATTAATGAGCTAGTCAAGTAGAGGCATACTAGTGACATTTAAGTTTGTCTATGTATTCACACATGTATCATTTTTCTGGTTAATACAATTCGAGCATGAATAATAAACATTTATCATGATACGAGGAAATAAATAATAACTTTATTATTGCTTTTAGGGCATATTTCCTTCACAATAAGCAGTGATGGAGCTTGCAGCCCAAAGCTGGCCGGGCCAAATTAAAGAAAATAACATGTGGGTTGTTGTTTGAAGGCCATGACCCATTGGGCCTTGCTGTAGTTCCGCTTGAAACAATAAATGTGTAACTACATTAGAGTGTGAAAAATGTACTCTCTTTAAAGAAATGTAAGACTTTTTAGATCACTATTTATATATTACAAAAAGTGCAATTTTAGTGCAACTTTTATATTTTTACATTTATATTTTCTTTCTTCTTAAAGGGTAATACCAATGTCACTATTTCATTCTTACTTAGAAAATAACATTATTTTGATTTTATTTCAGATATCATTTTATTTGCTTTGTTCTTCATGGGTAACACCAACTCCACTAATTCATTTTCTTCTAACAAAACTTCCTTCTCATAAAAGATCCACTATTCTATGATTGTTCTTGCATGTTATGAAAAAGCGCAATTTCTTTGTAAAATGTGTGCAAATCTTGTCATAATGTTTAGTTTTTTATTTTGTTTCTTCTTAAAGGGTTATACCATTGCCGCTAATTCATTCTTTGTTAGATAATTTTATTATTTTGATTTAGTTTTAGTTTTTATTCATGTTCCTTCTTCGTAATGGGTAATACCAACCCCACTAACTAATTCATTCTTAGGGCACTTCTAATTGCAATTTTTTTGCTATTATATGCTTATTCTTGGATATTAGAAAACAACGTAATTTCTGGGTAAATTCTATGCCAATTTCATCATTATATTTTTTTAAAGGGCAATAGTAGTACTGCTATTCATTTTTCCATATAAAACTTCATTATTTTGATTTTATTTTAGTTTCCAGTTCATTTTCTTTCTTTTTAAAGGGTAATAACATTATCACTAATTGTTTCTTTCAGAGGAAACTTCATTATTTTGATTTTATTTTAGTTTTCATTTCATTTCATTTCTTCTTAAAGGGTAATAACATTGTCACTAATTCACTCTATCCTAGAAAAACTTCATCATTTTGATTTTGTTGTAATGTTTTATTTTATTTTCATTCTTCTTAAAAGGTAATACATTACCCAAATTTCATTATTTTTTTATTTTTCTTTCCTGTTTATGGATAATACTAATGTCACTAATTCATTCCTTTTTAGGGAACTTACATCTTTATGAAAATTACACTATTGTATACTTATTCTTGCATATTATTAAAAAAGCAATTTTGGTGCAATTGTGTGGAAATGTTCAGGCAAATCGATCGCCTTTATACTCATGCAGGTCGAGTATTTGTAGTCCTCTACATCTTCCTTCTCCAATCACATGTGACACGACTCACCTACATCTGCCATGGCATATCAGTCTTCCTTCGAAACGCCTCTGGAACGCGAGGGATCAGGGTCGGCGAAATCTCGGTTGTTGCCTCCACCAGGGGAGGAGACAAATCCTAGGTTTTTCAACAAGGAAAAAAGTATTATGTAACTTACCTTGCATGAGACGTGGTTGCCATTACTAGTGGATGTTGAAGCACTGAAGGCCTTGTTCGGTTGCTTGCCAAACCGAGTGGATTGAAGGGGTTTGAGGGGGATTTAAACCTCTTGTAAGTCAAAATACAAACCAATCCTTGCCAATCCCCTCCAATCCTCTTGGGGAGAGGATTAAACGAACAAGCCCTAAATGAAACGATGAGCAAATGGAGGAAGGCGGTTGCACTCTCCATACTCCATGGTGCATACTTGTGCAACATGTGTTTGTATCTAAAGCCTGACACGCAATTTTATGGCAACTAGTTCCACCTACAATGCGTCACAACAAGAGCTCGATGTTTTAATTAATATTACAAAGGACAAGTGAGCCGGGGTGTGGGAACCGCATAGAGTCGTGTGGCGCGGGACACAGTGACACCGTTCATGTCGCTCATGTCGAGCTCCGTTGGTTTCATGTCACCGGGTAGCTTCCAGTTGAACCCATGCACAAGCTGCGCGATGGCAAACTCCACGGCGTGCTGACCAAGCCCCTGTGCTGGGCACGAGCGTCGACCCGACCCAAACGACAATAACTCATAGCAGCCGCCCTTGAGATCCAGCCCGGTGGCTTCCCCATCAGGCATGAACCTCGATGGCTGGAACGTGTCGGGGTCCTTCCACGCCTCGCCGTCGCGGTTGATCGCCCACGCATTGATGAAGACACGGGAGCCGCTGGGCACTGAGTAGCCACCGAGGACGCAATCTTTGGTGTTCCCGTGGAGGTGAATCGGGATCGGTGGGTGCATTCGGAGCGTCTCCTTGATGACACACTTAAGGAAGGGGAGCTTGCCAAGGTCCGATTCGTCGACAATCCGATCAAGCCCCACAATGTCGACGAGCTCCTGCTGCAGCCGTAGAAGGATGTCAGGGCAATGAATCATCTCTGCCATCGCCCACTCAACGGTGAACCCCACCGTGTCCGGTCCACCAAACAACATGTCCTGTATTCGCCAACAACATTATTCAGGCAAACAATTACGTAGTCAGTATCATACATATATGTCTTCTTTTTTGCGAAAATCATACATATATGTCAAAAGGGAAAGATGATCTTCTTTATTCGTAAGTTGTCGACCATCTTCTTCGATCATTCAGCAGCTAGCGGTTAATCACATACGGAGTATTTTGTAAATCAAATGCAAAAAAAAAAAGCTTCATCAACCTAAAAATAGTAAAAAAAAAAGAGAGAGAAGCATATAGCTACAGCGAAATATACTTTCTGCAAAAGAAAAAAAACGACAGCGAAATATACGGTAAGATTGGAATTTATAACACTTCCGATTTTTGGAAAAGTTTGAATCGTAGTACTATAGTACTCCCTCCGTTTTAAAATAAGGGTCGTTGCTTCAGTACAAAATTGTACTAAATCTTAACATTTTATTGGGACGGAGGTAGTACTATAACAAACACTAGAGCGAAAGTTTGAGTACTTACCATCATCATGGCCCTAACGTTGTCGCGGGTGAAGCGGAGGTCGTCCTCCCCGCTGGCTTGGTTCGCATCAGCGAGGAGCGCGAGTAGGCCGTCTACCATGTCAGCGTCGGCGTCGTCGGGGTTCTTGCCCCTCCTCACGTGCTCGTCAATGATCTTGTCCACAAACGTTCCGAGAGCGCCGCGCACGGCGCGGAGGCGGCGGTCGAAGCCCCGCCGGCCCATCCAGCTAAGCCAAGGGAAGAAGTCGCCGACGTGGAACGCTTCTAAGAACTTGGAGAACTCCTTGAACATGGGGATGAACTCGTCCAGTCCTTGGACGTCGCGCACGCCGAAGGCGGCCCGGAAGATGATGCTCACGGTGTGCTTGAAGATGAGCTCGCCGAGGTTCACGGCCTCGCCGCTGGACCTGCCGACGGCCCTGGCGAGCTCCCCGTACCCGTCGCGCACGGCCAGCCAGGTCTCGGCGCGCCGGCGGCTGAAGAGCTTGGTGACGCACAGCTTGCGCATCTGGCGCCAGTAGGGCCCGTCGTGCGCGAACGCCATGTCGGAGCAGCCGTAGGTGAGGTAGCGGATGGCGATGGAGGCTGGACGGTACCAGAAGTCGCTGTCCTGCGCCTGGAGCACCTCGCGCGCGTGCTCCGGGGTCGACACCGCGAAGACGCGGAGCGAGCCCAGGCGGAGGTGCAGCAACCCGCCGTACTGCTTTGCCAGCCGCGCCAGGCCACGGTGGGTCAGCTGGTCCGCCATCATCATGTTGCCGATGATCGGCAGCGGCTTGGGGCCTGGAGGGAGCGGCGGGTTCAGCCGCCGTCTTTGCAGGATGACCAAGGCCACCGACGCAAGAAGAAGCCAGATGAGGGGATCGTGCAGGCACTCCATGGCGATCTTTGCAAAGGCCGCCATTGAAAGTAGTCGGCAACTTACGAAGTTACACGATAGTGATACTAGCACTAACTACTGCCTCAGTAGAAGAAGCTTGGCTGTTAATCAGTGAGGAGAGGATGGGGCTTTATATATTGTTTGTTCGGCGTTTCTGCACGCATATGTATGTGGTCGTTATCACCGAACTGTCAAATGCGTCTCTAAATTTCATAAAACTATCTTCCAAATCGAACCGGCAATTCCCGGCCTCTGCCTCGTCCACCTCGCTCCTCGCCATCACCGCCCAGAATCAGCGGCGTCGCTTGCGTCCTCCTGCACATGCACATGCACCTACACTGCTCGCGCAGGTGCGGCTCGTCCTCGTTGACCCACAGCGCCATGCCCCCCCTGGACACCTCTTCTTCTGTATTCTATACACGTACACGCATGCCCAAATCTCCCCAGAATTTGAAAAAACTGTCATCATCCTCATCTTTACCACCGGTAAAAGTATATCAACCTCATATGAATAGCGGAATCTTTGCTGCCAGCAATCAAACACTTTTACATTTATTTGGGTTTTGGATGTTTGATTTGATTATTGTTGTGCATTCTATGATACAACCCTAGACTTGACAGCATTGTTTGGCGTACGGTGGCGAGAGGGTACCAAGACTAGTTCTCGCTGGCATTCTCGAACCCAGGTGGAGTGATGACCTGTTTGGCATAGGTCGATACGGACTTGGTGCAGGTCGTTGCGGTGTGTGCCTCACCTATGGGGATTTGCGGGTGAAGTCCGAGTCGTTGGCTCACGGAGGAGTGATGACGGTGACACCCAGGGACGGACTTAGATTGAAAATTATCCGGTGTCCACATAAAAAAACACACACCTACATGTCAAACAATCAATGACCTACACACTAAATCAATGGTTTATATTAAGCAAGTGCAAATTGAACCCGGTGCGAGTGACACATGCTAGCTGTACGTAGCTACGCCCCTGGTGACACCTGTAGTCTGCCTCGATGGTGCTCCTCTCTCGACGGCGTGTGTGAGTCTTGTGTGGATAGCCAAGTTGGCCAGTGTGCCCCTTCACGGGATGTAGCGGTTTTTGCCCGGTTTTCCGTAATTAACCGGGCAATTCTTTTCTTCTTTATTAATGAGATGTGGCAAAGCTTTTGCTGCCGTTTAAAAAAAACCAAGTGGGCAACGGAGAGTGATGCTCTGTTCTCCCTATTTGCTAGGAAGACGAGCGGCAATGCCATTATAGCGCTCTGCACATGCGGAAACACACATAAACGATGGTTCCTGCGTGCGTAGGCAGTTCCCATGGCATGTGTGGTTCTGCCCTCGCTCCATCCCGCCCTCATTCGTGCTGTCGGCGCAACCCCCTAGCGCTACATTGCCTGACCATCCTCGCCCCCAACCCGTACCGCCTCTCACCCACCCCATGGCCACTTCTTCCTAAGCCTGTCGCAATGCTTAGCTCTCCATCAATGTCCAATGGACCAGCCCGACTCTGTCGTCGCATCTGCAAGTATTAATTCATACCGTCGCCTAGCACTCCAACCCCGGTTGCATCCCTGTGGCATTGTAACACCTTGTTCCCCTCGTCCTCCTGCAAATCAAGCCAATCAGTTGAGCCCCACATGCCGATCTTATCGCCATCGCCTCGGGCCTCCGCATGGCATAAGCCCTCCGGAGGCTATCTAACCCAGAGCTCTCCCCCTACCCCCTGATCTTGCTAGCAAGACGAATCGAACCACGATGCCCTTCTTCCTCCCCTCCAAAGAGAACAACCGCCACTCATTCCTCGTCAATGTCGAGCGAACCAAAGCCCCCTCATGCAAGTATTTCCCTATCAAGATAGGTAGAAGGTTTTCATACATCTACGTGCTTTAATTCGGATAAAGTAAAGCCAAAGGAGGAGATCCCGCAAGCTCGCCAGAGGAGTCGTCCGGGAAGGCACGACTCCGGTGACTATGCTAGGAGGGAGGTTGATGAGTGGATTTTACAGTCATATTTACCCTCGTTTAAACAAGATATTTTCATAAATTTTATGCGTTTATCACTTCAACCTACCTACTAATCACTGATAATTGTAAACATGTGCACATCTTCTTGTTAATTATATTCTTGCAGAATGGACATATTTAGGAAGAAATCAAGTCATATATGATATTGTACTCGAGAAGAGGACCATTTCCATATGAAATGGGGTGCCAAAGAGTTAGTTGAAGAGAAGACTACCAATGGTACGAGCGAGAGCCCTCGTACAAGAAGTCATGCCCGATGCCACCGCCTTCGTGACGTTCGCACAAGAATGTTTCGTGTTGGGCCCGAGGTCCAATTATCAACGAGGCATCCTTAGAACTATATTCCATCCATCTTCACTATATAATAGACGATAAAGACTCCTAAAGTCTATCTCCACGCCATCACTTCGTTCGCCATCATAGCTGCCACAACCACCATCTCCTTCTCAATTAGATCAATACTTGTCATCAAAATCTCATCGTAATCAATGATGTTGGAAGACGATTAATCATTCATCTTCAAACACCAGGGAAGAGGGGGGTGGCGCGGCTAGTCAGGCGCTGGTAGGGCGGCATCGTCACTAGGGAGATGTGTCACGGGAAGAGGCCGCATTGGGGAACTGCCGAGATGTGTGTGTGTGGCTGTGTTTTTTTGTTGTGTGAGGTTACATTGCTGGTTTTTTTGTTTGTTGTGGAGTGCGGCGATGGTTAAGCGGTGGAGCGAAACACAGGAAAGGAAACCTTATTCTTTTTGTAAGTAAGTACAGAAAATTTCTAACATAGGACCATCACATTTTGAAGCTTTATACTCATGCTCAAACCAGGACTAACACTTTCGGTTGTATTTGTTCAAAAGCAACAATAAAATAAAGCATATACTTGTACTAATATTGTCAACATCAATTACCTTGTCGTTCCTTCACAACAACCATATTGAAACCATTCTGATCATGTTCTCCTTCAAGATGAACAAGATAATATCCATGATCAAAGCTTAGAAAATATTTTGCTGCTAACACAAATAAAGGTTATGGTCCACATGGAATTGAGTTGCGCTAGGTTGGCAGCTTGACAATGCTGGAGCTCTGATTGTGGCGATGTGCGTCGTGGTAGACACTAAAGACGGACCAAGGGATAGTGACGACCATGTTAGCGGATGCGGGAACCCTAGGGGCCATGCTTGCATGATTCGCCAACGCGAACGTTGTGGAACATTCCCCAACAGTAGTCCTCTATGTTATAATCGAATTTGTCACGTCCCCCTCTATCACTGCCTCCACCTCCACCTTCTTCCCGACATGCTGCCGGCTCCTCCGGTCTACGGCTCACTGGTGGAGCCTCGGGCATTGTAGCGAGCCCCTGGGCGCTCGGAGACATGGTGGCATGGGGAGCGGTGACATATTCTAGGTTTAGGTAACAAAATATTTGATTCGTGTATGGGTAGGGAAGCCACATAATGTTTTGGTTTAGTTGAGTTTTGGTAAGATTTTATTTCATTTGGTATGGATAAGCGAATGCAAGAGAAGTTTTGATTTAGTTGAGGATTTTTTATCTAATTTAATTGAGGTTTTGATAAGATTTCATTTGATTTAATTGACTTATGCAGGAAATTGTTTTTGGAGGAGGCGCGATGGACGAATATACAAACACCAAATCTAACGTCATATGGTTAGGTTCCTTATGGTGGAACCAACAGATCAAGGTACAAGTCCTAAACATGGCACTCGTGGTCGCATTTTCATGATTTATTTCAAGCCTTTCGGTGATATGCGTTCAATGGAAGGAGACGTTCCCATCGACTACGAAGACGTATATGGTGACATCGTCAATCTCAAGATATGTCAGCTCAGTCTCTCAGAGGTGCTCATAGGGATAAGGTATGTGTGCATGAAGCATAAGTATGTGTATGTATGCAATGGTGGAGTTTGCACAAAAAGAATGGGCGGGCCGGGCTATAAGGATTGCTACTAGATGAAATTTTGTGATCCATGGGCTGGCTATAATACGAGGAGAAGCTCCAGAGCTGGGCGGGCCACAGCCCATTCGGCTTTGCCGAAGCCTAAGTTCTGCCAGTGTATGTATGTATGTACTAGCAAAAATACTCGTGCGTTGCTACGGGAAATAATTGATTTTGTTTCTTGCTGAATAAGCATAACTCAAAGCTCTCAATAGGTCCATGTCATATATTTCAACACATCACCCCACCTTTAGTGTCTATCCTCCTTTCCACCCTCACCGACAATATATTGGTGTTCACCTAATCACAACTTATCCGAATGCGGGCAATCCCATGAAACTGAGCTCGCCACACCACATGTCGTACATGTCATTGCGCCCCCGCAAGGGAATATTTCAAAACATTAAAACACTAATATTATTGAAATGGGCGTGATGGCTGTCCTATAAGATTCACTCCGTGCATCTGGTCCATAAGCCTTCCCATCATATTCCTACCCGTTTTTGCACAACACTAGTGAATTGCTTATCAAATCAGGGTTGGTCAGATCGAGGAACCGGGTCAACACATCGTCGGGGATGGAAGGCACACTGAGAGCAGAGTTGGTCAGTGGGAGGGTAGTACGTAGAAGCCGAAAGGGGCATGGCAGGATTAGGAGTTTGGTCGTTCCTTCAGATGTTGCAATCGTTATCAATTATGGTAATTTCATATACTTGCAGATGGCATCCCCTCATGGCAAGCTAGGTATGGGTGTAGCCTGCAAACAAACACAACACATAGATGCAATACCGTAGCTAAAAAAAATCTATTAATGAAAGTATGTCCTTGTATTTAAATTTCAGATAGATCACGTACTTCCTCCGTAAAGAAATATAAGAGCATTTAGATCACTACTTTAGTGATTTAAACGCTTTTATATTTCTTTACATAGGAAGTACCAATGACATGCCCCTCAGGCCTCTGGTGGCTCGTTTCCCTCATGGAGTCTCGTGGTATACTTCTCAGCCACTCCTTGTTCTAGGATGCCGATAAGTGCCACATGTGTGGGCGTTACGAAGTCCGCCCACATATTTTGTGCAGTGTACAAGAGGAACATCCCACACACCTACGTGTGGGCAAAAATAAGTAATGCCCACACACCTCTTTTTCCCCTCCCGATCCCTCTCACACGCGTGCGTGTGGGCGAAGTTGATAACGCCCACACGCCCGTATGTCAGGCCTCGTACCTCCTGGTCCCGCACGCCACGCGTGACGGTCACCGCGTGCCCATAGTTGCCATGGTCCAGACCCTCGTCCATGTTCGTTTAACTGCAGTTGCCATGTCGCTGAACTACGGTTGCCATGTTGGACAACTGCAGTTGCCATGGTTGCTCAACTGCAGTTGCCATGTATGGTCTAATCTAATGTAGTTGCCATGATTTCATAACTTTAGGAGTTGCCACATACTAACATTAGGAAGTTGAGAGAGTTTCCATGTGCTCACAAGCATGCTAGGGCAGTTGCCATGTAAAAGGAAGAGTTGTCATATGCTTACGTGCACGTTAGGGCAGTTGCCATGTACGTGCACGTTAGAGCAGTTGCCATGTACCATGCAAAAACACATGGCAACTCGGTAAAAGAGAGTTGCCATCTGCTTACGTGCACACTAGGCAGTTGTCGTGTACCCTGCAAAACACGTGGCAACTCGGGTAAAAAGAGAGTTGCCACCTGCTTATAAAGCACACTAGGGGCAGTTGCCATGTGCACTGCAAAACACATGACAACTATCAGCTTGGTGTGGGAGAGGAGACGGGCGTGTGGGCGAGATGGGAAATGCCCACACACTAGCCCTTGTGTGTGCGTACAAAGTGGCGTGTGGGCGTACTGCTGAACGCCCACACACCAGCCCCTCCTGTGTGGTGAAATGGCCGTGTGGGCGACCGGGTGAACGCCCACGCACTAGGCCAGTCCTACGTGGCACTAGAAACATGTCAAGATTCATACAATCACAAACGGACGCGGATCCACGCGTGTGGGCGAGATGCAAACGCCCACACGTGTGGGCGTTAACATTTCCGTTGTTCTATGGTCTGTAGTCCTCTACCTGCGCATGACCATGACATGCTTTTAGGGCCACATGCATTCAGATGAAATACATGTGCGACCGGCGAGCGGTACAGGGGACGGGGCGAGGAAGGCAGGGTTTTACAATGGACATCAGTGTGTGCCATGATGTGCTGGTGTTGTGCGTTGGTGCTGAAGTACATGCCTGGCGGCACCCTGGCCGATCGGCTCCACTCCACGACGTGGCCGTTGCGCTGGAGCACCCCCCACAACGACATCTGCGTGGTGCATGGCGACATGTCGGCCTCCAAGTACGTGCTCCTCGACAAAGACGGACGTGCGAGGCTCTGCGACCTGGGGTCGGGCTGTGAGGGCACCTTCCGGCCACCGTCGCGCCCGCCTAGGGCGCGTCAGCGATGGAATCGCTAGTTTACACGGACCCCTTCTTCCTCCGCACGGGCATCATGTCCAAGAAGTCTGACTTGTACGGCTTCAGCATGCTGCTATTCGAGGCCGTCACTGGCTCGCCCGCTACTGGAGCACCGGGCCAGGACATCAACGACAAGTACTTGGTGGCGAAGGTGCCGCGCGTGACGGCGGTCGGGGTTGCAGGGCTTATGGATGCTAGGCTGGGCGATGACCACGACGCCGTGGAGGTGGGCGACATTGCGCCGATCACCGTCGATCGCGTCGTGGCGCAGGTGCAAGCAGCCCTCGCGGAGAAGGTGGCGATGGCCATCACGGGGATGGACGACAACGATATGGGTCGGCGCCCGCCATATATCTGACGACCCACTTTAGCGCCATTGGGTCCCGATCACCTTTCGCTAGGGGCCAATTACCAGGATACTGTGTTGATCTTGGAGAGGTATTTAAGAGATGGGAAACTCGGGCGTGAAATTTTGCCTACCTAGTCGGACGGACGAACGTGTTGGGATGGGCTTCTAAAACCAAACTACGAACAAAGGAAAACGATGGCCAAAAGCATAGATTTTTTTATGGAGTAAACAAGCGAGCTCATCAATGCGCAACTACATGGCCCAGGTCCGCTTAGCAATGCATGCATGTGAGCGAAACCATCGACTACATGGACCAGGACGGCTTAGCGTGCGTGCAAACGAACCCATCGTGTATGTTCCCCGAATTAGTACCACCTCGAGTATATGTTTTAAATTCAAACTAAAAGCGTAAATTCACGGAAGAAGCGTATTGTGACGGTGAATCCACGGAGTCAATCCGTGCTTTATTATTAGGGAAAGATGTATGTATGTATGTATGTATGTATGTATGTATGTATGAGTTGTATTTGTAGTATGTTTAAAGAATCTAACACCACAACAACAGACTTCTCTTGCGAATCAACCTGTGGTTGAGTTGGTTAGGTGGACAGTGGTATCCCCAACCCACCAGGGTTCAAATCCTGGTGCTCGCATTATTCCTGGATTTATTTCAGGATTTCCGGCGATGCGCTTTCAGTGGGAGGAGACGTTCCCGTCGACGACGAGGCACGTCTGGTAACTTCGTAAATCTCAAGATGATATGCCGTCTCAGTCTCTCGGAGGTGCTCATAGGGGTAGGGTGTGCGTGTGTGCGTTCATAAGGATGAGTGTATGCGCGTGTATATGAGCGCTTGTGTTTGTACTGATGCTCAAAACAACAGACTTCTCTTTAATAGTAAAGATATAGTATTACTATTATTAAATAAAATCCTGCATGCAAACTACCATCTTATGCTTTTTGTGAAATCAACGTATAGCCCATACTGTGTGCTCGCTAAGATTGCAGACGGTGTAAACATGTTTTGATCTTAGTAAAATTAGCCACGACGGTCTTCCCTCGAAAATAAAGTGGTGACCTAAAACGTCTAACATTTGTTTACGGAGGAGTATTTTTTTGTGGTGATTTCACCTTCTTTTGTTTTCATTTTTTTCTTCCCTTTTATTTTTTTATTTTCATTATTGTTTTAATCCCTTTTCAAACTCATGATCTACATTCATGAATATCTTCAAATCCATGAACTTTATCAAATTTTGTGAACTTTTAAGTCCTCAAACATTTTTTTTCCAAATTCATGAACTTTTTCCAAATCCATATACTTTTTCAAATGCATATTTTTTAATATTCATGAGCTTTGTTTCAAATCCACGATTTTTTTTCCAAATTCACATACTTTTTATAAATCTGTGAATATTCCCAAATTCACAAACGTTTTTCGAATTCGTGAACTTCAAAAAAAAATAAACTTTCTTTCGAATCCTCTAACTGTTTTAAAAAATCATGAATGTTTTTTCAAATACGTGAAATTTTTCAAATTCAGGGAAAAAATCGAATAGGTGAACTTTTTTCAAACACGTAAACTTTTTTCATGAGATTTTTCAAACATCTAGGAGTTTTTGAAAGCCAATGGTCGCTGATTAACCGTTGATTGGACGAACGACGGGGGAGGGGACCAACAAGCGATATGGGCCGACCCACGGCAGCGAGTGCATGCGTGCCGGTTCGCTCCTGTGATTTTTTCTGAAAGGAACACAAAATTGCATTCCATTAGATAGCTTGGCTGGAAAGATCACCAGCTACACAGTGTGATACAAAGCTTGGAAACTGGCCAAGCCAAATTTCACATGTACCTATGCTCATGATTGTGCCATGCGCAGCTAAAGCGTGCGCAGCTTGATTACACATTCTTGGATAGTGTTGAACACAAACATTCATGAACCCAACTCTAAACTGAAACTTAATGTCTCTAAAGGCATCACCTAATTGGGAGAAATCATAAGCATCGGAGGTGACAGCTTGTTTCAACATCAAGGAGTCAGTTTCAATTATAACTCACTAGCACCCCATCTGAATAGCTGCATTTACAACATGAAACATCGCCAAAGCTTCTGAGTGCAGTGCATCTGTAACACGCTCCAAGCTCCCTGCTCCAGCAACAATTAGCATTCCTTCTTCATTTCTGATGGTGAAACCCCAACCTCCTGCTAAGTTCTCCACATGGAAAGAGCCATCTGTGTTTATCTTCAGTACACCAGCTGGAGGTGGATTCCATTTCGGGATAGTGATTTGCCATGTGCATTTGGTTCTCTATAAACCATTCAAGGCATTGGCTAAATATAAATTAATTAAAAAGGAAATCTCTTCATTTGATTTAATTGCATCACTAGCATTAGCTTTATTTCTCTGGTGCCACCATAGCCATAGGAGAAGACATGTTTTTAACTTATCTTCCTCATTTAAAGCAAAGATTTCTTCCATGAATTGAAGTGAATCAGAGCATGGAAGTAGCCCTGACATGTTCAAGATTAACATGTCTCCAAATGTCCTTTACTCTTTGCATTTAAGGAAACAATGGCCTCCATCTTCGTCAAATCTGAAGCACAAAGGGCATCAGGTGTCTGTTTCTACACCTCTATGATGTAGCTTCATTCGTAGAGGAAGGTTATAGGTTGTCATTCGCCATAGGAAATGCAACACTTTGCCTAGCAGGGGAAGATTCCATATTTTATTCCAGTTAAATTTGATGTTTTCTCCATCTGCACTAGAGGAAGATGTCAGTCCCGACAAAGATTCATGATTTCTAGTGTCTATTGCCACCTTGTAGGCAGATTTCACTGAAAATATACCTTTTTTATCGAAGTGCCAAGCTATAAAGTCCCTGGAGTGTTCATCGATGGGGATCTGCAAGAGAATATTTGCATCATTGCTACCTCTTGAGCACTGCGTTGGTTTTCCCTTGAAGAGGAAAGGGTGATGCAGCAAAGTAGCGTAAGTATTTCCCTCAGTTTTTGAGAACCAAGGTATCAATCCAGTAGGAGGCTCCACGCAAGTCCCTCGTACCTACACAAACAAACAAGAACCTCGCAACCAACGCGATAAAGGGGTTGTTACTCCCTTCACGACCACTTGCGAAAGTGAGATCTGATAGAGATAATAAGATAAGATAAATATTTTTGGTATTTTTATGATATAAATTGAAAAGTAAAGATTGCAAAATAAAGTAGATCGGAAAATTATATGATGGAAGATAGACCCGGGGGCCATAGGTTTCACTAGTGGCTTCTCTCAAGATAGCATAAGTATTACGGTGGGTGAACAAATTACGGTCGAGCAATTGATAGAAAAGTGCATAGTTATGAGATTATCTAGGCATGATCATGTATATAGGCATCACGTCCGCGACAAGTAGATCGAAACAATTCTACATCTACTACTATTACTCCACACATCGACCGCTATCCAGCATGCATCTAGAGTATTAAGTTCATAAGAACAGAGTAACGCATCAGGCAAGATGACATGATGTAGAGGGATAAACTCAAGCAATATGATATAAACCCCATCTTTTTATCCTCGATGGCAACAATACAATACGTGCCTTGCTGCCCCTGCTGTCATTGGGAAAGTGATACGTCTTCAACGTATCTATAATTTTTGATTGTTCCATGCTATTATATTACCCGTTTTGGATGTTTATGGGCTTTACTTTACACTTTTATATCATTTTTGGGACTAACCTACTAACCGGAGTCCCAGCCCGAATTGCTGCTTTTTTGCCTATTTCAGTGTTCCGAAGAAAAGGAATATCAAACGGAGTCCAAACGGAATGAAACCTTCGGGAGCGATGTTTTCAGAACAAACGCAATCCAGGAGACTTGGAGTGGACGTCAAGAAGCAGCCGAGGCGGCCACGAGAGTGCAGGGCGCGCCCCCACCCTCGTGGGCCCCTCGTGGCCCTCCTGACCGACTTCCTTCGCCTATATATACTCTCGTACCCTGAAAACATCCAGGAGCACCACGAAACCTCTTTCCACTGCCGCAACCTTGTGTATCCACGGGATCCCATCTTGGGGTCTTTTCCGGCGCTCTGTCGGAGGGGGAATCAATCATGGAGGGCTTCTACATCATCGCCAAGGCCTCTCGGACGAGTTGTGAGTAGTTTACCACTGACCTTCGGGTCCATAGTTATTAGCTAGATGGCTTCTTCTCTCTCTTTGAATCTCAATACAAAGTTCTGCTCGATTTTCTTGGAGATCTATTTGATGTAACTCTTTTTGCGGTGTGTTTGTCGAGATCCGATGAATTGTGGGTTTATAATCAAGTTTATCTATGAGAAATATTTGAATCTCCTATGAATTCTTTTATGTATGATTGGTTATCTTTGCAAGTCTCTTCGAATTATCAGTTTGGTTTGGCCTATTAGATTGATCTTTCTTGCAATGGGAGAAGTGCTAGCTTTGGGTTCAATCTTGCGGTGTCCTTTCCTAGTGACAGTAGGGGCAGCAAGGCACGTATTGTATTGTTGCCATCGAGGATAAAAAGATGTGGTTTATATCATATTGCTTGAGTTTATCACTCTACATCATGTCATCTTGCCTAATGTGTTACTCTGTTCTTATGAACTTAATACTCTAGATGCATGCTGGATAGTGGTCGATGTGTGGTATGGTAGTAGATGCAGAATCGTTTCGGTCTACTTGTCACGGACGTGATGCCTATATACATGATCATGCCTAGATATTCTCATAACTATGCACTTTTCTATCAATTGCTCGACAGTAATTTGTGCACCCACTGTAATACTTATGCTATCTTGAGAGAAGCCACTAGTGAAACCTATGGCCCCTCGGGTCTATCTTTCATCATATAAGTTTCCAATCTACTTTATTTTGCAATCTTTACTTTCCAATCTATATCATAAAAATACCAAAAATAGTTATCTTATCTTATTATCTCTATCAGATCTCACTTTCGCAAGTGGCCGTGAAGGGATTGACAACCCTTTCATCGCATTGGTTGCGAGGTTCTTATTTGTTTGTGTAGGTACGAGGGACTTGCGTGGAGCCTCCTACTGGATTGATACCTTGGTTCTCAAAAATTGAGGAAAATACTTACGCTACTTTGCTGCATCACTCTTTCCTCTTCAAGGTAAAACCAACGCAGTGCTCAAGAGGTAGCAAGAAGGATTTCTGGCGCCGGTGCCGGGGAGGTCTTCGCTCAAGTCAAGACATACCAAGTACCCATCACAAACTCATCTCCCTCGCATTACATTATTTGCCATTTGCCTCTCGTTTTCCTCTTCCCCACTTCACCCTTGTCGTTTTATACGCCCTCTCTTTTACGTTTGCCTCTTTTTTGCTTGCCTCTTCTGTTCCTGCTTGCCCTTATGGCTTTGCCTAAGAATGCTGATCTTCATCTTAGAAGGTTGGAAGAAATCGAAATCAACGTTAGAAGCTTTATGACTTTACAATTTGAGCATAATAATTTATTTAGAAATGAGCTTAAAGAACAAAAAAGATTTATGGAGTACATGAATAAAGAGCTTGTTGACATGTCTAAGGAATTTTATGGTTTGAATTCTCAGATTGCTCGTCTTGAAAAATCAATAGCCCAAATTTATGATAAGCAAGCCACCTTAGTTAATAAGATGGCTGCCAAACCAGAAGGGTTAGGGGAAAATAATGATGAAGATCTAAAAGTGATTGATGTTTCTCCTATTAAATCTTTGTTTTACAATATGAATCTTGATAATGATGGGACTGGAGATGAGTCAACATTAGTTAAAAGGCGTCCCAATGATTCGGATTTTTTAGATCTTGATGCTAAATTTGGTACAAGTGGGATTGGAGAGGTCAAAACTTTACATAGCAATGAACCCACTATTTTGGATTTCAAGGAATTTAATTATGATAATTGTTCTTTAATAGATTGTATTTCCTTGTAGCAATCCGTGCTAAATTCAAAATAAAGCTTTTACTAAACATATCATTGATGCTTTGATGCAATCTTATGAGGAAAAACTTGAATTAGAAGTTTCTAGCCCTAGAAAACTTTATGATGAGTGGGAACTTACTATTAAAATTAATATTAAAGATCATGAATGCTATGCTTTGTGTTATTGGGTGCTAGTGTTTCCACGATTTGAAAAACTTTATGTGATGTGCTAGGTTTTCGTGAATTTGACGATTGCTCTTTAAACTTGCACCTTGCGGATTCCACTATTAAGAAAACTATGGGAAGGATTAATGATGTTCTTATTGTTGCAAATAGGAATTATGTGCCCGTAGATTTTTTCGTTCTTGATATAGATTGCAATCTTTCATTTCCTATTATTCTTGGTAGACCTTTCCTTCGAATGATTGGTGCAATTATTGATATGAAGGAAGGAAATATTAGATTACAATTCCATTAAGGAAAGGGATGGAACACTTTACTAGAAATAAAATCAAATTACCTTATGAATCTATTATGAGAGCCACTTATGAATTGAATACCAAAGATGGCAATACTTAGATCTGTTCTCGCTTTTATGCCTAGCTAGGGGCGTTATACGATAGCGCTTGTTGGGAGGCAACCCAATTTTATTTTTGTTCCTTGCCTTTTGCTTATGTTTAGTAATAAATAATTCATCTATCCTCTGTTTAGATGTGGTTTTATGTTTTAATTAGTGTTTGTGCCAAGTAGAACCTATAGCATCATCTTGGGTGATAGTTAATTTGATCTTGCTGAAAAACAGAAACTTTTGTGCGCACGAGAATAATTTTAATAAATCACAGAAACGTGATTTTTAATTGATTCTTTTTGAAGTAGATCAATAGACAAATTTCCTAGGACTTACTATTTTGGTAGGACTTTTAGAGTTCCAGAAGTATTCGAAAGTTACAGATTGCTACAGACTGTTCTGTTTTTGACAGATTCTGTTTGTCGTGTGTTGTTTACTTATTTTGATGAATCTATGGCTAGTATCGGGGGGTATGAACCATAGAGAAGTTGGAATACAGTAGTTTTAACACCAATATAAATAAAGAATGATTTCATTACAGTACCTTATGTGGTGGTTTTTCTTTCTTGCACTAGCGGAGCTTATGAGATTTCCTGTTGAGTTTTGTGTTGTGAAGTTTTCAAGTTTTGGGTAAAGATTTGATGGATTATGGAATAAAGAGTGGCAAGAGCCTAAGCTTGGGGATGCCCATGGCACACCAAGATAATTCAAGGAAAACCAAAAGCCTAAGCTTGGGGATGCCCCGGAAGTCATCCCCTCTTTCGTCTTCATCTATCGGTAACTTTACTTGGAGCTATATTTTTATTCACCACATGATATGTGTTTTGCTTGGAGCGTCTTGTATGATATGAGTCTTTGCCTTTTAGTTTACCACAATCATCCTTGCTGTACACACCTTTTGGGAGAGACACACATGATTCGAAATTTATTAGAATACTCTATGTGCTTCACTTATATCTTTTGAGCTAGACAATCTTCCTTCTAGTGCTTCACTTATATCTTTTTAGATCACGGCGGTGGCTTAATTTTGTAGAAATTATTGATCTCTCATGCTTCACTTATATTATTTTGAGAGTATTTTAGAACAGCATGGTATTTGCTATGGTTATAAAATTGGTCCTAGAATGATGGACATCCAAGTTGGGTATAATAAAAACTATCATAGAAAGTGCATTAAACACTATGATCAATTTGATGCTTGATAATTGTTTTGAGATATAAAGGTGGTAATGTTATAGTCATGCTAGTTGGGTAATTATGAAATTGAGAAATATTTGTGTTAAAGTTGGCAAGTCCCATAGCATGCAGATATGGTAAAAGTTGTGTAACAGATTTGTTGCATGGGGTGCTCTTTTGATTGCCTTCCTTATGTGTGGAGGTCGGGATCGTGCGATGGTTAACTCCTACCAACCCTTACCCTATGAGCATGCGTAGTAGTACTTTGCTTTGAGGGATAATAAACTTTTGCAATAAGTATATGAGTTCTTTATGACTAATGTGAGTCCATGGATTATACGCACTCTCACCCTTCCACCATTGCTAGCCTCTCTTATGCCGCACAACTTTCACCGGTATCATACACCCACCATTTACCTTCCTCCAAACAGACACCATACCTACCTATTATGACATTTCCATAGCCATTCTGAGATATATTGCCATGCAACTTTCCACCGTTCCGTTTATTATGACACGCTCCATCATTGTCATATTACTTTTGCATGATAATGTAGTTGACATCGTATTTGTGGCAAGGCCAGTTTCATAATTCTATCATACATGTCACTCTTGATTCATTGCATATCCCGGTACACTGCCGGAGGCATTCACATAGAGTCATATTTTATTCTAAGTGTTGAGTTGTAATTCTTGAGTTGTAAATCAATAAAAGTGTGATGATCTTCATTATTAGAGCATTGTCCCAAGTGAGGAAAGGATGATGGAGACTATGATTCCCCCACAAGTCGGGATGAGACTCCAGACTTTACAAAAAAAAAGAGGCCAAAGAAGCCCACCAAAAAAATGAGAGAAAAGAGAGAAGGGACAATGTTACTATCCTTTTACCACACTTGTGCTTGGAAGTAGCACCATGATCTTCATGATAGAGAGTCTCCTATGTTGTCACTTTCATATACTAGTGGGATTTTTTCATTTTAGAACTTGGCTTGTATATTCCAATGATGGGCTTCCTCAAAATGCCCTAGGTCTTCGTGAGCAAGCAAGTTGGATGCACACCCACTTAGTTTCTTTTGTTGAGATTTCATACATTTATAGCTCTAGTGCATCCGTTGCATGACAATCCCTCCTCACTCACATTGATATCTATTAATGGGCATCTCCATGGCCCGTTGATATGCCTAGTTGATGTGAGACTATCTTCTCCCTTTTTGTCTTCTTCACAACCACCATCCTATTCCACATATAGTGCTATATACATGGCTTGCACTCATGTATTGCGTGAGAGTTGAAAAAGCTGAAGCGCGTTAAAAAGTATGAACCAATTGCTTGGCTGAAACCGGGGTTGTGCATGATGGGAGTATTTTGTGTGATGAAAATGAAGCATATCCTAACTATATGATTTTGTAGGGATAAGCTTTCTTTGGCTATGCTATTTTTATAAGACATGATTACTTTGTTAGTATGCTTGAAGTATTACTATTTTTATGTTAATATGAACTTTTGTCTTGAATCATTTGGATCTGAACATTCATGCCACAATAAAGAAAATTACATTGAGAAATATGCTAGGTAGCATTCCACATCAAATATTATGTTTTTATCATTTACCTACTTGAGAACGAGCAGGAATTAAGCTTGGGGATGCTTGATACGTCTTCAATGTATCTATAATTTTTTATTGTTCCATGCTATTATATTACCCATTTTGGATGTTTATGGGCTTTACTATACACCTTTATATCATTTTTGGGACTACCTACTAACCGGAGGCCCAGCCCGAATTGCTGTTTTTTGCCTACTTCAGTGTTTCGAAGAAAAGGAATATCAAACGAAGTCCAAACGGAATGAAACCTTCGGGAGCGATCTTTTTGGAACAAACGCAATCCACGAGCCTTGGAGTGGATGTCAAGAAGCAAACGTGGAGGCCACGAGGGTGCAAGGCGTGCCCTAGGGGGGTGGGCGCGCCCCCCACCCTCGTGGCTCCCCTAACCGACCTCCTTCGCCTATATATACCTCCATACCCTGAAAACATCGGGGAGCACCACGAAAACCTATTTCCACCGCCGCAACCTTTTGTACCCGTGAGATCCCATCTTGGAGCCTTTTTCGGCGCTCCACCGGAGGGGGAATCGATCACGGAGGGCTTCTACATCATCATGGCCCGTTGATAAGGACACCGCAAAGAGGGATCAACTCAAGCAATATGATATAAACCCCATCTTTTTATCCTCGATGGCAACAATACAATACGTGCCTTGCTACCCCTGCTGTCACTGGGAAAGGACACCGTAAGATTGAACCCAAAGCTAAGCACTTCTCCCATTGCAAGAAAGATCAATCTAATAGGCCAAACCAAACTGATAATTCGAAGAGACTTGCAAAGATAACCAATCGTACATAAAAGAATTCAGAGGAGATTCAAATATTTCTCATAGATAAACTTGATCATAAACCCACAATTCATCGGATCTTGACAAACACACCGCAAAAAGAGTTTGTAGGATCGTTGAAGGCAAGAGTGTCTAGAGGGGGGGTGATTAGACAACTCGACAAGATAAAAGTTTATGCCTTTTGATTAACATAAGTTCATAGCAAGTTCACAATGAAGGTCAAGTCAAGCATCATGCATACAAGTCGAGCAGCATACTAAACATGCAATTCTAGAGTATAGGGCAGCGGAAAGTAAATTGCATGAATAGTAAGGGAGAGATTGTGAAGAGCAAACGCAATTGGAGACACGGAGATTTTTCTCGTGGTTCCGATAGGTGGTGCTATCGTCAATCCACGTTGATGGAGACTTCAACCCACGGAGGGTAACGGCTGCGCGAGTCCACGGAGGGCTCCACCCACGAAGGGTCCACGAAGAAGCAACCTTGTCTATGCCATCATGGCTTACGCCCACGGAGGACTAGCCTTACTCGGGTAGATCTTCACGAAGTAGGCGATCTCCTTGCCCTTACAAACTCCTTGGTTCAACTCCACATCATGACGGAGGCTCCCAAGCGACACCTAACCAATCTAGGAGGCACCACCTCCAAAAGGTAATAGATGGGGTTGGTGATGATGAACTCCTTGCTCTTGTGCTTCAAATGATAATCTCCCCAACACTCAACTCTCCTCACCGATTTGGCTGTGGTGGAAGAAAGGATTGAGTGGAAAGCAACTTGGGAAGGCTAGAAATCAAGTTTCATATGGTGGGAGTGGAGCAACTTGATCTCAACACAAGGGTAGGTAGTTTTCTTCTCGAAATGTAAGGTAGGAGTGGTAGATCTTTCGATGGCTCTCTCCACGAATGAAGAGGAGGTGGAGGGTATTTATAGCCTCCACACAAAATCCAACTGTTACACACATTTGACCAATCTCGGTCGGACCGAAGTTGACAACTCGGTGAGACCGAAAGTTCAAATCTTGTGAACGTTGGGATTTTCGTGGGACCAAAAATACAATCTCGGTTAGTCCGATTCTTCCAAAGTCTAGGGTTTGCCAATTTCGGTGGGACCGACTTTCTCATCTCGGTGACACCGATTTGAGTACGTAGGTTCTGAAGCTTGGCAACACCAATTTCGGTATGACCGAGTTTGGAATCGGAAAATCCGAAATTTTAGGGTTTGGCTATATGGTCGAGGTGGTTCATCTCGGTGTGACTGGGTTTGGAATTGGTGGGACCGAGATTACTTATGGGTTTATGTTGGAGTGAAAGATTGCTGATAGTTTGAGAGATAAATCACTAAGCACTTAGAGCAACCAGATCATCATCATAACCTCATCCCCTTTTAATAGTATTGGCTTTCCTATGGACTCAATGTGATCTTGGATCACTAAACCAAAAATGGAGTCTTGAGCTTTTGCCAATGTTTTCCTTAGCATCCTAGGGGTCCACCTTTCTAGTCCTTTTGCCATGCCAGAGTGATTGACTTTCCTAAGACATACTTGTTAAAAGCATTAGTCCAACCACAAAGTATGTTGTCATTAATTACCAAAACCACCTAGGGAGCAAATGTGCTTTCAATCTCCCCTTTTGGTAATTGATGGCAACACACGTAAAAAGATATCAAAGCTATCTTGAAAGAAAGACAGGTTAACATTAAAGCTTTGACAAACATGTAGTACACAAGCTCCCCTACAAGTGTGCAAGATTTTAGATTTTGGTTTTGGACTACCGAAGCACACATGAGAGAAAAGCAAGATGTGCTGCATGCAGCTTGGCTATATGCATCGAGCGATGAGGGTAATGAGAGATGATGCATATGTGCATGGTGATTTCTTGCAAACAAGTATTCACAAGCAAGTCACCATCATGCACATCCCGCAAGATGCATATACTTACCTTGAAGTTCCTTGGTGATGTACCTGAAGAAATAAACTTGGGAAAACACGGTTAGATAACACAAGAGTATTCCTACAACCAACAGCAAGAACATCAAGAGTACCAAGCCAGGGATGACATGTATAAAGAGTGTCTCATGTTGAGCACTAGCTTGAATCAGCCAACATGTTTCCCAAGACTAAAAGATTTTCAATGAGCTCTGAGAGATTTTTGCTTTTCATAAGATACCAATTGTGATTTTTTTTAAGATACCAATTGTATAAGATACCAATTGTACTTTTCAGAAGATACCCATAGTGAGAGCAAGAGAAGCAAAATCAAGAGAATAATGCCAAAAGTATTATCACAGTGAAATATATGGCAAAGCTTTGATGTGATCCTCTCCCCCTTAAGGTAGGATTGTTCTTCTTCCTTTAAAATATTTTTTCTCCCCTTATCCTCCAATCTTCCCTTAAGCTCCCCCTAAATCTTCTCCCCCTTTGACATCAAGTGCCGAAAAGGACAGTAAACCAGGAAGGGCAGGAAAGATGGAAGGAAAGAAGTGGGTTCCTTAAGAATCACAACTGAGCAAATTAAGTGTGCAGAATAGATCATTTAGATGAGCTGTAGAAGGTGGTATCCTGGTGAATGTAAATCGGTGACACCGAATTGATATGGATCGGTGAGTCCGAAAGTCAGAGACTTAGGGCAGATCCTTTTTCGGTCAGACCGAAATATTTAAATCAGTGACGCCGAGTTTAATTCCAAAGAAATGCAGAAATACTTCAGCTCACTTTGCAAGGAAAGTTTCAAAAAGATTTGCAATGAATTTGTAAATGATTTTCAGGGAATTTATCAAAGCTAAAGGATATACACAAGAACAGAAGAAACAGAAATGAAAAATATTGCTAGATGAAGTGTTTTTTTGAAACAAGAGAATCAAAAGAGGAAAAACTCAACAAGAGAATCAAAAGAGACAATATCAAAACTCCAAAACATATGTACTTCATCTAGACAGGGGTCGGCGACTAGGTCACCTATGTTTGAGTATATTGACTTAGGAGTCAAATGAGAGCATTTGATCATAGGTCATACTCATCGTTTAAGCTCAAAATGGGGTTACCATTTTTCGATTAAGCATTTGATGTGATCACATCTTTTGAAGCTGCTTGTACTCATGTCTTTGAGCAAAGCTTTTTCAAGATGTGAAAGACATACCTTGGGCTTGTTGTTGCTCGTTCTCATGTAGGTGAACTTGATGTTGATGCTCATAGAATGTGAAGTTGGAGCACCATTTCCAATTGTATAGTTCATCTTCCTACATGGATCGTGCAAGCAAGGAAATACACAAAATATCCAATATGACATAAGTGAGGTACTAGAAGTATATAGTGTCAAAAAGGATATGTGGAATTTTGTTCCTTGAACTCAACATCCCAAAGAGCTAGATACTTGGTCAATTACAAGATTACTCATGATTTGAGTGAGTGATAATCTTGTTGAACGTAGACCATCCAAGTACCTGCAAGGAGTTAGATGCAATACAAGGGGGCAAATGTGTCCAAGACATATGATCATCATCATAAGAGAAATATCAAGGATTAGTCAATTAGGCTCATGCCTTGCATGCATCAATGGAGTTTTCACTCCAAGTTTGAAGCATCAATGATGTTCAACTCACTCCTCAAGCGACAAAACACTTTCTCATCAAGTGGTTTTGTGAAGATATCTGCAAGCTGTTTGTCAGTACGAACATGCTTAAGATCAATGTCACCCTTAGCAATATGATCACGAATAAAATGATGACGAACTTCAATGTGTTTCGTGCGAGAGTGTTGCACGGGATTGTGTCCAATCTTAATCGCACTCTCATTGTCACAAAGCAAAGGAACATGTCTCGCATGTATCCCATAGTCCTTAAGCATTTGTTTCATCCATAGCAACTGAGCACAACACGAACCAGCAGCAATATATTCTGCTTCTGCAGTAGATAATGATATCGAGTTTTGTTTCTTGGATGACCAAGACACAAGGGATCGACCGAGAAATTGACATGTACCCGAAGTTGACTTTCTATCTATCTTGTCTCCGGCATAGTCCGAGTCGGAATAACCAACAAGATCGAAAGAGGCCCTCTTAGGATACCAAATGCCAAAGTTAGGTGTGTGTATCAAATATCTCACAATTCTTTTAACAGCTTTAAGATGACATTCTTTAGGAGCAGCTTGATATCGAGCACACATGCATACACTCAGCATTATATCAGGACGAGAAGCACAGAGATATAGTAGAGAACCAATCATGGATCGATAAACCTTTTGATCAACAGGTTCTCCATCTTTAGTCAAGTCATTATGTCCATTAGTAGGCATGGGGGTTCTCATACCTTTGCTCTCTTGCATGTTGAACTTCTTGAAGAGATCCTTAGTGTACTTAGTTTGTGAGACAAAAGTACCCTCCTTAGATTGCTTGATTTGCAACCCAAGGAAGAACTTGAGTTCACTCATCATGGACATCTCATACTTCTCCGACATAAGCTTTCCAAACTTCTCACTAAAATCAGGGTTAGTTGATCCAAAGATAATAACATCGACATATATTTGGCACACAAATAGTTCACCGTCAACCCTTTTAGTGAATAGCGTTGAGTCAATTTTACCAATCTCAAATCCCTTTTCAAGAAGAAAGCTAGTCAAGCATTTGTACCAAGCTCTAGGGGCTTGTTTAAGACCATAAAGAGCTTTGTGCAATTTGTAAACATGATTGGGCTTTTTAGGATTCACGAATCCGGGAGGTTGTTTCACAAATACTTCCTCCTCAATTTCACCATTTAGGAAAGCACTTTTAATGTCCATTTGATAGAGAGTAATGTTATGGTGGTTGGCATAAGCAAGAAGAATGCGAATGGACTCAAGTCTAGCAACGGGGGCATAGGTCTCACCATAGTCCATACCTTCGACTTGTGTGTAACCTTGTGCTACGAGACGAGCCTTGTTGCGGATGACTTGTCCATCTTCATCTTGCTTGTTCAGAAACACCCATTTGGTTCCAATGACGTTTTGGTCATCATTGGGCTTCTCTACCAAAGACCAAACGTTGTTCCTCTCGGTTGTGCAGCTCTTCATGCATAGCGCTCACCCATCCGGTCTTCAAGCGCTTCTTCTACCTTCATAGGTTCAAGACTTGAGATAAATGAGTAATGCTCACAAAAGTTAGCTAAACGAGTTTTAGAGCGAGTGATTCTCCCGGAGTCGATGTCATTCATCATTTGTTCCACGGGATGGTCCTTCTTGACTCTTTCTCGAACTCGGGATAGCTTTTGTCGTGGTCGTGGCTGAGCTTCCTCATCATCCTCATCTTCTTCATCTGTGTTGTTGGTGTTGTCTTGAGGTGGTGGAGAAGGAGGTTGTGGTGGATCTTCTTGTCGCACTTCCTCATCTTGGTGAGTTCCACTTGTGGAAGCCTCCATGTTGCCTTGAGGTTCACCTTGCCGTGAGGTAGGGGGCTCCACATATGTAGATGAGGTACTCTCCTTCACTTCCATGGGACGAATCTTTCCAATGGATAAATCTCGAATGGCTTCCGATGGGTCCTTGTCTCCTACATCAATAGGCATTTGCTCTACTTGCGAGCCATTAGATTCATCAAACTTCACATCTACCGTCTCTTCAACCTTTCGGGTGAAATTATTGTAGACACGGTAGGTGTGAGAGTTTGATCCGTAACCGAGAAAAAACCTTCATGAGTTTTAGGAGCAAATTTAGACCGACGATGCTTATCAAGAATATAGCACTTTGAACCAAAGACACGAAAATATCCCACTTGGGGTTTGTTACCCGTAAGGAGCTCGTATGAAGTCTTGCCGAGAAGCTTGTGAAGATAAAGTCTGCTGATGGCATGACAAGTGTCTCAACGGCTTCACCCCGTAAGTGTTTTGGTGTCTTGTATTCATCAAGCATTGTCCTCGCCATTTCAATGAGCGCTCGGTTCTTCCTCTCAACAACCCCGCTTTTGTTGAGGTGTGTACATAGCTGAGAACTCATGTAGAATCCCTTCCTCATCGAGAAAAGAGTCCACATGGGCGTTCTTGAACTCCGCTCCGCTGTCACTTCAACCTTCTTGATCTTCACTTCAAATTGATTCTCGAGCCTTTCTAGCAAAGGTTTTGAAGATTTTCGAACCTGCGATTTGTCATCAAGGAAAAATACCCACGTAAATCTGGAAAATTCATCAACAATAACTAGACCAAAGGAGTTACCACCAAGGCTTTTGTAAGCATTGGGACCAAGAGATCCATATGAAGAAGCTCAAGCGGTCTCCTTGTGGTCATGATATTCTTCACGGGATGACTTCCACCTACTTGTTTTCCTGCTTGACATGCACTGCAGAGTCTATCTTTGTCAAAGAAAACATCTTTCACACCAAGAATGTGATCACCTTTGATTAGCTTATCTAAATTTCGTGATACCAACATGTCCAAGCCTTCTATGCCAAAGCCAACCTTTAGCAGATTTAGCGATAAAGCAAGTTCTAGGTTGAGCTTTCTTAGTGAAATCGATAATGTATAGGTCACCTCTACTTAATGCCAAGAAAGACCATGTTATGATTGTCACTACGAAAAACTTGGCAATCTACTTTGGTGAATAGCACATTGAATCCAAAGTCACTAATCTAGACACGGAAAGTAAATTGTATCCAAGCGATTCAACAAGCATGACATTTTTAATGGAGCTATCATGAGATATGGCCACCTTACCAAGGCCAAGTACCTTACCCTTGGAGTTGTCTCCAAAAGTCACATACTTGCGTGGACCATCGTTCTTTGCAAGCTCTCGAAACATGTCTTCATCTCCGGTCATGTGATCGGTGCATCCACTATCAAGAATCCATTCTTTTCCACGGATATGTAGTCTCTCATATTTGCCATAAGACTGAGACTCTTCATGATCTTGTCTAGCTCGGTGTCCGAATCGTCATCATGCTCATGCTCATCATCATATTGACCCATAGATAATTCATCATCAATACCTAGGTCAATTTGACAATGACTTGCATCAGTTTTATCAACGTGATAATAATCATCGGAATGCAATACAAGAGCATTTCTAACTAGAACATTGATAAGTCCGGAATCACCCTTCCGTTTCATAAGTTCACGAAGCTCAAAGAAGCATTTATCAAAGTTGGGATCATTGGGGCGCAACATGTCAAACTCAACAGTCTTGTATAGAATTTCATCAAGACCTCTCAAAGAGTAGTCCGGATAAAGTTCTTCCAAGAACTTCCACATAGCATGGGCGCACTCAAAGTTTGTGACAAGCTTAAGCAAGTTATTGTCACGACCGGTTTTCCGATAAAAATATTTATTGAAAAGCCAATCTTGTTACCCCAGTTTTTGAGAAGAACTCCTCACTGGTAGACAAATTCTTGATACAAGAAGCCAAGAGCATAAAATATATTACAGGCTGAGCCAAGGATGCTCAACAAATTTACTACAAGCGCCAATAATTATACATAATGGCGGGTATAACACAAGGGTGAGGTGGCATACTCACCGACTCGAACTAAATGGCGGTGGTGGTATATCACGGTGAGAAGTGATATGCTCAACTAGCATCTCATCGAGTCGAGGTGAGGCTCGTGAATTTATTTGGGTAGCGAAGCGGATATAGTACAATGACCAAAACCAAGGGTCGACGGGATCGACCGACTCCTCTAGGCGCCGGACTCGCTATCGAACTCTTCATCCATGAGATCGCCACAAGATCCGCCAAATCAACAAGCCAGTGAGTACTTTTAAAAGTACTCGCAAGACAGTTCGGACGTAAGATATAACAAATGCATGCATGAAATGCGTACTGATAAATACACCAATGCATGAACAGTATATTAGCATACGGAATAAATAAAAAAAGGGGAAACGGCGGTAGTCCGCCAGAAAATCCCAACAACATAAACAAAATAAAACCCGATCGGGTGTCTGAAGCGACGCCTCGAAAGGTAAATAAATAAATAGAAGGAAAGAAATGCCACAGTCGGGCGTCTGAGCGACGCCACATAAAGGGCTTTAAAAGAAATGCCACAGTCGGGCGTCTGAGCGACACCGCATAAAGGGCTTTAAAAGAAATGCCACAGTCGGGCGTCTGAGCGACACCGCATAAAGGGCTTTAAAAGAAATGCCACAGTCGGGCATCTGAGCGACACCGCATAAAGGGCTTTAAAGGAATGTAACAACACTCATAACAAAAATTCAGCTCATAATAATAAACGGGTTAGCACATCACAAGAATATCCCATTAAATCGTACTTAGTACTCATGAACTTTCTCCGAGTTTTCATCATCAACAAACACTTGTCGATAAGAATAGTATAGAATTTGATGATGATAAGATGATTCAAAGGAGTTTTGACTCTGCAGAGCTTGTACTAAAATCACCCACAATCAACGGATTTCGTAGTCACGAAGGACTAGTTCCGTCTTACGGTATTTCGAAGAAAACACAGCGATCCAAGACACACCCATCATACTTCTCGATGTCGAACCACCCGCACATCGCTCAAGAAAAACTTTTGAGACGGGAGATCACAATCTCGAATAGCATGGGATCGAATTTATATACGCAGCGCTCTAAGGGTGCCCCCTCTCGGTCCCAACCGAAACACCCATGCCCCCGACCGGATGACCGGCTTTAATCCAGGCCATGGAACCATCATCCCGCCTCTCCTTTTGGTGTGTACCAGAAAGCGGTTTGCAACTTATTATGCCATATTCCTTGCGGAAAACATGTGGTAGTACGGAGTGAAATCGAAGGGAATCGAACCGACACGGGTTGATTCGAAGTAAAGAGATGTGTGGCGTAAGACCGCATGCTACAACACTGCCATCTTACCCATACTCATGCCAACACATGGCCATGCACCTCCATACACCACAAGTATGGATCAATGAAATTACATGTCTCCACATGCATGAATAATAACCTCCATCGGTATGCTCACCAACATGCTATGAAACTACTTACATGCAAACATGCCAAACACTCATCATATCAAAAGTCTCAACATGCTTGCCTGGTTCAGAGTAGTCGGAGCCTAGCTCGGTGAAGTTCATGGCTCACCACCTCCTTCGGTATCTACGGTATAACGAAAAATATACGTGCTATCGTGAATACGGAAGGTGCACAAAATTATCTCAAATAATTTTCAAATAAATCTGATAAAAACTAGACAAAATTTCAAAGAGGACAGAAAAGAATCAATCAAAAATATGCTTCGATAAAAAGTTATTAGGGTTTTTGTCCAGGACCCATCTGTAATGAAACGAAACTTCCTGTGGTTTTTATTGCAAAAACAGAAAACGTTTCAGATTAGAATACGCCCGGCTCGGAGGAGAAAACGATTCGCAAAAGACGTTTTCAGAAACGGTTCGCTTTAAAACGCGAGCAGAGAGGCCGACGGGCGGGTCCCACCCGTCGAGTTCAAATTGAAAGGGGCGTCGGGGCTCGTTGGCGCCGAGAGTCGCGGTGGTGCCGCGGCGGCGATCCACGGCGAGGTAGGGTGATCGGGAGTACCAGCGTGTTCAGGTGCCATTCGCGTCGGTTGGTGGTGGTGGTGGTCGCCGCGCAGCACCACGCCGACGGTGGCTCCTGCTCCGTGGACGGCGATTCGGGCGAGGATGAAGCTCACCGAGAGGGCTGCAATGATCAAATTGACGAGGGGTTAGGGATATGGTAGCTAGAGAGGAAGCTGGACGGAGTTAGGGCATCGGAGACGGCCTCACTGCAGCGAATCGAGCTGGAGCCCGAGGCGGAACGGGGCGGCCGGAGTTGGGGGAGGAGACCTCCTCGAGGTCCTCCTAGTGGCCTGGTGAGGTGTAGGTGGAGTGTAGTGAGCGTGCGTGCTCGAGAGGGGACTCGGGGTCTCTTTTTATAGGCGACCCGAGGCGGTTGCCGCGAACGGGATAAGTCCGGCGAGGGATTACGGCGGAGCAGTGGCTGGACAGGGTGTTTAGGAGTTGGAGCGTTGTCGTTGTTGCCACCTGGAGCTGATTTGGTGCCAGCGGCGTCGAGTTTGGCTTGCTGAGGTGGAGTTCGACGGAACGGAGCAGTGCGGGCACGTCGGCGGCAGGGAGCGCGCCCTGTGCTTGCCGGGCCACGACGACGGTGCAGCGGGGTGTGCTGGCGTGCATGAGGCCACGCGGAGAGCCAGGAAGCAATGGGCGGCGCAGAACGGCGTTGCGGGCAGGTGCTGTCTCCCGTTGGCCGCCACGGGTGGCGTTGCCGCCGTGGGACACGCCGGCGCGAGCGGGCCAGGGTGCTCCCGACGCCGGGAAGCCGCCAAGCGTGCGTGCAAGGCTGCGGACAAGCGAGCCAGGCGACGAGCAACGTGCCAAAGGCACAGTACCCTTGTGACTGAAACTGCTTGATGAACAATGACACCGCAAACCGAATTTATCGCAGTGTTTGAACAATTACACGCCGGTGTTCGACAGAATGATTCTGGCTTGTAGGAATTTTTCCTTGGGCTGATTTTTGGTGGAGTGGCTCCTCAATGTCCCAGTAGGCTGCCTGATTTTTGGTGGAATTTTTGGAGGAGTGTAGGTATGAATTTCACCAAATTTGGCAAATCTGGTCCAAACTTGCAGAGAGTGTAGTTTGAAAAATTTGAAAAGAAGATGAGTGGATCAAGATGGTCCTGGGTTGTGAGTACAAAGGACTAGCCAAGAGAGTTGGTTTGAGATCAAAACTCACAAGAAAAGGAACACTTGCTTTGTAAATGGTTCAGCTCAAAATAATTATCAGAAAAGATTTGAGAGAAGAATTAATTCAAATAAAATCCAAAACTTGTTTGGATGAGTTGGGATAGTGAACTTAAGTTGCTGGCAAGGAGGAGAGGAGGTTTTGGAGTGGTTTTACCACATGGGTAAAATACAGAGTCATGGATGGTTAAGAAAAGAAAGGTGACCCTAAATCTTTTTCTTTGAAATATGAAAGAAGATAAACTCCAAAAATCCAATTTTGGAAGGAAACAACAGAGGGAATATTTAAAGGATCAAACCTAAGGTTTTGAAGAAGAAAACAGAGATGACAAACTTGCCAAAGAAAAGAGAAGTTAAAGAGAATAGCCTTTTTCCTAAAAGAAAATAAAAGGCCTTTCTTAAAGAAAGAAAGAAACCAGCAATGTTTTTGCTAAAACCAAATAAAATTTTTGGAGTGTCACAACACCTACCCCTTAGGAAAAATCTCGTCCCGAGATTTCAGCTGATCCTAAATAAGTGTGGATGTTCCGTCCAAGAAAATCCTCTCTTTCCCAAGTTGCTTCATTCTCGGTGTGATTGCTCCATTGACTCAAAAACTTGATGGTTTTCGTCGAGTTCTTCTTCGCACTCCTCTAATATTCTTACCGGATGTTCCCGATAGGTGAGATCTGGTTGTACGTCAATGTTCTCGTGGGATACTTGTTTCTCCGGGTTGCTCACGATTTCCTTAATTGTGAGACGGGAATACGCTGTGGACGCCGGATAATTCTTTGGGCAAGTCTAGTTGGTAGGCTACCTTGCCTCTTCGTGCCACTATACAAAATGGTCCGACAAACCTTGGTGCTAGCTTTCCTTTGACCACTGAACCGTTGCGGCCTCTCATAGGGATACCGTAGGTATACATAATCGCCGGCTCAAACCTGACCTCTCGATGCTTTTGATTGTAATAACTCTTCATCGGCTTTGAGCGGTCTTGAGTCGGTCCCCGATTAGCCCGACTTTTCCTCGGCTTCTTTGAGCATGTCCGGGCGAAGATACGATCGCTCCGGTTTCTGACCAATTTAGCGGGGTACGGCATCTCCGTCCGTAGAGGGCTTCAAAAGGTGCCATTTGCAAGCTGGCCTGGTAACTGTTGTTGTATGCGAACTCGGCATATGGCAAGCTTTCTTCCCAGCTGGTCCCATAGGTGAGGACACATGCTCTTAGCATGTCTTCTAGTATTTGGTTTACGCTGCTCGCTTGTCCATCACCGGGATGGTATCTTTGTCTCAAGGCCGCTTGAGTTCCCAGAGCCTGTTGTAAGTGCTCCCAAAATCTCGAGACGAACTGAGTGCCTCTGTCAGATATTATTGTTTTAGGGACTCCATGCAAACAAACTATACGGGCAAGATAAATACTGGCAAGCTTCTGAGTGGTGTGGGTTGTTTTCACTGGAATGAAATGTGCCACCTTGGTTAATCTGTCCGTGATGACCCATATGGCATCATTTCCGCGTTGACCGAGGTAGTCCGACAATGAAGTCCATCCCTATTTCATCCCATTTCCACTCAGGTATTTTATTCGGTTGCAGTAGACCGGCTGGTCTTTGATGTTCAGCTTTTATGCGTTGACAAGAATCGCAACATGCAATGAAAGTGGCTATATCCCTCTTCATACCGTGCCACCAAAATCTTTCCTGAATATCCTTATACATTTTGGTTCCTCCAGGGTGGATCGAATATGGAGCGGTGTGGGCTTCAGCTAAAATTTGATGTTTGAGGTCCTCTATATTTGGCACGCAGAGTCTGCTCCGCACTATAAGGTTCCTTCATTGTCTATGATGAATTCGAGGCCTTGCCCATTTTTACCTTTATTTTTATGCCTTCGATGTCAGTGTTTATACCGAGCTTCTTTGATTTTCTCCACAAGGTTGGGTTGAATTTCCAAATTTGTTATGGTGCCTCCGTGACCATTACCAAGTTGAGTTTGGTAAATTCTTGTTGGAATTCAGGTCTCAAACTCGGCAGATCGTTGTTGTCGGATGGGGTTCCACTAAGAGCATCTGCCACAACATTTGCCTTCCTGGATGATAGTGAATACCCACATCGTAATCTTTTACCAATTCCAACCAGCGCCGTTGTCGTAAATTGAGTTCTGGCTGTGTAAAAATATACTTGAGGCTTTTATGGTCCGTATATATTTCACAACGATTCCCCAAAGAGGGAAGTGCCTCCATTCCTTGAGTGCATGTATGATCGCCGCCAATTCTAGGTCATGAGTGGGATAATTTTCCTCGTGTTTACGGTTGCCTTGAAGCGTATGCAACAACTTTGCCCTCTTGCATTAGTACGCATCCGAGACCCTTTCGGACGATCACAATATACTTCAAAATTCTTGTGTATGTCTGGCACAATTAATACCGGTGCTGTCGTTAATTTCCTCTTTAGTTCTTGGAAACTTTTCTCACATGCTTCAGTCCACTCAAATTTCTTGTCTTTTTTGAGTAACTGCGTCATTGGCTTGGCTATGGTGGAGAATCCTCAATAAATCTGCGGTAATATCCTGCCATTCCGTGAAACTTCAGACATCTGTTACATTGGCAGGTGGCTTCCAACCAATTACGGCCTTGACTTTTTCTGGGTCCACGGCAATACCTTCTTGATTTAATACGTGGCCCAAAAAGCCTACCTGTCTTAACCAAAATTCACACTTGCTGAATTTGGCGTACAATTTATGTTTTCTGAGTTCCCCTAACACAATCCTGAGGTGTTCTGCATGCTCTTCCGGTGTCTTGGAATATATCAAAATATCGTCAATGAATACCACAACAAACTTGTCCATAAACTTCATAAATACTTTGTTCATGAGGTGAACAAAATATGCGGGGGCGTTTGTCATTCCAAATGGCATTACTGTGAACTCATACAGTCCGTATCTGGAGGTGAAAGCTGTCTTGGGGATATCCTCTGTGCGTACCTTTAATTGATGGTAACCTGATCTTAAGTCAATTTTTGAGAAGACCCTGGCTTGAGCGAGCTGGTCAAATAAATCCTTTATTCTTGGCATTGGGTATTTGTTCTTGATTGTGACCATATTAAGTGCTCGGTAGTCTACACACAATCTCAGTGTTCCATCCTTCTTGCTTTCAGTCATACGTTCTTCATTGGCATAGCGGGACAATAAAGTGAACTGACCATTGTAATCTGACACTGTCATATTCCTTTGTTTGAGGTCATCGAACTCTCTCTTCTTGATTTTCATAATACTCTTGGGAATGTGTGCACCACGAAAACCTTCCTTGAAATCATCCCAGGTTATATTATTTTCATTGGGATGCATGTGCAGAAATTTTCCCACCACGGCGGCTGCTCCTGTGAGATAGTGCGGTGCATATAATACTTTTTCCTGGTCTGAACATCTTGCAATATTTAATTTTCTCTCCATATCTCGAAGCCAGTCCTCGGCTTCAAGAGGTTTGTCAGTATGAGAAAATGTCTGAGGACGTGTCTTCTGTAATTCAGATAATTTGGAATGTCGGATATCGCCCATGGTGATTTCCCATGTTGAAAACTTGGTTCATCATTTCTCGATGTTGTTGCTGACTTTGTTCAAAAAGGCGCACATTTGAGAAAGTGCCGTTTCACTGCCTCTGTTGACACGATCGTCCTTGCGTGTTATCGTTGTCAGTTGAGTGTCACAATTTTCCTCTGGCGGAGCTGGCATGGAGCGCGTCCAAGGACGAGACATTTTTCACTCTGGGGATACATTTTGTAAAACCCATAAGAACAAACAGAAAAGAATCGCCAAAATTTAAATCCATAAATTCACAGGGTTTTCAAATAAGAAAAAATGCCAAGACAACACAAAGAAACAAAAGATTTGCGCACGGAGAAGAACTGCTCATTACGTATCTTACACGCGGTTGATAATTATACAATACATCACTCAGGATAGGCGTACATAATCCTGACATGTTATTTAGGCTAGTGCACTTCTCCACTTCCTACATGATGCGCAAACAGGCTACTTCTCACAACCTATGTACATATACACATATCGTACAAACGGCATCTCGCATGTCGGTTAAGCGTACTCATCGGAGATGTTGACGATCTCCTTGGCTCGCCAAGGGTGAGGCGGCGAGGTCGGGAGTCGACCTCCTCCTCACTAATAGGCTCCAGACGTGGAGTGCTGCGCTGAGAAGGTGGAGCGGGTGCGAGGTGGAGCAACACGAACAGGATGGGCGCAAAGGTTGGTGTAGCACGTGTTGGAGTGGGCGCGATGACTTGGTTGAATTCCTCGGTGGTAGGCAGGCGACGACTCGGTGCATAGGATGCTGAGGACGAGACAAACGCTGCTGGCGGTGCGGTGTGCAGGAGCTCCCTCTGTTGGCGGCACAGCCATGGATCGAGTCCATGCGGCAGCCACGTAAGTCGCCCACCAAATTGTCGAATGTTGCCTCCAGGCCCGGAGATACTCAATAAGCATCTCAACGGCCTCGCCCCGCTTCTCCTCTGGGACAGAGAATGCATAGTGACAGTGTAGGGCACATGGCATGGAGGTAGCGGTAACGACGAGTCTTCATTGAGGGAAGGACATCCCTGAGGCGAGCTATCGCCTCACGGGCTGCCATCTGCATAGCATGCTTCTCCGTAGGCATGGCTCTTCCCACAAACCGGAAGCGTCGTAACTCAACACGCCCTCCCTTGAATTGCACCGCGGCCTGGTGCATGGTCAGACTGTCGTTGACCTTGTGCTGGTAGAATGTGAAAGCTGGGCGCACAGATGGCCCCATCGCGACCTGAACGACGCAGGAGAGAAGCTTGACGAACCCATCGGGCACGTTGGCGAACATCTGAGACTCGCAGCCGTCGTCAGCCATCTACAACAGCAGGCAAAAATTCTGAAAGGTCAGATCATAAATTTATGCTGACTGTCAGAAAGAATGTCTACGATTGTAAAAAAAAAAATAAGACAAGACAATACTGTGCTAATCACCGATTAGCGATCGCACCTAGTGGCTTCCTACAGTCAGCCTGGCTCTGGTACCAAGCTTGTCACGACCGGTTTTCCGATAAAAATATTTATTGAAAAGCCAATCTTGTTACCCCAGTTTTTGAGAAGAACTCCTCACTGGTAGACAAATTCTTGATACAAGAAGCCAAGAGCATAAAATATATTACGAGGCTGAGCCAAGGATGCTCAACAAATTTACTACAAGCGCCAATAATTATACATAATGGCGGTATAACACAAGGGTGAGGTGGCATACTCTTGACTCGAACTAAATCTGGCGGTGGTGGTATATCACGGAGAAGTGATATGCTCAACTAGCATCTCATCGAGCGTCGAGGTGAGGCTCGTGAATTTATTTGGGTAGCGGAAGCGGATATAGTACAATGACCAAAACCAAGGGTCGCACGGGACGACCGACTCCTCTAGGCGCCGGACTCGCTATCGAACTCTTCATCCATGAGATCGCCTTCAAGATCCGCCAAATCAACAAGCCAGTGAGTACTTTAAAAGTACTCGCAAGACCGTTCGGACGTAAGATATAACAAATGCATGCATGAAATGCGTACTGATAAATACACCAATGCATGAACAGTATATTAGCATACGGAATAAATAAAAAGGGGAAACGGCGGTAGTCCGCCAGAAAATCCCAACAACATAAACAAAATAAAACCCGATCGGGTGTCTGAAGCGACGCCTCGAAAGGTAAATAAATAAATAGAAGGAAAGAAATGCCACAGTCGGGCGTCTGAGCGACGTCACATAAAGGGCTTTAAAAGAAATGCCACAGTCGGGCGTCTGAGCGACACCGCATAAAGGGCTTTAAAAGAAATGCCACAGTCGGGCGTCTGAGCGACACCGCATAAAGGGCTTTAAAAGAAATGCCACAGTCGGGCGTCTGAGCGACACCGCATAAAGGGCTTTAAAGGAATGTAACAACACTCATAACAAAAATTCAGCTCATAATAATAAACGGGTTAGCACATCACAAGAATATCCCATTAAATCGTACTTAGTACTCATGAACTTTCTCCGAGTTTTCATCATCAACAAACACTTGTCGATAAGAATAGTATAGAATTTGATGATGATAAGATGATTCAAAGGAGTTTTGACTCTGCAGAGCTTGTACTAAAATCACCCACAACAACGGATTTCGTAGTCACGAAGGACTAGTTCCGTCTCACGGTATTTCGAAGAAAACACAGCGATCCAAAGACACACCCATCATACTTCTCGATGTCGAACCACCCTGCACATCGCTCAAGAAAAACTTTTGAGACGGGAGATCACAATCTCGAATAGCATGGGATCGAATTTATATACGCTACGCTCTAAGGGTGCCCCCTCTCGTCCCAACCGAAACACCCATGCCCCCGACCGATGACCGGCTTTAATCCAGGGCCATGGAACCATCATCCCGCCTCTCCTTTTGGTGTGTACCAGAAAGCGGTTTGCAACTTATTATGCCATATTCCTTGCGGAAAACATGTGGTAGTACGGAGTGAAATCGAAGGGAATCGAACCGACACGGGTTGATTCGAAGTAAAGAGATGTGTGGCGTAAGACCGCATGCTACAACACTGCCATCTTACCCATACTCATGCCAACACATGGCCATGCACCTCCATACACCACAAGTATGGATCAATGAAATTACATGTCTCCACATGCATGAATAATAACCTCCATCGGTATGCTCACCAACATGCTATGAAACTACTTACATGCAAACATGCCAAACACTCATCATATCAAAAGTCTCAACATGCTTGCCTGGTTCAGAGTAGTCGGAGCCTAGCTCGGTGAAGTTCATGGCTCCGTCACCTCCTTCGTATCTACGGTATAACGAGTAAAATATACGTGCTATCGTGAATACCGGAAGGTGCACAAAATTATCTCAAATAATTTTCAAATAAATCTGATAAAAACTAGACAAAATTTCAAAGAGGACAGAAAAGAATCAATCAAAATATGCTTCGATAAAAAGTTATTAGGGTTTTGTCCAGGGACCCATCTGTAATGAAACGAAACTTCCTGTGGTTTTTATTGCAAAAACGAAAACGTTTCAGATTAGAATACGCCCGGCTCGGAGGAGAAAACGATTCGGCAAAAGACGTTTTGAAACGGTTCGCTTAAAAGCGAGCAGAGAGGCCGACGGGCGGGTCCCACCCGTCAGTTCAAATTGAAAGGGCGCGCTCGGGGCTCGTTGGCGCCGAGAGTCATGGTGGTCGCCGGGCGATCCACGGCGAGGTAGGGTGATCGGGAGTACCAGCGTGTTCAGGTGCCATTCGCGTCGGTTGGTGGTGGTGGTGGTCGCGGCAGCACCACGCCGACGGTGGCTCCTGCTCCGTGGACGGCATTCGGGCGAGGATGAAGCTCACCGGAGAGGGCTGCAATGATCAAATTGACGAGGGGTTAGGGATATGGTAGCTAGAGAGGAAGCCGGACGGAGTTAGGGCATCGGAGACGGCCTCACTGCAGCGAATCGAGCTGGAGCCCGAGGCGGAACGGGCGGCGGAGTTGGGGAGGAGACCTCCTCGAGGTCCTCCTAGTGGCCCGTGAGGTGTAGGTGGAGTGTAGTGAGCGTGCGTGCTCGAGAGGGGACTCGGGGTCTTTTTATAGGCGACCGAGGCGGTTGCCGCGAACGGGATAAGTCCGGCGAGGGATTACGGCGGAGCAATGGCTGGACAGGTGTTTAGGAGTTGGGCGTTGTCGCTGTTGCCACCGAGCTGATTTGGTGCCGCCGCGCCGAGTTTGGCTTGCCGAGGTGGAGTTCGACGGAACGGAGCAAAGGCGGGCACGCCGGCGGCGAGGAGCGCGCCTGTGCTTGCCGGGCCACGACGACGGTGCAGCGGGTGTCTTGGGCGTGCATGAGGCCACGCGAGAGCCAGAAGCAATGGGCGGCGCAGAACGGCGCTGCGGGCGGTCTTGTCTCCGTTAGCCGCCACGGGTGGCGTTGCCGCCGTGGGACACGCCGCTGAAGGGCTGTGGTGCTCCCGACGCCGAAGCCGCTAAGCGTGCGTGCAAGGCTGCGGACAAGCGAGCCAGCGACGAAAGCAACGTGCAAAGGCACAATACTTTGTGACTCAAACTGCTTGATGAACAATGACACCGCAAACCTGAATTTATCGCAGTGTTTGAACAAAGGCACGCCAGTGTTCGGCTGAATGATTCTCGCTTGTAGGAATTTTTCCTTGGGCTGATTTTTGGTGGAGTGGCTCCTCAATGTCCCAAAGAGGGCTGCCTGATTTTTGGTGGAATTTTTGGAGGAGTGTAGGTATGAATTTCACCAAATTTGGCAAATCTGGTCCAAACTTGCAGAGAGTGTAGTTTGAAAAATTTGAAAAGAAGATGAGTGGATCAAGATGGTCCTGGGTTGTGAGTACAAAGGACTAGCCAAGAGAGTTGGTTTGAGATCAAAACTCACAAGAAAAGGAACACTTGCTTTGTAAATGGTTCAGCTCAAAATAATTATCGAAAAAGATTTGAGAGAAGAATTAATTCAAATAAAATCCAAAACTTGTTTGGATGAGTTGGGATAGTGAACTTAAGTTGCTTTGGCAAGGAGGAGAGGAGGTTTTGGAGTGGTTTTACCACATGGGTAAAATACAGAGTCATGGATGGTTAAGAAAAGAAAGGTGACCCTAAATCTTTTTCTTTGAAATATGAAAGAAGATAAACTCCAAAAATCCAATTTTTGGAAGGAAACAACAGAGGGGAATATTTAAAGGATCAAACCTAAGGTTTTGAAGAAGAAAACAGAGATGACAAACTTGCCAAAGAAAAGAGAAGTTAAAGAGAATAGCCTTTTTCTGAAAAGAAAAATAAAAGGCCTTTCTTAAAGAAAGAAAGAAACCAGCAATGTTTTTGCTAAAAACCAAATAAAATTTTTGGAGTGTCACAGTTATCAGGCAAACCTCTAATGATAAGATTGACAGTTCTAAGGTTACGAAGCAAATCAAGCTCTTCATCCATAGTGGGGTGCAAGGGGTCAAATGGTGGTACATATGGGGTTTCAACATATTTGCGCAAGTTGTATATCTTAAAGATAGCAAGCATTTCAATCCTCCACGAGTTATAGGACACTCCATCAAGAATAGGCACTCTATGACTAACACTCCCAAACGTAGACACGTCCATCTTCCTCCAATGGTGTGCAAACCAAAGCAATGGAGACCAATGCTCTGATACCAATTGTAGGATCGTTGAAGGCAAGAGTGTCTAGAGGGGGGGTGATTAGACAACTCGACAAGATAAAAGTTTATGCCTTTTGATTAACATAAGTTCGTAGCAAGTTCACAATGAAGGTCAAGTCAAGCATCATGCATACAAGTCGAGCAGCATACTAAACATGCAATTCTAGAGTATAGGGCAGCGGAAAGTAAATTGCATGAATAGTAAGGGAGAGATTGTGAAGAGCAAACGCAATTGGAGACACGGAGATTTTTCTCGTGGTTCCGATAGGTGGTGCTATCGTCAATCCACGTTGATGGAGACTTCAACCCACGGAGGGTAACGGCTGCGCGAGTCCACGGAGGGCTCCACCCACGAAGGGTCCACGAAGAAGCAACCTTGTCTATGCCATCATGGCTTACGCCCACGGAGGACTAGCCTTACTCGGGTAGATCTTCACGAAGTAGGCGATCTCCTTGCCCTTACAAACTCCTTGGTTCAACTCCACATCATGACGGAGGCTCCCAAGCGACACCTAACCAATCTAGGAGGCACCACCCTCCAAAAGGTAATAGATGGGGTTGGTGATGATGAACTCCTTGCTCTTGTGCTTCAAATGATAATCTCCCCAACACTCAACTCTCCTCACTGATTTGGCTGTGGTGGAAGAAAGGATTGAGTGGAAAGCAACTTGGGAAGGCTAGAAATCAAGTTTCATATGGTGGGAGTGGAGCAACTTGATCTCAACACAAGGGTAGGTAGTTTTCTTCTCGAAATGTAAGGTAGGAGTGGTAGATCTTTCGATGGCTCTCTCCACGAATGAAGAGGAGGTGGAGGGTATTTATAGCCTCCACACAAAATCCAACTGCTACACACATTTGACCAATCTCGGTCGACTGAAGTTGACAACTCGGTGAGACCGAAAGTTCAAATCTTGTGAACGTTGGGATTTTCGTGGGACCGAAAATACAATCTCGGTTAGTCCGATTCTTCCAAAGTCTAGGGTTTGCCAATTTCGTGGGACCGACTTTCTCATCTCGGTGACACCGATTTGAGTACGTATGTTTCTGAAGCTTGGCAACACCAATTTCGTATGACCGAGTTTGGAATCGGAAAATCCGAAATTTTAGGGTTTGGCTATATGGTCGAGGTGGTTCATCTCGGTGTGACTGGTTTGGAATCGGTGGGACCGAGATTACTTATGGGTTTATGTTGGAGTGAAAGATTGCTGATAGTTTGAGAGATAAATCACTAAGCACTTAGAGCAACCAGATCATCATCATAACCTCATCCCCTTTTAATAGTATTGGCTTTCCTATGGACTCAATGTGATCTTGGATCACTAAACCAAAAATGGAGTCTTGAGCTTTTGCCAATGTTTTCCTTAGCATCCTAGGGGTCCACCTTTCTAGTCCTTTTGCCATGCCAGAGTGATTGACTTTCCTGAGACATACTTGTTAAAAGCATTAGTCCAACCACAAAGTATGTTGTCATTAATTACCAAAACCACCTAGGGAGCAAATGTGCTTTCAGAGTTACATCGAATAGATCTCCAAGAAGATCGAGGAGAACTTTGTATTGAGATTCAAAGACAGAGAAGATGTCATCTAGCTAATAACTATGGACCCGAAGGTCTCTGGTAAACTACTCACAACTCATCGGAGAGGCCTTGGTGATGATGTAGAAGCCCTCCGTGATCGATTCCCCCTCCGGTGGAGCGCCGAAAAAGGCTCCAAGATGGGATCTCACGGGTACAAAAGGTTGCGGCAGTGGAAATAGGGTTTCGTGGTGCTCCCCGATGTTTTCAGGGTATGGAGGTATATATAGGCGAAGGAGGTCGGTTAGGGGAGCCACGAGGGGCCCACGAGGGTGGGGGCGCGCCCACCCCCCTAGGGCGCACCCTGCACCCTCGTGGCCGCCTCGGTTGCTTCTTGACGTACACTCCAAGTCTCCTTGATTGCGTTTGTTCCAAAAAGATCGCTCCCAAAGGTTTCATTCCGTTTGGACTCCGTTTGATATTCCTTTTCTTCGAAACACTGAAATAGGCAAAAAACAGCAATTTGGGCTGGTCCTCCGGTTAGTAGGTTAGTCCCAAAAATGATATAAAGGTGTATAGTAAAGCCCATAAACATCCAAAACGGTTAATATAGTAGCATGGAACAATCAAAAATTATAGAAACGTTGGAGACGTATCAATCATCCGGCATAAAAGTTTGTTGGACTAGTTCCATGTCCCAATAGTTTGTGCTCGGATCAATCAGTTCAACTACCTTAGTTATAAGATAGTTTCCTCTCTATGATATGACCCTTCTTGTGCTTCCTCTTGGGATCCATGGATCAGTCCACACCTTGATGCTCTCCCCATCTCCAACTCGCCATATAATGCCCATTTTCAATAACTATACCCCTTTTAGAATGCTACGCCACGCATAAGAGATGCCATGCTTTGTAGTAGCTTCCAAAATTGATTTTCCTGGATATTATTTTGCTGAGAGTACTCTCGCAGATAGTGATGAAGGGTATTGTATAATTCTCCAGGCCTGCCTAGCCAACATAGCTAGATTAAAGGAATGTAAGTCCCTAAAACCCAGCCCTCCATCCTTTTTTGGTTTCGACATCTTGTACCAAGAAATCCAATGCATTTTGTTTTGCTTATCCACTTGAATCCACCAGTACCGGCATATCACTGAGCTCAAGTCATCGCACACGGACTTGGTTATGTCAAAACAAGCCATTGCATATACTAGGATTGCTTGTGCTGCTGCTTTGATAAGTATTTCCTTTCGAGCTTTTGATAACATCTTCTCCTTCCAACCTTGTATTCTCTTCCAGACTTTGTCTTTTATATACTCGAAGCTCTTCCTTTTTGATTTGCCAATATAGGTTGGGAGTCCCAAATATTTTGAGGATAATCCTTCTGTTGTAATATCCAGTATTTGTCTCACGTCATTCTTTATCCAGTCATTTGTGTTCTTGCTGTAGAGAATTGTCGATTTGTCCTTGTTAATCATTTGCCCGGAACAAGCCTCATAAATATTTAGGATGCGTTTCACCTCGTGAGCGTTCCTGCCATTTGCTTCCATTAGCAACAGTGAATCATTTGCAAAAAATAAGTGGCTAATGCTAGGAGCTCCACAGCAGATTTTGATTTCCTTTAAACTTACCTCTGTTCAGCATCATATAACATGGACGAGAAGCCTTCCGCGCATAATAAGAATAGATAAGGGGATAGTGGATCTTGCCTCAAGCCCCTTTGAGGAATTATTACATCCGTAAAATCTCTATTTACTTTTATTTGGTACCTAACAGTGGTGATACACTTCATTATCAGTTGAATCCAACCACCATCAAAACCAAGTTTGTACATCATGTCCCTTAAGAATCCTCATTCGACCTGGTCATATGCCTTACACATGTCCAATTTGAGTGTTGTATAGCTAACCGATCCATTCCGTCTCCTCTGCAAAAAATGTGTTAATTCATACGCCAAGAGGATGTTGTCTGATATCGTACGTCCTGGTAGAAAGGCACTTTGGTTTGGGGATATAATTCCAGGAAGTATAATTTTTAAGCGATTGGTGATTGCCTTGGACACCAGCTTATATATTACATTGCATAAGCTTATGGGTCGCAGGTCCTTTATCATTTCAGGCTTGGCCTTCTTGGGAATAAGAACCACTAAGGTGTCATTCTAGTTTTCTGGCATTTTTCCTCCTCTCAGTACATTTAGGTTCGCTCCTGTGATGCTGCTGCGAAGGAGGTCTCATTGAGGGACGCCCCTATTTCTCGCTTTAAGCGAGACCGGGTGAAGCCTCGCGTCGGGGGAGCCCTAGATGGGCCGGCCCAGCCACGCGGGAGACCACGTCTAGTTTTTTTTTTGTTCTCATTTTTTCTTGCTTTATTTTTGTAATTTTCTTCATACTTTAAAATATTATGCATATATATTATTGTTGGTTTTTGATCCCTAGATGAACTCACCCAGGATCTCACACACGTAGTGCAAAGCTAGCAAGCATACAAGCTAGCAGCTTGATCGATTTTGCATGCAACACTACACGCACGTAGCGACCTGGATGCTAGCTCTTCGAATCGGACCAATTTACGTTGGCGCCGTCAATGGAACTCTTCGTAACTTGGCGAACATGGATAGAACAATACTGAATCGATTTGATGGCTAAAGGCCCGCGTCGAGCCTCTGCTTTCTATTGCTTTTGCTCTGATTTCTGCTACAAAGATTACAGGGGGTATACGTGAACATATATAGGAGCTAGCTAGCACTATGAAACCTAGTCGGTATCCTGTACTACTACTCCTACTCGGACTCAAACACATGCACGTGTAACTCACACGTACACCTATGGAATATTAAGCCATGTTTAACTCTAACATTCGCCCCCTTAAACATGATTTAATCTTTTTCGACTTGGATCCTAGATACGACTACGTGTATGCTTTACTCTTGGCATTCCTTTCATCATTCCTCGTAGCATTTCAGGGACTGACTTTACTTTTGTCGTCTTGTCTTCGCGAAGCAAGTTTGGCACTGGTTCACTGTTTCTATCGGGAGGCTGGAGTTTGAGACCAGAGATAATGAGACCTTGGCTGAGTGGTGCACAAGGCATGATGTGAAGAGTGATGGTCGACGACATACCAAAGCATTGTGCCTGCTAGGTATGTGGATGTTCTGGAAACATCGAAATGATATCGTCTTCAATGGAGCATGAAGGAAATATGCCCAAGAGGCAATAATAAAGTTGTTATTTTATATTTCCTTATTCATGATAAATGTTTACTATTCATGCTAGAATTGTATTAACTGGAAACTTGATACATGTGTGAATACATAGACAAAACACCGTGTCCCTAGTATGCCTCTACTAGACTAGCTCGTTGATCAAAGATGGTTAAGTTTCCTAGCCATGGACATGTGTTGTCATTTGATGAACGAGATCACATCATTAGGAGAATGATGTGATGGACAAGGCTCATCCGTTAGCTTAGCATTATGATCATTCAATTTTATTGCTACTGCTTTCTTCATGTTAAATACATATTCCTCCGACTATGAGATTATGCAACTCCCGGACACCGGAGGAATGCCTTGTGTGCTATCAAACGTCACAACATAACTGGGTGATTATAAAGATGCTCTACAGGTATCTTCGAAGGTGTTTGTTGGGTTGGCGTAGATCAAGATTAAGATTTGTCACTCCGAGTATCGGAGAGGTATCTCTAGACCCTCTCGGTAATGCACATCATATGAAGCCTTGCAAGCAATGTGACTAATAAGTTAGTTGCGGGATGATGCATTACGAAACAAGTAAAGAGACTTGCCGGTAACGAGATTGAACTAGGTAGGAAGATACCGACGATCGAATCTCGGGCAAGTAACATATCGATGATAAAGGGAATAACGTATGTTGACATAGTGGTTCGACTGATAAAGATCTTCATAGAATATGTGGGAACCAATATGAGCATCCAGGTTCTGCTATTGGTTATTGACCGGAGAGGTGTCTCGGTCATGTCTACATAGTTCTCGAACCCGTAGGGTCTGCACGCTTAACGTTCAATGACGATATGTATTATATGAGTTATGTGATTTGGTGACCGAAGATTGTTCGGAGTCCCAGATGAGATCACAGACATGAAGAGGAGTCTCGAAATGGTCGAGAGGTAAAGATTGATATATTGGAAGAGTATTCGGACACCGGAAGGGTTCCAGAATGTATCGGGTACATACCGAAGTACAAGAGGGGTTACCGGAACCTCCCGGGGAAAGATATGGGCCATATGGGCCATAGGAGGGAGGCTAATCAGCCCACAAGGGGCTGGCGCACCCCACTGTGGAGGAGTCCAAATTGACAGGGGTGGGCGCGCCCTTCCTTCTCTCCTCTCCTCTCCTCCCCCTTTCCCCCTCCGGTAAAAGGAAGGGGGCGAGTGAGGGAATCTTGGATTAGGGGGTATCCGGATAGCCGGACTGTGTACAACGTCCGGACTATTGAAGCGTGAAGATACAAGACTCAAGACTTCGACCCGTGCCTGGATGGGACTGTCCTTGGCGTGGAAGACAAGCTTGGCGATCCGGATATTGTGTTTCCTTCCTTGTAACCGACTCCATGTAACCATATCCCTCTCTGGTGTCTATATAAACTGGAGAGGTTGGTCCTTAGAAGGCCGATCACAATTACAATCATACCATCATAGGCTAGCTCTTAGGGTTTAGCCTCTACGATCTCGTGGTAGATCTACTCTTGTACTACCCATATCTTCAATATTAATCAAGCAGGAAGTAGGGTTTTACCTCCATCAATTGGGCCCGAACCAGGGTAAACATCTGTGTCCCTTGCTTCCTGTTACCATCAGCCTTGACGCATAGACCGGGACCCCTACCCGAGATCCGTCGGGTTTGACACCGACATTGGTGCTTTCAGTGAGAGTTCCTCTGTGTCGTCGCTGTCGGGCTCGATGGCTCCTTCAATCATCATCAACGACGCGGTCCAAGGTGAGACATTCCTCCCCGGACAGATCTTCTTGTTCGGCGGCTTCGCACTACGGGCCAATTCGCTTGGCCATCTCGAGCAGATCGACAGCTACGCCCCTGGCCATCAAATCAGGTTTGGAAACCTGAACTACATGGCGGATATCCGCGGAGACTTGATCTTCGACGGATTCGGGCTAGCGCCAGGAGCACCGGACAGTCACGACGAGCATGGCTCGAACTCTTTGTCGGACAATGCTCGGATATCACCCTGCAGAGTCAGGACTCAAATCAGAGCAGATCATGCGTTGCACGAGGACGGAGGGATGGACCCCGCCCCGCAGGCCGTACCCTCATCGGCGGTAGAGCCGAACACATGCCTCACTCCTGAGGAAGCCTGTGACTCTGGACCCCCTGATTTGTATCTGGCTGTAGGTTCTAGTCCGCGCGTTCCCGAGCCCGCCGAGCCTAGTTGGGCTCCGCTGATGGAGTTCACCGCTACGGACATCTTTCAGCACTCGCCCTTTGGCGACATGCTGAACTCATTGAAGTCTCTCTCTTTGTCAGGAGGCTCTGGGCCGAACTATGTCCGGCTTGAGTGGGAAGCCGGCGACGACGGAATTCGTTGCCCACCCACCACCCACTTCATTGCCATGGTCGATGATTTAACCGACGTGCTTGACTTCGACTCCGAAGACATCGACGGTATGGACGATGATGCAGGAGAACTACAGGAGCCACCACTCACAGGGCGGTGGACGACCACCTCCTCATACGATATATACATAGTGGACACTCCAAAGGAAACCAATGGCAGCGAGGGAACGGAGGATAACCCCTCAGGGAGAAAAGAAAAACATGTGCGTCATCGGTGTCACTCCAAGCCCCGCCACATCAACACCAGCCCCGGAGACGAAAGCAGTCCGGATGGTGCCGAAGAGGAATACAGCCCTGATCAGCCTACCTTCAAGTAGGCCGGACCGGTCACGATGGGGTACTTGGAGAGGGACAATTATACACCCCCCTCCGACAATGAGGTAATCCTCGGCAATGACGAATTCGGCGTGCCGGAACACCCAGTGGAACAAGTTCGCTTCAAGCGACAGCTCATGGCCATGGCAAGGAGCCTGCAAAGGAAGCGAGAGCAGCTTAAAGCTGACCAAGACATGCTAGTGGATAGGTGGACCAAGGTACTGGCCACCGAAAAGTACGAACTCGACAGCCCCAACAAAGGGCACACACGGCACAACTGGCTACCTCAACTCAAGCAGGAAAACCACAGGCACACACCCAGATGTCCACACATCACTACGGTCCAAGAAAGTAAGAAGCATACATGAAGAGGCACCCTCAAACCTCGGCACAAAGGTCATAAACGTCAAGACAAGGAAACTGGTGCCAAGTCCAGCAACTCTCGGTCCAGTAGACGGACAAAGAACAGCTCAAGCCTACTCGGCCAAAGCCACCCACTAGATCAACCGTGTGAAATTCACGGTACTCCTAGAAGGACGGCAAAGCATACCAATAGAGAATGCCAGATCCTCAAAACAAAGCGGTTGGTCGTGCGCCGGAGGGAATAAGGGGAGGCGCCTCGTCAAAGACCCCCCAGGGCATAAAAGTACGGCCGATCGCCCATGATCACATCAATCATAGCAAGTCAATTGCAGTACCTCTAGACCTAGTAGTCCAGGGGCTCTACAACACGCAAAGCCCACACGGGCAGGAAGCCACGAATAACATCTCCTAAAATATGTAAGGCGCAAAGGCCAAGTTTTATTGGCTCACAAATCTAACAGTTGTCTTCGGACACCCAAAAAATGCTACGCCAAAGAATAAATCTTCGGCACCATCCCACCATGCGGTAGTTTACCGTATACCAATGGGATAAACCACGTTGACTAGATTCCACGTGGTAAATCACTCAGGCCAACTATCCGGACACCCATTGAGGAGTCCGCGCTACCTCACGGTATAACGGCTGGGCCCACCGGGGGTCCAATCAGGGACCCTTGGACCAACCACGAGAGGATGCCTAGCTACCTTCAAGCATTTGCCTTTACATACTAACGATTGACGCAGAACAGGATTGGCGGCGTGGAACCAGCCCGGACACGCAATGGCAGGAACATGCATATAGAAGACAGTTCAGGTTCAATCTTGATCCACTCACAACCCCATCCAGTCCGGTCACCACAGGTTCTGCCAAATAACACCTCTTTTCATACATCATACTCATACGCATAGACATATCATCCTACTACGGTGGGTAGACTTAAATAACACTTACCAGCCGTCGTTTATCGCCGACGCCTCTTTGCCGAAAATGATAGCCATGCTTCGCGTTCGCCCGGTTACACCAGGGGCTTCACAGTACGGCAATAAAGTCTGACCACCTTTTCGGTCGCTCGGCACCCCGAACTTATAGCACTCTATGCATCAACTCCGAATCATGTCTTGGGTCATTGGTTGGGTTTGCCCGGCTCCCATGTTTTGGTACCTTACGTTCCGTTCTGTCGGCTAAGGTAGCACTGGGAGAACTACTGCGATTGTGTCCCGGTTTAGCCGGACGAGCACCTCAGTAGAGAAAGCCGAAAACCGACCGTCATGATGAAGCGAGAGCTGGTCAGCTGTTCGAGAGGTTGTAAAATCCTTAAAGATTTATTCCGCTGCGCCATTATAAATGCAGAGTGCGACGGATCGGTCTTCGATCAGCGCCAATAGAGCCCCTAGTTCGCCTTCCAACACTAGGGGCTCGCCGACCATACTCAATTCCTATGGCTAAGTGAGAGTAATAAAGCCTTATAGTCCGATTGCCTGGTTCGTGGAGAGAAACACCTCCTTAAAAGGACCCAACTATGGGATAAAGAGCGTTCAGATATATCCCGAACACCCCCGTATTCTTTTTACGAGGGGGCAGAAGCCGACGACTTGCCAACTCTCAGGATTTGCATACAATAAATAGCCGCACAGGAAGAACATATGTTCAAACAAAACAGGCAATATATAATGACAAATGCCATTATCACATATTACAAAAGCCGGCACAAATGCCCTCAGGGAAATATAATGTCTTTGACACACTTATCCGCTGCAAGGCAGGCCCCTTTCATCACACCTTCATAGTACAGCTTGGGCTTGCGGTGCTCCTTACCCTCCGGCGGCCCCTCAGTCATCAGCTTCTCCGTGTCAAGCTTCCCCCAATGCACTTTCGCACGGGCAAATGCCATGCGCGCGCCTTCTATACTGGTCGATAAACTGATAGCATCAAGTCGAGGACGAGCACCCACATCCGCTTGACGAGTCCGGCAATCTTGCTTGAATTGGCTCAGAGGCCTACAGCCGGACAACTAAGTCCATCATGGCTAGTTCGGCCGCCTGGTGCAGTTCGACCAGCTGTTTTAGCTGATCGATAAAAGGCACCGGATAGTTTGGCGCCAAATACTGCGACCAGAAATCCCTCTCCGCAGACTTCTTCTCCGCGGTCTGGTAGAATTGGGCAGCATCTAATATGCTGTGAGGAAGATCCGCAAAGCCCCTGGAAACATAAGAATTCAGCTTGCCGCTTAGGATTCTTCCCATTATCATGTACAAAGGCTAAGAATACAGAAGGCCTTACCAACCGCAACTTTCCTGGCCTCCTGAATGTCCCGCGCAGCACCTCGGGCTTCTTCCCGAGCACCTTCCGCAGCCTCGAGAGCTTGGGCGAGTTTGGATTCTTTCCCTACTAGACTCTGCCCAAGCCCTCGCTTTTTTTCTGACTTCTGGAGCTCTCGCTCAGCTGCGATGACCACGGCCTCGTGTTTTCACGGTTACCTGCTTACGGCAACCTTCTTGTTGGCATCGGCCACAGCCTTCTTTAGTGTCGCGTATTCGGCACTCGCTCCTAGAGCATACAATACAAATACTTTTCGCTAAGCACAACTATTAAATCAAGTAAACCACAAGATATATGTTTTCAACATACCTTGCTTATCTTCCAATTGCTTCTTCACACGGCTGAGTTCCTCCTCGGCCATTGTAAGTCTCTGCTTTAGTTAGGACACTTCCACGTTATAAGCGGCCCTCCCCTCTGCAGACGCCTGTTTTCACACAAAGGGTATACGTCATTCACATAGGCTCCCGCGAGAGCAGAGGATTTGATCCCCTACCCGGCTCTGTCTCCTCCGCCGGATAGTGCATTAGGGGCTACTACTCATATTATGACAATTCCTCAAAGGTTTCCTAGGAAACATACCTCAAAAGCCTTTATAAGGCCAAAGCAGGACTCGTTCAGCCCGCTCTCGGCGGACTGAATCTTCTCGACCACCGCTCCCATGAGGGCCCGATGCTCATCGATGATAGACACGTTCTTCAATGCTGTCGATAGACCGCCAGGCAGCTCTGCTCGAACAGAGGACGCCGGCGGGGTAGGCAGGCCCCCCACCATCAAGGGTGGCTGCTCACTCGATCCCAGAACCCTAGAGGTCCCGGGGGCCGTATCCATCCCCGCGTGTCCGGCTCCAGGGATATGTCCTCCCTGGTCCAGGTCTTGTCGAGATGACACCTTAGTGTCGCGCCCGAACTTTGGGGAAGGGGCCTGCGGAGGCGTCTCGCTTGCCAAGGCGTCTGAGCCTAGCAAATCCTCCGACGAGGACCGGCCGGCGCGAGATCTTGCCGGACTGTGCAAAGTATGGCAATAGTTAAAACTACTATACCCAAAAACAATCCCGGACGCATATGCATGTTCGGATACTTATGACTTCTCCAGGGGCTGGGCCTTGGGATCCCACTCCGGGCTGCTATCGGCAGCCGTGGTGGATGCCTCTGGGAGGAAACCTTTCCCCCCTCTTGGGCGATCCAGCCTCCGGAGATGTGGAGGCCGTCCTCTTCCTCCTGCCATCAGAGTGAGGCTCATCTTCCTCTGCTTCCTCCTCTTTGTCCTCAGACGAAGGATCATCGCTGGAGTCTTCAGATTTTGCATCCGAAGCCTCACGACGGCGAAGGCCACTTCGGGTCTTCTTGACCTTCTTGGAGGCCTCTTTCTTTGGTGCCTCGTAAGGCATGGGGACCAGCATCTTTGTCAGAAGAGGTCCGGCCGGTTCCTCCGGCAGTGGGGCGGGACAATGTATTCACTCCACCTTCTTTATCCATCCCAGAGGTCACAATGAAACACGATTAAGATGTCTCCCTCACGATATGGCAGCTGAAGCATGAATGGACAGAGCGTGGCTGTAACTTACCGAGCTTGCAGAATGGGATAATTGATACCCACGGTCCTCGGCGGGGCCCGACCACGATTTGCCGGACTTGAAGAGCACCTTCCAGATATCCTTGTGGGAGGAATCATAAAGCACCTGAAGGGTTTGGTGCTCGGTTGGGTCGAACTCCCACAGAGTGCAAGCTCGGCGCCGACAGGGGAGAACCAGGCGAACTAGCATCACCTGGACTACGTCGACGAGTTTGACATCCCTGTCGACCACACCCTGGACGCGCGTCTGGAGTAGTGACATCTCATCGGACGAGGACCAGTTCGGGTCCTTCTTGGGCCAGGACCTGAGTCGCAGTGGAGCTCCGGATCTGAACTCTGGAGCTGCCGCCCACTTTTTGCCGCGTGGTTCGGTGATATAGAACCACTGCTGCTGCCACTCCTTGATGGAGTCGTTGAAAGTGCCTTTCGGCCAGACGGCCTTGGGCATCTTGCTTACCATGGCACCGCCGCACTCGGCGTGTTCGCCACTCACCACCTTGGGCTTCACATTGAAAATCTTCAGCCACAGGCTGAAGTGAGGTGGGATCCGGAGAAAAGCCTCGCACACGACGATGAACGGCGAGATATTGAGGAAGGAGTTGGGGGAAAGGTCATGGAAATCGATCCCGTAGTAATACATGACTCCACTAACAAAAGGGTGAAGGGGAAACCCGAGCCCGCGGACAAAATGGGGAAGGAACACAACTCTCTCGTGAGGTTCCGGAGTGGGGACGACTTGTCCCACCGGTGGGAGACGGTGGCTGATCTTCTGGGCCAGATACCCGGCTCCCCGGAGCTTCTTGATGTCCTTCTCCCAGACGATTGAGGCCATCCATCTGCCTCCTGCTCCGGATCCGGACATCTTTGGGAAACCTCTCTTCTATGGAGAAGAAGGGTACTCGTGCGTTAGGGCTCGAATAGAGGGGAATGAGCTGACAGAAGGAGAATGCGTGTGTCGGTGTCAAAACCGGCGGATCTCGGGTAGGGGGTCTCGAACTGTGCGTCTAGGCGGATGGTAACAGGAGACGAGGGACACGATATTTTTACCCAGGTTCGGGCCCTCTTGATGGAGGTAAAACCTCACGCCCCGCTTGATTAATATTGATGATATGGGTAGTACAAGAGTAGATCTACCACGAGATCAAGGAGGCTAAACCCTAGAAGCTAGCCTATGGTATGATTGTTGTAATGTATGTTGTCCTATGGACTAAAGCCCTCCGGTTTATATAGACATCGGAGGAGGCTAGGGTTACACAGAGTCGGTTACAATGGTAGGAAATCTACATATCCGTATTGCCAAGCTTGCCTTCCACGCCAAGGAAAGTCCCATCCGGACACGGGACGGAGTCTTCAATCTTGTATCTTCGTAGTCTTGGAGTCCGGCGGATAATGATAGTCCGGCTGTCCGGACACCCCTAGTCCAGACTCCTCAAGAGCCTCAACCAGCTTCAATGACGATAAGTCCGGCGCGCATAATGTTCGGCATTGCAAGGCGGGTTCCTCCCTTGAATAATCCAGAGAAGGTCATGAACACCAGGATAGTGTCCGGCTCTGCAAAATAAATTCCACATTCCACCATAGAGAGAATAAAATGTACACTTAGTTCAATCTGCCGACGATTACGCGGCGTGACATCACACCGCCACCAAGCCTTTGTTTGAATTGTTTTTACTATACCACCTCAAAGACGCTTAGCGGCGCGTTTCTTGGCGCGCCTTTGTCGAGCGAGATCGTGTTCCCCTTATTCCGGACTCTCATCAATACGTGCGTGGGTAACCCAACCGTTCCCGTCGCCACGCCTCCTCTATCGAAGGCGAATCCCAAACGGTCACGGAGATGGCCCTTGGTATTTCGTCCCCTATATAAGAGGACCAAGGCTCGTCCTTGTTCTTCAATATCGCATCGAATCTCTTCCCCGCTCCCAGTTCCAACACCCAGAGCCTCAGATTCGAGTGCTTCAGATCCTCAACCATGTCCGGCTCCGACCTCCAGGGCCGGTGGATGCCCTCCTCCGTCACGGAGGAGGACATATTGAAGTTACGTGAAGCCAAGCACACGCCCACGAGGTTTCGCAGACAGTTGCCTGCCCAAGGGCAGGCCGTGCCCGCCCGAGCCCGTGAATACGCTGTCTTCGATCCCACCTCCGTCGGGGTTTAGGCTTCCCGACGGATCCCTTCGTGAGAGGGCTCCTGTTCTACTATGGGCTGGACTTTCACGACTTGGCTCCGGAGTCCATCCTCCATATCTCCGCATTCATTATCATCTGCGAAGCTTTCCTCCGCGTCACTCCCCACTTCGGCCTGTGGCTGAAGACCTTCAAGGTGGAGTCGAAGATGATTGGGGGGCGTCAAGCGGAGTGCGGCGGGGCGGCCATAAGCAAAAAGGCTGATGCCCCGTGGCCCGAGGGTTCCTTCCAAGAGGAACTCGGACTATGGCAGCAGGAGTGGTTCTATATCACCGCTCCGAAGGGCAGCAAGCAAAAGCCGCCGCCTTCATTCCGCCCGGGACCTCCACGCCAGCTAATGTCGTGGGTCAACCAAGGGCTCAATTGGGGGCCGTCCGAAGACGTGCCCTCACTGCAGGGCCGGATTCGAGACCTCCAAGCGAGGGAGATCGACCTGATCAAGGTGATGCAGGTTATGCTAATCAGGCATCTTTTGCCCTGCAAACGCCGTCCTCTCCGTCTATGGGAGTTCAACCCGGAGGGACCTCGGATTCTCCAACACTTTATGGGTGCGACACCCGTGGAGATGTACAAGTTATTCTTCGGACCGCAGGTGGCGTGTCCGGAATTAGCCGAGGACGCAGGTCTAAGCCGCAATCGCCCGGATACTCAGGTAAATAGCTCAGAATCCGGACTTTCTGTTTATACACCTTTCTAGAGTACGCCTCCTGACTCATTACTCTTCACAGGAATGGGTGGCGCGATCAAGGCTGATAAGGTGTCCGGCCCCCCCTTCCAGAGACCGTGACCGGAGCCCGTGGCTGGTCGGGAATGTTGAGGTCGCCCCCACAGAAGGGGGCGAAGGGGAAAACAGAGGAGCTAATATTTCGCCTGAAGGGGCGCCTGAGGAGGGGGGAATCAAGAACCCCTCCCTCCAGGGGGAGAAGAGGACCGCCTCCGAAGATCCGGAGGCCCAAGCCCCTAAACACGGGAAGAGATCTTCACCGGGGGGTCCGGCGTCCGGAGAGAATCCGGACGCACAATCATCGCCGAAGGATCAGCCCTCCAGCGAGCCGTGAGTATGAAAAAGGGAATTAATTAGTAAGGAAATACCTTCATTTATGCTTCTGTGGGTAACCGAAATATTTATATCGCAGTTCAGATCTGCAGCCTTCTCAGATGAGTTCATCTTCGGGGGACCTTCTTCCGGAGATGATGGAGAGTGATACGCCTCCGTCTCAGAAGCGCCAAGTAGATAAGGCGGCGAGCTCAAGTATCGCCACGGAGGGTGTCCCCGAGTCCGAGGGGCGGAGAGTTCGGCACCCACTAGTATCCGCCGAGAACTAAAAATCTGCTTGAGAGGGCGTCCATTTCGAAGATCACCGTGCATTGATGCGTATGGTGATTGAAGGATTTCGTCCGCACGAGAGCGGATTATGCAATGCCGCCATGAGTTTGTTTGGCGGGATTTGAGGTATCTTGAGAATGACACACCCATTTGTCTTTTAACAGTTTTGCATATAAAAATGTGCCCTGTATAGATAGTAGCCCCTGGGACTCGGTAGGTTGTCGGGAACGACAGCGTGCCGAGGATCGAAATCGCAAGTAATGAATGCCGTCGTTCCTATGCAGGTGGCGGATAGTCCGAGGGCTAGCCGGACTAGTGAATTTGCCGAGTTGAGTCGGCAACTTGACATGGCGGATGCGAACATCGCACTTGTCAACCGGCGACTTGACGAGTCGCAAGGTAAATGGGTTCTCCGCAGTCGCTTTATTTAAGGGGGTCGAAGCCCTCCTCTGATAAATTATATGCCGTTGTACAGACGGTGCTGCTGCTGTGGAGAGCCTTCGGGCCAAACTTGCTCGAGCTAAGGAGCAAGCCCGAAGGAGTGACGCGGCTGCCTCGAGGGCGGCCGAGGAATTGAAAGCCGAAAGGGCTGCGCACTGCCTAAGCAGGGCGGGGGTGGCCGAATTGGCCATGAAAGTAAAGGACGCTGCCGACCGCAATGAGGCTCTTGAAAAGGAGCGCTTACCGGAGCGGGAAGGCCTGAAGAAGGCCACCGCCGGTTAAGGATGCCCGCTCTGCAATGCGGGCTATGAGGGAGGAACTGCGCCAAGCCGGAGATATCGTGGCTGGCAAGCCTTTTCTGCTGCGTCGCCGGTTCATGGATGGAAAGTATGCTCAATTTGAGCGGCTGTGGAGTCCGGAGGATCCGTATATGGACTTAGCCGCAAGTGTGGCGGATGCTGTTGAGCACTTCCGGAGCCAGGAGGATCACAAGACGGAAGAGCTATACTGGTCTCAATTCCATAGTCCGGGCCCCTCACTTTCGTTGACAGACCGGTTGGCCAAATGGGCTGAACTAAATAGATTGTCTGGACTTGCCATGACTGACATCGTGGCTCATGTCTGGCCAGAGAGGCCCAAGGCGACGAGCTACTTCGGCTTGCTGCAGCAATTCCTTGGAGCGGTGCCGCATATAAGGAGATGAAGCGGTCGGCCTGCATCGAGGGCGCGCGGATGGCTCTTGCCCGTATGAAGGCGCACTGTCCGGAAATGGATGCCACCGCTGTTGCCGCCCAGGATTCGGATGAAAACCGGCTCCCCGCCGAGCACTATTTCGGGGAAGTTATGCGTGGCGCTCGTGTAATAGAGTCGCAGTGCTCGAAAAATGTCACGTTCAAATGAACGTATTAGCTTGTAAAACGATGATTATGTTATAACTGCTTTTTATACTTGTGCGTCCCAAGTAGTAAAACTTCTCTGTCTTGCCGTTTACGTATACATTTGTATAACTTGAAAGATTGCGAGTCTTGGCTTCAGCCCCACGCATGTGGTGCGGGTTGTTCGCAAAAATAGCGCGTTTCACACTTAATCCGGCGCCTCGGTCCTGTTTAAGGAGGTGGTAGCGTAGCGAATGAGGCAATCCGGACTATAGTGCTTTATCACTTTCACTTAGCTGGGAGCTCGAGGGTGGGGCTACGATATAGCCCTGGTGGCGCCGCACATCTCCGAATTCGGAGTGCGTATGTGCCGACCGAAACGGTCCTTCGCCAAAGAAATTCTAAACATTCCGGTAGTCGATCGAGTGGTTGACCAGTCTCGCCAGTATCATGACAATCGCCGGCTTTCATCTTGAGGTGCTTGCTCACCGGCTCGGGGCACAATTGCAGTAGTTCTCCGGTCCCGCGTTAGCGGTGATACTGAACGTAAGGCAGCAAAACACGGAGCCGGGCAAACCCAACATTTGACCAAAGACATGATTCGAGCTGATGCATATAATGCCTAACTCGAGACGCCAACACTCCCTAAGGTGTTCGGTCTTTATAATAATGGGCGAGATGCCCTAAGCCCCTAGTGTCTGGTGCAGGCGTAGTCCTCGACGCGCCGATGCCAAAACGCCGAGCTCGCTTTGGCTATAGGAAGAAACCAAGGAGAATAACAACAAGAGACAGTAAAAAGGTTTACGCAGGTCTTAATCTGAAAAGAATCCTCTAACGGGTCCCTCTGCACGTCTCGCTACCGTGTCTCCGTTGCGCCGTTATCCTGGACGGGTATGCACGTTGTTCATCTGTAGGAAGAGAGGAACGTTTAGTTTTTTTGAAAAACAATTCGTGCGAAAAATGTGTAAAATAAGAAATATAAATAATTAAAGCAGGGTTTTTATGAACCCGCGGTTGTTTTGTGCGTGCAGCCCCCTGTGAAGGGGTATACGGCTAGGGAGCCCCTAGCATACTGAAGCCGGATTCGTCTATCCAAGTCTGGGGTCTTTAAGTGACCCTCGCACTAAAATGACGCCACGCGGACCGGGCATCTTGAGTGTAAGAGACGCGTAATGCGGTATGGCATTGAAGCGGACAAAAGCCTTTCGTCCCAAGAGTGCTTGATATTCACTTTCAAATGGGACGATATGAAAATTAATTTTCTCGTCGAAAATTATTCGGCGATCCGAACACGACTTCTAGTAATATAGAGCTTGTGCACTTGGCGTAAGGGCCTGGCGTCACTCCTTTGAAGGAAGTGCGGCTGTGTCGGATTTTGGTAGGGTCTATCCCCATCCTACGGATTGTGTTTGAATATAGGAGGTTTAAGTCGCTGCCTCCGTCCATTAGGACGTTAGTAAATTGTAATCCGTCTATTATGGGATTCAATATCAGGGGAGTCCGTCCCGCGTTTCGAACGCTTCTGGAATAGTCCAGGTGGTCAAAAGTGATTGGTTTTGATATCCAATCTCTACCGTCTGCTGGGTTGGACCGCGCGAAGCTCTTTTTAGAAAGTGCCACACTATTTTTCCGAATTATCACATGAAGTGAATTTACTGCTTTGACCCCTTGTGGGAAAGTCTTTTGTTTTCCGGTGCTCTGCTGGTGGGGTTTATCGTCTTCGCTTGACACGTCGAGCCCCTTGTGTTCGGCGTTTAGTCGTCCGGACTGTTTACAAACCCAGCAATCCCTGTGGGTGTGATTTGCAGGCCTTCCGGGGGTACTGTGGATTTGACATATCCGACCCAAAATCTCGTTTAAGTTGGACAATTCATCATTGTCATCCTTGAGAGGCTGTGTTTTGTTGTTGGGCCACGAGCTTTTGAATCCGGCGTTGACTGCCGTGCTCTTTGGGCTGCGCTGCTCTTTTCTGCGCCGTGATTTTTTGTTTCCATCTCTTATCTCGGATGTACTTGGGTCGCTGGTGCTGCATCTTGCTAGCCAGCTATCTTCTCCCGCACAGAAGCGGGTCATGAGGCTTGTTAGTGCGGACATTGTCCTCGGTTTCTCTTGACCGAGGTGCCTGGCAAGCCATTCATCTCGGACATTATGCTTGAAAGCTGCTAAGGCTTCGGCGTCCGGACAGTCGACTATTTGGTTCTTTTTGGTAAGAAACCTGTTCCAGAATTTCCACGCTGATTCTCCGGGCTGTTGAGTTATGTGACTTAGATCATCTCAGATCCGGAGGACGGACATAAGTCCCTTGAAAATTTGCTCTAAACGCATCCTCGAGCTCTTCCCAACTTCCAACAGTGTTTTCTGGGAGGCTCTTAAGCCAATGACGGGCTGGCCCTTTGAGCTTGAGGGGTAGATATTTTATGGCGTGGAGATCGTCTCCTTTGGCCATGTGTATATGTAGTATATAATCTTCTATCCAGACTCCAGGGTCTGTTGTTCCATCGTAGGCCTCTATGTTTATGGGTTTAAATCCTGCTGGGAATTCATGGTCCAACACCTCATCGGTGAAACATAGTGGGTGTGCGGCGCCCCTGTATTTGTGTGTGCCGCTGTCATCGGACACTTGACGTGTTGCCTTGCTTCTTGGGGCCTTCTCCTTTGGCCCGTAGATGGACCTGGCTGGGCCATCTATCCTTCCAAGTTTGTTGGTTGGTTTATGTGTGGCGCCACTGTCAGAATTTGGCCTATCATCTGGCCGTCTATCCAACCAGGCAGCCCCTTTATTTTTGGACGGTGGAGGCTCTATGGCCTCCTCGTCGAATTCTGGTAGCAGCTTGCGTTTCGGGTAGCTCTTTGATTGGTGGCCATTGCCGTACTTATCTGCAGTTTTGAGCACTTTGCTCCATCTCATTCTGAGTGTGTCTTCCGCTGCTTTGAGCCTCCGTTTTCCTTCTTCAGGCTTCTTGCAGTACTGACGAGTCTTTTCCAAAGGTTCTTGCTCTCCGGCGGTGTGTCCGGCATGAGGTCGTCCGGACTGTCGTTTCACCTGGCCTGGACTGATTATCTGACTCAACTTGGTCGGACGGTTGCTTATCTGCATGTTCGTCGTCCGTTTGTGAGCCCTGCCGTATTGCGGGCTCCTTGGGAGCGTTGTTGTCGTCGAGGCGGGACTTAGGGCGGCGTCTGCGCCGCCGTTTTGGTCTTTTATCGGCGGGGTCATCTTCTGCCGCTGCCCGTTGGTCCTCGTTATCGCTCTCCTTCGGGGTGTCCACCATATATATGTCATGCGACGAGGTGGTCTGTCGTCTGTATAAGCTCGCTTTTGGTTCGCCTCCGCGCCGCTGCTCATAGCGTTGATGTCTTGAGTCGTAGTCTAGCATGTCGGTTAGATCGCCGGCGGTGGCTACAAAGTGGGTGGTGGGTGGGCTCGACTTTCTTCGCCGTCAGTATTTCAACCATCCTGGCCATAGTCCGCCAGACTCTCCCGATAACGAGATGCTTTAGTGAATTCAAGATATCGCCGAAAGGCGAGCATTGGAAGATGTCCGCGGCGGTGAATTTATGACCGCGCCTAATCCGGATCGATTGGTAGCGGGAGGTTCGGAGTTCGTAAGAAGTCCGGCGCCGGAATCACGAAGTTTCGCGGGGACAAGATTAGTGTTCGCCCATCGCCGTGGATGTTGAAGCCCCAGGCGGTGTCTATCCACCGCCTCGATCTGGCGACGGTTTCGGCTAATGCCCGGCAGATCCGCAGCGCCACCAAGGCACTTTGACGCGGCGAGCTAGATCATGCCCGCGTCGCAGATGTGGCGCTTTGGGCAGGCTCGGGTCCGTCGAAGATCAAGTCTCCGCGACATCGGCCGTGAAGTTTAAGCTTCCAAATCTGACTGATGGCGGGGGCGTAGCTTTGATCTGCTCCGGATGGCCAAGTGAATTGCCCGCAGCGCGGCCGCCGAATCGAAGATCTGTCCGGGAGAAAAGTCTCACCGACAGAGTTGTTGGTTGAAGATGCCATCGAGCCTATCGGTGACGACACGGAGGAACTCTCAATGAAAGCACCAATGTCGGTGTCAAAACCGGCGAATCTCGGTAGGGGGTCCCGAATCGTGCGTCTAGGCGGATGGTAACAGGAGACGAGGGACACGATGTTTTACCTGTGTTCGGGCCCTCTTGATGGAGGTAAAACCCTCGTCCTGCTTGATTAATTTTGATGATATGGGTAGTACAAGAGTAGATCTACCACGAGATCAAGGAGGCTAAACCCTAGAAGCTAGCCTATGGTATGATTGTTGTAATGTATGTTGTCCCACGGACTAAAGCCCTCCAGCTTTATATAGACACCGGAGGAGGCTAGGGTTACACAGTAGTCGGTTACAATGGTAGGAAATCTACATATCCAGATTGCCAAGCTTGCCTTCCACGCCAAGGAAAGTCCCATCCGGACACGGGACGGAGTCTTCAATCTTGTATCTTCGTAGTCTTGGAGTCCGGCGGATAATGATAGTCCGGCTGTCCGGACACCCCCTAGTCCAGGACTCCCTCAGCGTGGATAAAGGGGAAGAGACCTAACCTCTTTATAGGTGCGGTAAATGCTTTTTGCGCCTCCCCGCTTTCCTGGTGGAACCCGTCTGCCTCCCACTCGCCGCGATTAGCGGCACGGTTGGATTACCCATACCCGCGTTGATGAGGATCCTGTGATAAAGGGACACGATCTCTGCTTTGACAAGACATGACAGGGAAACCGCCTCACAATATCCGCTATGGCAGGTTGTGGGAAAACGGTTCGGATAATGATCCGACCGTAATAAACATGTCACGTCGTCTGGAAAAGTTGTCAGCAGATTGCATTTGTAAAATATCACTCTCTCTACGGCGGTGTGTAAAAATCATTTTGTGGATCCGGACACGGTCTACGTGTCCGATAATTACTACGGAGTATTTGGTGAAGCAACCCGCCTTGCAATGTCGAAGACAATACTGCGCGCCGGACTCATCATCATTGAAGCCTGGTTCAGGGGCTACTGAGGGAGTCATGGATTAGGGGGTATCCGGACAGCCGGACTGTGTACAACGTCCGGACTATTGAAGCATGAAGATACAAGACTCAAGACTTCGGCCCATGCCCGGATGGGACTCTCCTTGGCGTGGAAGACAAGCTTCGCGATCCGGATATTGTGTTTCCTTCCTTGTAACCGACTCCATGTAAACCCTAGCCCTCTCCAGTGTCTATATAAACCGGAGAGGTTGGTCCTTAGAAGGCCGATCACAATTACAATCATACCATCATAGGCTAGCTCTTAGGGTTTAGCCTCTACGATCTCGTGGTAGATCTACTCTTGTACTACCCATATCTTCAATATTAATCAAGCAGGAAGTAGGGTTTTACCTCCATCGAGAGGGCCCGAACCTGGGTAAACATCTGTGTCCCTTGCTTCTTGTTACCATCATCCTTGATGCATAGATCGGGACCCCCTACCCGAGATTCGCCGGTTTTGACACCGACAGCAAGTCCAACTAGGAGTCCAAGTGGGACTCTTCCCACTTGACGTGCGCCTAGGGCCGGCCTCCTCTCCCTTCCTCCTTTATATAGGGGGGCACCCCTAGAGAACACACCAATTGCTCCAAGCCGTGTGCGGCGCCCCCCCCTCCACAGTTTACGCCTCTGGTCATATTCTCGCGGTGCTTAGGCTTAGCCTTGCGCGGATCACATCACCATCACTGTCACCACACCATCGTGCTGATGAAACTCATCTACTCCTTCGACCCTCTGCTGGATCAAGAGCTCGAGGGACGTCATCGCGCTGAACATGTGCAGAACTCGGAGGGTGTCGTATGTTAGGTACTCGATCAGTTGGAATGAGAAGACGTTCGACTACATCAACCGTGTTAAGCAAACGCTTCCGCTTTCGGTCTACGAGGGTACCTGGACACACTCTCCCCCTCTCGTTGCTATGCATCTCCTAGATAGATCTTGCGTGAGCGTAGGAATTTTTTTGAAATTGCATGCTATGTTTCTCTACAGAGCATCTCCGTCTCTTCAGAGGATCACACATTGAATTGAAGCATAGGGAAAGTTATGGAGTTTGGCCGAAATACTCCAGAGAGGTGGAGAAGGTTTTGGTGGAGTAGCTCAAAGGCGGGTAGATAGTGAGTAGTCTGTTTGCTTGTTTAGGGTGGTGGTGGGCAAAGCCCCGCTTGTAAATAATCTTGTAACTATGTGGAGCTTTTGGGGATTCTTCCTCCTCTCCTTCTTTAATGAATGATACACACACTCGTGCGTATTTGAGAAAAAATACTTTCGTCGGCTCGTTCATAGCTTGACGCCAACTCTCCACCTTGGTTGCGTCGATCTTCACATGTTCATTGGTGCTTGGTAGATTGTCTTTCGAATTCTCGAGGGGACATCTTTTGAACCTGTGCGATACCAAATTTCGGTCTAACTTTGAGTTCCAAGCTCTTGGCGCTTGCTTCAGCCCATAAAATGCCTTCTTGAGCTTGTAAAATTTCCCTTCTTCTCGTAGCCGAGGGGTTGTTTCGCGTACACTTCTTTTGTGAGATCGGCGTTGAGGAAAGCGTATTTAACATCCATATGATGAACCTTCCAATACTCTTGTGTTGTCAAAGCTAGGAGCACCCTCACTGTCCCGATTTGAGCAACCGGTGCAAACACCTCCTCATAGTCAACTCCTTGACGTTGTACGTAGCCCTTTGCAACTAGTCTTGCCTTGTACTTCACAATGGCACCCTTCGTGTCTTTCTTTAACTTGTAAACCCACTTCAAACCTATGGCCTTTTGGTTCGGAGGTTGGATTACTAAAGTCCACGTGCCATTGCTCTCGATCGCCTTCATCTCTTCATCCATGGCGTGCGTCCAGCTTGAACTTTTGCTCGCCTCTACAAAGTTCGCTGGCTCCTCAACTCCCAATAAACACAATCCGGAGTACTCGAGCATAACTGGCTTTGCGTACTTGTAGACTTTCTTGAGGGTCTTGTAGCGACGAGGCCTGCAAGAATACATTGTGGCTTGCAAAGGAGGCGACACAAATTGTGTCGGCGTGGATGCACTTGAGGAAGACAGCTGAGTCCCGGGCGTGGTAGATGCCGGATTGTTGGCATCTGCGTTGTTGACATCCGCCTCGTCGGCGTAGTCATCGTGACCGTGACTATCATCTTGATTTCGTCATCACTATGTGCCTCGTTGTTGATGTCATTGCCAAGATCTCCGCCCGTGTCGTGCGCGTCATTGTCGCTATCACCTTGCAACCCATGCGCATCGTCACCGGTGTCGGCACCATGGTGATCACTGCCATTGCGGTCACCTTGGTTGGGTGTCTTATCAACCACTGGATGTCCTCCCCTGCATCATCATCACTTGGAAATTCAATCGTGAATATATTACTGTTTGGAGCATCGTCGGCCGCTGCGCTCCAATTCCACACTTGGTTTTCTTCAAACACAACATCGTGTGAAAACCTTAGACGCTTGGTTCATGGATCATAGAAGCGATATGCCTTGGTGCCCCTCGTATCCGATGAACACCATCTTAGTGCTATGATCGGCAAGCTTTGAGAGATGCGGCTCCACCGTCTTCACGTGCGCCATGCATGCGAACATCCGTAGATATTGAACTAATGCGCTAGCCAAGTTTCTCAAAAGTCTGAACTGATGGAAAGGGCTAGGCAACGTATTTTAACACTCCCCCTCATGTCTAGGCTATGGACGTACATGAAGACCTTAAACGTGGGATCAAGATTAGATCGCAACTATTTTTATATTAACTAGTGCGTTGGCCGGGATTTGATCTCCGATACCATATTGAACTGATGCGTTAGCCAAGTTTCTCAAAAGCCCGAACTGATGAATGCCTAGGAAACGTATTTTAACAGTAGATGAGACACATTTGGCTTATGTCCATAAATTGCTTCATACAGAGTCTTGCCGACCACTACCTTCGTTGGAGCCCGGTTGAGAAGATAGACCGCCTTCGAGACAACTTCTCCCCAAAAAGCCCCCCGGTAAGTTCTTGCTCTTGAGTAAACTCCTTGCCATGTCAATGACAGTTCGATTGCACCTTTCAACAACCCCATTCTACTGCCACGTATAAGGTGCCGTGAGGAACCTTTTTATGCCAATCTCCTCGCAGTAGTCATTGAACTCATTTGACGTAAACTCTCCGCCGCGATCTGTCCGTAGAGCACGAACCTTTAGCTTGTGTTCCATCTCCGTTGCAGCCTTCAACTTCTTGAACGCTTCAAATGCCTCATCTTTAGATCATAGGATAACGACCCACATGTATCTCGATTAGTCATATACCACAAGGAAGAAGTGCTTCTTTCCTCCTTGAGTTGCCGGGGTGATAGAGCCACATAGATCACCACGGAGCAGCTCGAGTGCATCACTTGCATGATAGGTAGACTGGGCAGGGAATGGCCTGCAGTGTTGTTTTCCAACCAAGCACCCATCACATACTCGATCAACGTGGTTGATAAACGGCACCCTAGATACCATCTCCATATTCGACATCTTCTTCAAGGCGTAGAAGTTAACGTGTCCAAATCTAGCATTGCCATAACCACAAATCATCATCACTCTTGGCGAGCCAACACTCCGATTGAGATTGATCAAGGTTGAGGATATAGAGGCTATTCCACGTGCAATTTACACACACTAGCACGTTTCGGAGATCATCAAAGATCGTCATCACTTTGTTCTCGATATCCACCTTGCATCCATTCTTGTCAAGTTTCCCGACAGAGATGATGTTGTTGCGAAGCCGTGGAATGTAGTATACTCCGGTGAGTATGCGATGTTCTCCTGTGAGACCCTCAAAGAGGACAGAACATTGCCTGCAAATCTCCACATTTGAACGACCATCGAACTTGACCGTGCCTTGAACATCATATTCTAGCTCGAGGAATTTCTCCTTGCACCCCGTCATGTGGTTACTAGTACCTGTGTCTAGATACCATGACACGTTCTGGTTTTCGGATAACTTCAGTATTACTTTCATCTCATGAAGTAGCACCTTCTGGCCTGGTTTCACAACCACCATTTACACGAGATCACAAACTTTAGCCATCAGAAGACCTGAACGTTCATCTTCCTGCTTCGTCAAATTTGCCTTGATCTCCCGCTTGTTTGGCTCCGAACAATCCTTTGTAAATCGACCCATCTCGTTGCAGTTACAACACTTGACCTCGGACAAATCCAAGTTCCTTGGCTTCCGCTCTTTAGATCGATCCGCCTTACCACGACCTTGTGGCTTGCCTTATCCTTTGCCTTCTTGGGTTTGTCCGCAGCGCTTCGTGTTACTTGAGCCTTCGCCAACGTTGCGCCTATCTATGCTACTTGGGGACTCCCAATCTGCGCGTGAGTAAATGAGTCGATCACCACCTCCTCCTTTGCTGTTCTAGCAATTGTCGGTGTTCTGGGAACCAGGGTACCCAGACATGCCTGCCCGAGGACCATGGCGTGGCTCCTTCGATGGCTTGGTACGGCCCACCTCCAAGACTATCAAGACAAGACCCTCGCGAGGGGCCAAGCCTCACGGGACGAACGACGCCAAGACCTCCCGAGGGATAGGCCTCCCCAGGGCGGCCTCCCGAGGAGCGGAGATTTCTATGCGGGTACCCAACCTCATGAGGTTGTGATGACGCAAGTCATGACGACCAAGGCCAGGCGGGCACCAGCAGGCGCAGAGGAGGCAGTTTCCTCTTTGGTGCTAAGGAGGCAAGGACAGGCCTGGGTTCCCGAGGAATCTGGCAAAGGTTGCCATTCTAGTGCAACAAGACCAAGACCACGGGCATGGTAGGACGGATGTCATCGCCGAGCCCACCGCTGCATCATGACCAAAAGCTTTGCAGGCGAAGACCACCTTTCGTCAGGACGAGATGTACTACGTGTCCCCTTTCAAATTGGCCACTGTGGAATCCCTTCCCGCCTAAGTTTGGGAAGAGGACCGAGGCCACTATAAATATAGGTTAGCCACCACCATAGAGGGGGGATCAGATCCTTGCCATCCTCACCTCTAGAGCCCTCGCGAGGTTGTTCATCCACTGTACTAGTTCATCCTCCGCCCCTCATGAGGCCAATCCACCAAAAGCAGGAGTAGGGTATTACACCGCAAGGTGTCCCAAACCATCTTCTTCCTTGCTCACACGAATTTGGCTAGGCTAGGTTGTAGGGCGACAAGTTGGTAAGCTCGACAGGTTGAGTTCTTCACATACGCCCCAGAGTTTGAACCTTCTTGGGTCCGCAGAGCCCTAAATCCAACATTTGGCGCGCCAGGTAGGGGCGTGTCAAAGTCCTTCTTTTGCCTGCGCTTCACTTCCGCTCCGTCGCTCCCATGGCGGAGGCTCCCCGAGCTTGCGCTGGGCATTGGGCCATTCGCGCCACCCCGATGGTGTCCCTCGGCCACAGAGCTCATGATCACCCCATGCTTCCCGTGGCTAGCGTTGCCGCTGGTGTCACCAACCGTCGTCGGCAGGGCCTGCTACAACCCTCTCCTGCGCGGTGCCGCAATCGCGCCACCTTGCAATCCTCCAACTACGCCGCGGTGTTGTCCCTGCATGCTCGTCGGGGGCTGGTGAACACGCGGGATGCGCTCCTCGTGGCGCGAGAGTTGCTGAGATGTCGGCTAGCGGAAGGCAACCATGATGCCTTGCTTAGCCGGGTCATTGAGCTGCTCGAGGCCACCTGCGAGGGCGCGTAGCCCTTCCGTATCCTGCCTACATCACGGATGCCGCCAGGGGTTCGCGCCTGCTCCTGCTATCTGCTCGCCCTTCCGGAGGGAGTCCAGAGGGCCCAGCAGTGGTGATCTCGCACAGGACGCCGCCCACCCGACCCAAGGTGCGTTTCCCTAGAGTGCGACTGGGGTAGGTGGCCCCTCCAGGAGCCACATCGAAGGACCACCCCCTGGTCGGCACGACTAGGCACCAAATATGGTGGGCATCAGAGCGGAGGGGCTAGGGGTTGGCTTCAGGAATATGGCCCCTAATGCCTCTGTGCTGCCATTGATGGGCTCATTGTACGAACAAAGGAGAGGCCTATGCACGTTCCCCTCGTCTGCCTGGATGTCAGGATCGCAAGGCCATATGGGACAGGGGCCTCTTACAAGCCAACCCAACGCCTCGCCGGCACCTTCGACACCAACAACCACCGGTTACAACAAATATCTTTGGAACATGTCGCGCTAACCTTGGATCGCATGTAAATCGTGCCATGACAGTGCGCCTCTGGATGCCGGCCCCGCCTTTGGCAGGCAGGGCGCGCTAGGGGGCCGGGCCGTGCAAGGACGCGCCTCACACGCGGCGAGGGAGCCCGGTGCCAGGGCTCCCCCAGTGTGACGAGGCGCATGGCGCCACCACTGCGGTGGCGCGTGCCACTTGGAAGTGGGTCCTTCCCCGGGGAAGGCGCCAGCGAGCCCTCCCCCGGCAAAGGACCCGCGACCACCTTACCACCGCCCGCGTATCCCCTTGCCCCTTGGTCCTGTCCTGGTTTTTGGATGCCCCAACGGTGGCCAGGGTACGTGCGGGGCGGGGTCCCCGCCTAGGGAGCAAGGAGCGCCCCTCAAGTCTCCGCTCGTGACACTCTCACGTAATAATGAGTGAGGCTGTACACGCCCTAGAGTATCCTGAGTGCTGCCCCTGAGCCTCATGGGGGCTCCCGCCCACGCCCAAGTGGAAGCTCCATGCTCCACGCTGGCAGGCGACACTGTCCCCTAATGACTATGCCCACGCCCAGTGGAAGCACTGAGCTCCGTGCTGGTGAGAAGACTAGTGTAGACGCCAGATGCGGCGGTCTTTTTGCTCTCTTCTATAATCCGATTTGCTATTTTGGAATGAAATTGAAGTTTTGTGCATTTACTAAAAAGAAAGGGGGGTTTTGATTTGCGGTGTTTCCTTTTTCTCCTATTTGTGTTTAGGGAGGCACGGCCGCTGCCTGTTGTCCCCTCTCGAGCGCCCCGCGAGCGGGGGCTGGGTACGACGTGCGCATCGGAGCTAGCCCCAGCGGCATCAGCCCCCTGGGTCCGCATGCGCATGGAGCTAGCCCCAACTGCCACGGGTCCACCCGTGTGCACACCTCCCCAAAACTTTGGCGCCTGGCTCCTCACGCGGTGCTCTCAAGCGAGCCAGCAGGCATGCACCAGGCCTGGCAGTCAGCTCTTGGCATCAGGAGTATTCAGCTCTTGGCCTCAGGAGCACTCAGCGTTGGGCTCCCCCACGCTCCCGCGAAGCTTGGCGCCTGGCAGGGGTGCACCGGGAGACCCTAAGCTCTCGCAAGCCCGTCCTGGGGGCTCCGGAGGGCCCATCTCAGGAGAAGCGCATCTCTGCGATACAAGAACTTGTCCAAGGTCACAAGCACAACAAGCTAAGTCATACCAACTACTCTAGCCAGGAGCCTCCCAGCTCACGACGACATATCTTCAAATATAATTTAGAAGGCATATCATTGTTTCATACATCATAGGGCATCAGGGCACCCACGGGGCCACATCCAAAATTTTGGCAGGCAAACAGGAAGAAGCAACCTAAGAAGATGCATCGTCATCTTCGTTGTGGTTGACATCTTCATCACCGATGCTGCCGGCCTTGCGTGCCTCGGGCCCAGCCTGGCCCTCACGATCACCGGCGTCGAGCTCCGCGATCAGGTCCTCCACCAGTATTCCTGTTAGAGATACGACACGCAATCAAACTCGATGAAGAACGAAAACAAGCAAGTGACATGAGATTTTAACGTGGAAATGAAGGAAATATGCCCTAGAGGCAATAATAAAGTTATTATTTATTTCCTTATTTCATGATAAATGTTTATCATTCATGCTAGAATTGTATTAACCGGAAACATGATACATGTGTGAATACAGAAACAAACAACATGTCACTAGTATGCCTCTACTAGACTAGCTTGTTAATCAAAGATGGTTATGTTTCCTAGCCATGAACAAAGAGTTGTTATTTGATTAACAAGGTCACATCATTAGTAGAATGATCTGATTGACATGACCCATTCCATTAGCTTAGCACTCGATCGTTTAGTATGTTGCTACTGCTTTTATCCATGACTTATACATGTTCCTGTAACTATGAGATTATGCAACTCCCGTTTACCGGAGGAACACTTTGGGTGCTACCAAACATCACAACGTAACTGGGTGATTATAAAGGAGTACTACAGGTGTCTCCAAAGGCGATGTTGGGTTGGCGATTTCGAGATTAGGTTTTGTCACTCCGATTGTCGGAGAGGTATCTCTGGGCCCTCTCGGTAATACACATCATCGAAGCCTTGCAAGCAATACAACTAATGAGTTAGCTGTGAGATGATGTATTACGGAACGAGTAAAGAGACTTGCCGATAACGAGATTGAACTAGGTATTGGATACCGACGATCGAATCTCGGGCAAGTAACATACCGATGACAAAGGAACAACGATGTTGTTATGCGGTCGACCGATAAAGATCTTCGTAGAATATGTAGGAACCAATAAGGGCATCCAGGTCCGCTGTTGGCTATTGACCGAGACGTGTCTCGGTCATGTCTACATTGTTCTCGAACCGTAGGGTCCGCACGCTTAAGGTTTCGATGATGCTTATTATGAGTTTATGTATTTTGATGTACCAAGAAGTTCGAGTCCGGATGTGATCACGGACATGACGAGGAGTCTCGAAATGGTCGAGACATAAAGATTGATATATTGGAAGCCTATATTTGAGTCCGGAATGGTTCCGTGAAATCGAATTTATCGAGTACCGGAGGTTACCGAACCCCGGGAACTAAATGGGCCTTAGTGGGCCTCGAGGGAGAAGAGGAGGGCCGCCAGGGCAGGCCGCGCCCCCCCCCCTAGTCCGAATAGGACAAGGAGGGGGCGCCCTTTCCTCTTCCCCTCCCCAATCCTACTCCAACTAGGAGGGGGAGTCCTACTCCCTGGGAGTAGGACTCCTCCCACCCTCCTCTAGGCCGGCCGCCCTCCCCCTCCCTCCTTTATATCTGAGGGGCAAGGGGCACCCTAGAACACACAAGTTTGATCTACGGATCGTTCCTTAGCCGTGTCGGTGCCCCCTCCACCATATTCCACCTCGGTCATATCGTCGCAAGCTTAGGCGAAGCCTCGCGCCGTAGAACATCAAGATCGTCCACCACGCCGTCGTCTTGTGGAACTCTCCTCGACACTCGGCTGGATCGGAGTACGAGGGACGCCATCGAGCTGTACGTGTGTCAAGAACTCGGGCGCCGGAGTAACGGCGCCGGATCGGTCGGATCGCGAGGAGAACGTCGACTACTTCCTCTATGTTGTGATCGCTTCCGCTTGGTCTCACGAGGGTACGAGACAACACTCTCCCTCTCGTTGCTATACATCACCATGATCTTGCGTGTGCGTAGGAAATTTTTGAAATTACTACGCTCCCCAACAAAGGGCATCCGAGCCTAGGTTTTTCTATGGTTTGATGTTTTGCACGAGTAGAACACAAGTGAGTTGTGGGCGATACAAGTCATACTACCTACCAGCATGTCATACTTTGGTTCAGCGGTATTGTGAGATGAAGCGCCCGGACCGACATTACGCGTGACGCTTACGCGAGACTGGTTTTACCGCCACGAGCACTCGTTGGTTAAAGGTGACCGCGGGTGTCTGCTCTCTCACTTTAGTTGAACCGAGTGTGGCTACGCCCGGTCCTTGAGAAGGTTAAACGGAGTCTATTTGACGAAGTATCATTGTGGTTTTGATGCGTAGGTGAGACTGGTTCTTGCTTAAGCCCGTAGCAGCCACGTAAAATTTGCAACAACAAAGTAGAGGACGCCTAACTTGTTTTTGCAGGCATGTTGTGATGTGATATGGTCAAGATGTGATGCTATATTTTATTGTATGAGATGATCATGTTTTGTAACCGGTTATCGGCAATGGCAGGAGCCATATGGTTGTCGCTTATTGTATGCAATGCAATCGCTACAGTAATGCTTTACTTTATCACTAAGCGGTAGCGATAGTCGTAGAAGCATAAGTTTGGCGAGACGACAACGATGCTACGATGGAGATCAAGGTGTCGCGCGGTGACGATGGTGATCATGGTGGTGCTGCAGAGATGGAGATCACGAAGCACAAGATGATGATGACCATATCATATCACTTATATTGATTTGCATGTGATGTTTATCCTTTATGCATCTTATCTTGCTTTGATTGACGGTAGCATTATAAGATGATCTCTCACTAAATTATCAAGAAGTGTTCTCCCGAGTATGCACCGCTGCCAAAGTTCGTCGTGCCCGCACACCACGTGATGATCGGGTGTGATAAGCTCTCGTCCATCTACAACGGTGCAAGCCAGTTTTGCACACGCAGAATACTCGGGTTATACTTACGAGCCTAGCATATGCAGATATGGCCTCGGAACATGGAGACCGAAGGTCGAGCGTGAATCATATAGTAGATATGATCAACATAAGATGTTCACCATTGAAAACTACTCCATTTCACGTGATGATCGGTTATGGTTTAGTTGATTTGGATCACGTAATCACTTAAGATGACTAGAGGGATGTCTGCCTAAGTGGGAGTTCTTAAGTAATATGATTAATTGAACTTAAATTTATCATGAACTTAGTACCGATAGTATCTTGCTTGTTTATGTTTGTTTGTAGATAGATGGCTCGTCTTTGTTGTTCCGTTGAATTTTAATGCGTTCCTTGAGAAAGCAAAGTTGAAAGATGATGGTAGAAATTACACGGATCGGGTCCGAAACTCGAGGATTATCCTCATTGCTGCACGTAAGAGTTACGCCCCGATGCACCGCTAGGTGCCAGACCTCTTCTTTGGAGCAACACCAGATGTTGTGAACGTCTCCGCAAAGCAAAGCGATGACTACTCTATAGTTCATGTGCCATGCTTTACGGCTTAGAACCGGGACTTCAACGACGTTTTGAACGTCATGGAGCATATGAGATGTTCCAGAGTTGAAGTTAATATTCCAACAGTAATGCCCGGATTGAGAGATATGAAGTCTCCAATAAGTTCTATAGCTGCAAGATGGAGGAGAATAGTTACATTAGTGAGCACATACTCGTAATGTCCGGGTACTACAATCACTTGACGCAATTGGGAGTTAATCTTCCGGATGATTGTGTCATTGATGAATTCTTCAATCACGCCACCAAGCTACAAAGGCTTCGTGATGAACTATAATATGCAAGGGTTAGTAAAAACTATACCGAGCTCTTCGCAATGCTAAAGGCTGGAGGTAGAAATCAAGAAGGAGCATCAAGTGTTGATGGTCAATAAGACCACTAGTTTCAAGAAGAAAGGTAAAGGGAAGAAGAAGGAACTTCAAGAAGAACAGCAAGCAAGTTGTCGCTCAGAGAAGAAACCCAAGTCTGGACCTAAGCCTGAAATCGAGTGCTTCTACCGCAAGCGATCGTCATTTGAGCGGAACTGCCCCAAGTATTTGGCGGATAAGAAGGATGGCAAGGTGAACAAAGGTATATGTGATATACATGTTATTGATGTGTACCTTACTAGAGCTCGTAGTAGCACTGGTATTTGATACTGGTTCTTGCTAATATTTGCAACTCAAAGCAGGGGACTACGGATTGCTTAACTCGGCAAAGGACGAGGTGACGATGCGCGTGGGAAATGGTTCCAAAGTCGATGTGATCGCGGTCGGCACGCTACCTCTACATCTACCTTCGGATTAGTTTTAGACCTAAATAATTGTTATTTGGTGCTGCGTTGAGCATGAACATTATATCTGGATCTTGTTTGATGCGAGACGGTTATTCATTTAAATCGAGAGAATAATGGTTGTTCTATTTATATGAGTAATATCTTTTATGGTCATGCACCCTTGAAGAGTGGTCTATTTTGATGAATCTCGATAGTAGTGATACACATATTCATAATGTTGAAACCAAAAGATGCAGAGTTGATAATGATAGTGCAACTTATTTGTGGCACTCGCCGCTTAGGTCATATCGATGTAAAGCGCATGAAGAAACTCCATCTTGATGGACTTTTGGAGTCACTTGATTATGAATCACTTGGCACTTATGTAACCGTGCCTCATGGGCAAGATGACTAAAACCCCGCTCTCCCAGTACTATGGAGAGAGCAACAGATTTGTTGGAAATCATACATACGATGTATGTGGTCCGATGAATGTTGAGGCTCGTGGCGGATATCGTTATTTTCTCACCTTCACAGATGACTTAAGCGGATATGGGTATATCTACTTAATGAAACATAAGTCTGAAACATTTGAAAAGTTCAAAGAATTTCAGAGTGAAGTTGAAAATCATCGTAACAAGAAAATTAAATTTCTACGATCCGATCGTGGAGGTGAATATTTGAGTTACGAGTTTGGTCTACATTTGAAACAATGCGAATAGTTTCGCAACTTACGCCACCGGAACACCACAACGTAATGGTGTGTCCGAACGTCGAATCGTATTTACTAGATATGGTACGATCTATGATGTCTCTTACAGATTTACCGCTATCGCTTTTGGGGTTATGCTCTAGAGACGGCCGCATTCACAATCGAATAGAACACCGTCGAAATCCATTGAGACGACACCTTATGAACTGTGGTTTGGCAAGAAACCAAAGTTGTCGTTTCTTAAAGTTTGGGGATGCGATGCTTATGTGAAAAAGCTTCAACCTGATAAGCTCGAACCCAAATCGGAGAAATGTGTCTTCATAGGATACCCAAAGGAGACAGTTGGTTACACCTTCTATCACAGATCCGAAGGCAAGACATTCATTGCTAAGAATGGATCCTTTCTAGAGAAGGAGTTTCTCTCGAAAGAAGTGAGTGGGAGGAAAGTAGAACTTGATGAGGTAATTATACCTTCTCCCTTACTTGAAAGTAGTTTGTCGCAGAAACCGGTTTCTGAGACACCTACACCAAGTAGTGAGGAAGTTGATGATGTTGATCATGAAACTTCAGATCAAGTTGCTACAGAACCTCGTAGATCAACCAGAGTAAGATCCGCACTGAGTGGTACGGTAATCCTGTTCGGAAATCATGCTACTAGATCATGATGAACCTACGAACTATGAAGAAGCGATGGTGAGCCCAGATTCGCAAAATGGCTTGAGGCCATGAAATCTGAGATGGGATCCATGTATGAAAACAAAGTATGGACTTTGGTTGACTTGCCCGAGGGTAGGCAAGCAATAGAAAACAAGTGGATCTTCAAGAAGAAGACCGACGCGACGGTAATGTTATCGTTTACAAAGCTCGACTTGTCGCAAAGGGTTTTCGACAAGTTCAAGGGATTGACTACGATGAGACCTTCTCACCAGAGCGATGCTTAAGTCCGTCCGAATCATGTTAGCAATTGCGATTTTATGATTATGAAATTTGGCAAATGGATGTAAAGACCGCATTCTGAATGGATTTACGGAAGAAGAGTTGTATATGATGCAACCGAAGGTTTTATCGATCCAAAGGAGCTAACAAAGTGTGCAAGCTCCAATGATCCATTTATGGACTGGTGCAAGCATCTCGAGTTGGAATAAACGCTTTGATAGTGTGATCAAAGCATTTGGGTTTATATGAGACTTTTGGAGAAGCCTCAGATTTACAAGAAAGTGAGTGGGAGCTCAGAGCATTTCGATATTATATGTAGATGACATATTGCTGATTGGAAATGATATAGAATTTCTGGATAGCATAAAGGGATACTTGAATAAGAGTTTTTCAATGAAAGACCTCGGTGAAGCTGCTTACATATTGGGCATCAAGATCTATAGGATAGATCAAGACGCTTAATTGGACTTTCACAAAGCACATACCTTGACAAAATTTTGAAGAAGTTCAAAATGGATCAAGCAAAGAAAGGGTTCTTGCCTGTGTTACAAGGTGTGAAGTTGAGTAAGACTCAATGCCCACCACCGCAGAAGATAGAGAGAAAATGAAAGATGTTCCTATGCTTCAGCCATAGGCTCTATCATGTATGCAATGCTTGTACTGCACTGATGTGTGCCTTGTTATAAGCCTAGCAGGAGGTACCAAAGTAATCCAGAGTGGATCATCGACAGCGGTCAAGAACATCCCAAATACCGAAAAGGACTAAGGATATGTTTCTCGATATGGAGGTGACAAAGAGCTCATTGTAAATGGTTACGTTGATGCAAGCTTTGACACCGATCCGGACGATTCTAAATCGCAGACCGGATACGTATTTACACTAAACGGAGGAGTCGGTTGGTGCGCTTCTAAACAAAGCGTCAGAAGCGGGATCTACATGTGAAGCGGAGTACATAGCAGCTTCGAAGCAGCTAATGAAGGAGTCTGGATGAAGGAGTTCATATCCGATCTAGGTGTCATACCTAGTGCATCGGGTCCAATGAAAATCTTCGTGACAATATCGAGCAATTGCCTTAGCGAAGGAATCCAGATTTCACAAGAGGACCAAACACATCAAGAGACGCTTCAATTCCATCCGGACTTAGTCCGTGGGAGACATAGAGATTTGCAAGATACATACGGATCTGAATGTTGCGCACCGCTGACTAAGCCTCTTCCACGAGCAAAACATGATCAGCACCAAGACTCCATGGGTGTTAGAATCATTACTATGTAATCTAGATTATTGACTCTAGTGCAAGTGGGAGATCAAGGAAATATGCCCTAGAGGCAATAATAAAGTTATTATTTATTTCCTTATTTCATGATAAATGTTTATCATTCATGCTAGAATTGTATTAACCGGAAACATGATACATGTGTGAATACATAAACAAACAACATGTCACTAGTATGCCTCTACTAGACTAGCTTGTTAATCAAAGATGGTTATGTTTCCTAGCCATGAACAAAGAGTTGTTATTTGATTAACAAGGTCACATCATTAGTAGAATGATCTGATTGACATGACCCATTCCATTAGCTTAGCACTCGATCGCTTAGTATGTTGCTACCGCTTTTATCCATGACTTATACATGTTCCTCGTAACTATGAGATTATGCAACTCCGCTTACGGAGGAACACTTTGGTGCTACCAAACGCCACAACGTGAATCGGGTGATTATAAAGGAGTACTACAGTGTCTCCAAAGGCGTATGTTGGGTTGGCGATTTCGAGATTAGGTTTTGTCACTCCGATTGTCGGAGAGGTATCTCTGGCCCTCTCGGTAATACACATCATCAAGCCTTGCAAGCAATACAACTAATGAGTTAGCTGTGAGATGATGTATTACGGAACGAGTAAAGAGACTTGCCGATAACGAGATTGAACTAGGTATTGGATACCGACGATCGAATCTCGGGCAAGTAACATACCGATGACAAAGGAACAACGATGTTGTTATGCGGTCGACCGATAAAGATCTTCGTAGAATATGTAGGAACCAATAAGGGCATCCAGGTCCGCTGTTGGCTATTGACCGGAGACGTGTCTCGGTCATGTCTACATTGTTCTCGAACCGTAGGGTCCGCACGCTTAAGGTTTCGATGATGCTTATTATGAGTTTATGTATTTTGATGTACCGAAGAAGTTCGAGTCCCGGATGTGATCACGGACATGACGAGGAGTCTCAAATGGTCGAGACATAAAGATTGATATATTGAAGCCTATATTTGAGTCCGGAATGGTTCCGTGAAATCGAATTTATCGAGTACCGGAGGTTACCGAACCCCCGGAACTAAATGGGCCTTAGTGGGCCTCGAGGGAGAAGAGGAGGGCCGGCCAGGGCAGGCTGCGCGCCTCCCCCTAGTCCGAATAGGACAAGGAAGGGGCGGCGCCCCTTTCCTCTTCCCCTCCCCAATCCTACTCCAACTAGGAAGGGGGAGTCCTACTCCCTGGGAGTAGGACTCCTCCGCGCCTCCTCTAGGCCGGCCGCACCTCCCCCTCCCTCCTTTATATACGGGCAAGGGGCACCCTAGAACACACAAGTTTGATCTACGGATCGTTCCTTAGCCGTGTCGGTGCCCCTCCACCATATTCCACCTCGGTCATATCGTCATGAAGCTTAGGCGAAGCCTGCGCCGTAGAACATCAAGATCGTCACCACGCCGTCGGTTGACGGAACTCTCCTCGACACTCAGCTGGATCGAGTACGAGGGACGCCATCGAGCTGTACGTGTGTCAAGAACTCGGGCGCCGAGTAACGGCGCCGGATCGGTCGGATCGCGAGGAGAACGTCGACTACTTCCTCTACGCCAGATCGCTTCGCCGGGTCTCACGAGGGTACGAGACAACACTCTCCCCTCTCGTTGCTATACATCACCATGATCTTGCGTGTGCGTAGGAAATTTTTTGAAATTACTACGTTCCCCAACAGGAAAACCCCTCCAACACTAAGGGGAAAAAACCACGGGCGCCAGCCAGCCAAACTTCACTATATCGGGAGAGGATACAAGCGATGGGGATTTACAACCGATCAACTTATCCCGCATGGCGGCTTACAAGAGGTATATATAACACAGGTGACCTAGGTCAATACTGATCCATATCGCGGGGGCGAAGCACTTCCCCCCACTTTTGTGTCCTCACTCGCCTCCGCTTCGCCCAAGCCTACCAAGGATTTGCCTCGCTCCGCCACTCGCCGGTTAGCCTCCCTCTTTATACTTGAATTTGGAGCATAACATAACAAACTCCACCTTGAGACAAATTCCACCTTGTAGCATGAATGAGAACCTCCTCCCTAAACAACAAGGAAAACACTTTCGGCGCCAAACAGCCACTAGGGCTAATGAGTTATACCAACTAAGTCTTAGCAAAGCTCAAACTTAGCAATAGGAACTGGCTTTGTCAACATATCAGCAGGATTATCATGAGTACTAATCTTGCATACCTTCAGTTTACCTTGCTCAACAGTGTCTCGAACATAATGATATTTGACATCAATGTGCTTTTTCTCTCATGGAACATTTGATCCTTACTGAGGTATATGGCACTCTGACTGTCACAAAACAAGTTAATGCAAGAATTATCTCCACAAAGCTCAGCATACAGACCTTTTAGACAAACTGATTCTTTACATGCTTCTGCAATAGCCATGTATTCTGCTTCAGTGGTAGACTAGGAAACTACTGGCTGCAACGTTGCCCTCCAACTCATGGCACAACCACTAACAATGAACACATAACATGTAAGGGACCTCCTCTTGTCCAAATCACTGGAAGCAAAATTTGAATCCACATAGCCAGCTAGTCCCTCACCAGTTGCAGGCGCCCAAGCTCATGAGGTTGCGATGACACAAGCCATGGCGACCAAGGCCAGGCGGGCACCAGCGGGCGCAGAGGAGGCAGTTTCATCTTTGGTGCTAAGGAGGCAAGGACAGGCATGGGTTCCCAAGGAATCTGGCAAAGGTTTCCATTCCAGTGCAACAAGACCAAGACCACAGGCGCGGCAGGGCGGATGTCATTGCCGAGCCCACCACTGCGTCACGACTAGAAGCTTTGTAGGCGAAGACCACCTTTCGTCGGGACGAGATGTACTACTTATCACCTTTAAAATTGGCCATTGTGGAATTCCTTCCCGCCTAAGTTTGGGAAGAGGACCGAGGCCACTATAAATATAGGTTAGCCCCCACCATAGAGGAGGGATCAGATCCTTTCCATCCTCACCTCCAGAGCCCTCGCGAGGTTGTTCATCCACTATACTAGTTCATCCTCAGCCCCTCGTGAGGCTAATCCATCAAAAGCAGGAATAGGGTATTACACCGCAAGGTGGTCCGAACCTGGGTAAACTGCTGTGTCCATCTTCTTCCTTGCTCACGCGAATCCGGCTAGGCTAGGCTGTAGAGCTACGAGTTATTAAGCTCCAGAGGTTGAGCTCTTCGCACTAGCCCCAGAGTTTGAACCTTCTTGGGTCCGCGGAGCCCTGAATCCGACATCAGCCATGATCATTCTCTTCCCACGTCTGCAAGCGTCTGATCGCCTCAGTTATGGTCATGTCGTTGATGTCGTAAAGCTGCTCGAGCGTGCCAATGATGTAGGTGAATTTATCAGTCACCGAACCGAAAAATTTCTCCATGATCTCGGCTTCCGAGAGCTTTGCACCAAGCGTGCGGATCTCTCCCACCAAAGTAGTAAGACACATGGCATAGTCATTCGCTGATTTAGTTTCCTCCATTTTCCACTTTGAAATTGGCGCTTCAGCACTTGTGCCCGAGCCTTCATGACGCGATCTTCTCCAATCCTCATCTCCTTGAGTGTGTTCCACACCTCTCTTGCCATCTCGAACTCCGCCAATGTCATTAGCATGGAATCTGACACAGAATGGGCTATAACAGCCATAGCACCTTCTTCGCACTCCTCGTCGACGTCGTCGTCCGTGATGGCCTTCCACACTCGAAGGGTTGAGACAGTAATCTTCATCTTGACCGCCCACATGCCATAGTTGGCGTCGGCGAGCATCGGCTACTGGATGGAGATGTTGTGATGCGCCAGTACATTGGCGCCACCCATTCCGCCAGCACTAGTCGCTGACTTGCCATCATTCTTCACCTTGGAACAGCCATTGCTGGACTTGTTCACCTTTGAACCGACCGACTCGTCATCCCTGTCCCTCATCGTTGATCGTAGATCGTCGAAGCTCTAGATACCAATTGTTGGTTTTTGATCCCTACATCAACTCACCCAGGATCTCACACACGTAGTGTAAAGCTAGCAGCTTCATCGATTTTGTATGCAACAGTACACACACGTAGCCTGGACGCCAGCTCTTCGAATCGGATCGATTTATGTTGGCGTCGTCAATGGAACTCTTGGTAACTTCGCGAACGTGGATGGAGCAATACTGGATCGATTTGATGGCTAAAGGCCCGTGTCGCGTCTTTGCCTTTTATTGCTTTTTCTATGATTTTCTGGTACAAAGATTACAGGGGGGCTTCGACAGGCTCGAGCCCCCCCCCTCTAAAACCTTGAGAAGAAAAATTATTAGTATTCGTAAAAGAAATTGACCAGATTTGAACGAAAGAATTGAGAGTTTTTAACATTTTTTACACATAGTTATCTTTGAGCCTAAAAGAACATGTGGTACCCCCTCCACCATGTGTGGTTTGAGTAATTGATGACAATCTCTATGGACTAATGGTTTCCTTGAGTTATATTTGAAGGTTTTGTCCATAGGAATTTCATGAAGTGCATGTGTTGGTTTCAAGGAGTTTATGTGTTGACCAAGGTGCTATTCAAGGAATTATCTAAAGCTTGGTCATGATTCAAGGTTGATCAAGACTAAGCCAAGAGTGAACCAAGTTGATCAACACACAAAGCCTACAAGATGTACCGAGAGGGATCAAGTGATTCCATGGTATGGTAAGCATTGTCCATTATGCTTTGTGTACTAACCCATGGTCTATGTGATAGTTCTATGTGGGGTTAGGTTTGTTTCCATGGGCTTGCGTTAAGAGGAAGATGTCATACATCCCATGGAGAGGATGACATCAAGTGGTGATCGTCATCAAGTTTGCGGTTTGCAAGTTCAAGTGGAGCATCACGAAGAGATCAAGTGCTTGAAGCTTGCCGTCCATTATGGTGACAATGGACTTGTGAAGATATGCCGAAGAGTGGCTCAACCATAGTGGAGTATGGGGGAGCAATCAACTTCATCGAGCCAATGCAATCAATAAAGATGGTCCATCTTAAGGAGGACAAGATTGTCATCATCTAGCTCAAGTGGATTATTTGCAAGGCAAAGGTTTGCCCTTGATAGGTTCTCTATTTTACCGGTCTCATAGTGGTAGTTTGGAGACCGGGTAATATGATCAATTGCCGTACTATCAAGGGGGGGGGGATCTCAAGTGAGTAGCGTGATCATATCGTTCGTAGAGAGCTCAAACCATTGCATCTTGCATCATATTTCTTGGTCCTTGTTTGGTGTTTCTCTTTGTGAGTTTTGGAGCTTTGGTCATCTTCATGATAAGCTTGAGTTCATCGAAAACGGAGTTCACATGCATCTTCTATGATGTTTTCAATGTTGGAGGTCATGCCGGTTCTTCTCTGTTGGAGATTTCACTCCTCCATATCTTAGGCATACCTCCCCTGCCATCTTCTATAGTATTTGTCATTATCTATCCAACAAGCTTGAGTTTGCTCAATTCGGAGCTCATTTGCAGATGTTATAGCAGTTCTGGTTTTATTGTATCCTTCTGTTGTCTTTAGATGAGTTGTGGAAGGTAGCAGGCGATTGTAGTACTGTGACTTGCGGTAGTACCGCTACCCCTAGCGGCAGTACCGCTACTCTCGCCATGTAGTATCGCTTTGCCGCCGAGTCCGCCTCCGGTCGGGCTCATGATGTAGTAGGAGCGGAAGTAATTTTTTACTACCAGCCCAGCGCGGTAGTACCGCTGTTACTTCCACTGCTACTATCGTTCCGGATTTTTACTCGAAACTAGCTCCAGCGGATGTAGACCGGCAGTAATTTTTTTCATCCGTGGACGCGCGGTAGTACCGCTATCCCTAGCGGTAGTACCGCTGCCTCACTGTGTTACTGCCGTGTGCTGCACCCGAGTGGTCGTTGAATACTTGCCCCACGGTAGTACCGCAAGGGTAGGCGGTAGTACCGCTCCGGCAGTGCTACCGCCCTACTGCCCCGTTGCAGTAGTGTTTCAGCTGGTGAAAGTGCAACTAATCCCCGGGTGGTTTTGGTGATTCATAACAACATATAGCTCATTGAACTAATAATCTTTCAAGATCAATGTTTCAGAAAGTTCAATGATTGGTATGGCATGGACTAGAGATGTGGACCCCTCAAAATGCTAAGGACACATATTGGCAAAAACTCAAGACTCTACATTTTCATTTTATTGATCCAAGATCACATTGAGTCTATAGGAAAGCCAATATTATTAAAAGGGGATGAGGTGTTGCTTAATGGCTTGCTTGCTCAAAATGCTTAGTGATATGCTCCAAAATCCCTCAACCACTTTCTCATTTCCACATATGTCCTAAACCTAGAGTCAAACTCGGCCCCACCGATTTGATCTATCCGGCGCCACCAAGTTCACTTGACATAGCCATATCCACAAACTCTAATCAGTTTGGTCTTACCGATAGGGGTCTCGGTCTCACTGAGATGGGAATGCAAACTCTCTGTTTCCCTTCGTAACGTTTCGGTCTAACCGAAATGAGCGATCGGTCCCACTGAGTTTGCCTGACCAAGTCTCTGTTTGCTTATTACTGGAATCGGTCTCACCGAGTTCATGATCGGTCTCACCGAGATGAGGTTTTGCCCTAACCCTATCGCATCGGTCTCACCGAGTTGATGTTGTCGGTCCCACCGAAATGCCTAACGTTCACATTTTGAACCAAGTCGGTCTGACCGAGTTTAACCATTCAGTCCCACCGAGTTTGGGAATTTGTGTGTAATGGTTAGATTTTGTGTGGAGGCTATATATACCCCCCCACCCGCTTCTACATTAGAGAGAGAACCACCTACTCATGTGTTGAGACCAAGACATTCCAATCCAACCACAAGAATCTTGATCTCTAGCCTTCCCCAAGTTGCTTTCCACTCAAATCATCTTTCCACCATAGTCAAATCTGTGAGAGAGAGTTGAGTGTTAGGGAGACTATCATTTAAAGCACAAGAGCGAGTTCATCATCAACACACCATCTATTACCTTTTGAAGAGTGGTGTCTCCTAGATTGGTTAGGTGTATTTGAAACACTCTTCAAAAACATATTAAAAAAAAATCTTGAACAAGTATTTAAAAAAATGTTGAACGAGAATTTGAGAAAGGGTGAACAAGTATTTCAAAATGTTACATAAGTATTTAAAATATTGAAGAAGCATTTGAATTTTTTTGATCAAATATTTGAAAATGTTGAATAAGTATTTGAAAAATATTGAATAGGTATTAAAAGATGTTGAACGAGTATTTAAAAAATGTTGAAAAAAATGTTCAGACAATGTTGAACATGTATACAAAAAATTGATCACTTACTAAAAAATATTTTTGACATATAAGAAAATGTAGAGTGAAAACGAAAACAAACATAAGAAAAGAAGAAAGAAATGAAGAAGAAAAAAGAAAAACAAACAAAAAATGGAGAAGAAAAATGTTTAAAATGTAGAGTGTATTGAAGTGTTTGTAGCACTGTATGATTACGTAAGTCGCGCCCTAGAGGATTTCATGAACATAATAGTAGCGCACTGGTTTGCGGGGGCTCCTATTCGTCGCGTTCTGCGGCAAATTGCGGTCGCTTCGCACAAGGCGCGCCTGAACTGGGCCGGCCCATTACGACTGAACAGAAGCGAGCGATCAGGTAGAAATATGCGCAAAAATAAGCAGATGCAAGAACTGGGAGTCAAACCGTTGATCTCCTGCTATGTAGGCAACTAGCTTTGCCAGTGCAACGAAAGATAATTGTTGACTAACTTGTAGTGCCGGATTTAAATAACTAAAAGGAGTGGCGAAAACTGAACGTTGCTTAAGAAATTACAAACAGAATTCCTTCTGAACACTTTTTTTCAATAATGGACCAAATTAAGAAATTACAAATAAAAACGACTAATTTTTGAAAATTTCTGAATATTTTTAAATTTTGAACAAAAATTTAAAATCCGAACATTTTTTAAATTAAGAGAACAAAATTTTGAAATCAAGAACAAAATTTGAACATGAAGATTATTTAAAAGTGCGAACATTATTGGAATCTTGAGAACAAATTTTGACATGGAGAACAAATTTGAAAGCGCGGATAATTTGTTAAAGCATGAATTTTTTTTGAATCTTGAGAACAAATTTTGAAACGGAGAACAAATTTAGAAGCGCGTAAATGTCTTAAAGCACGAAAAAAAATGAATATTGAGAACAAATTTTGAAACGGAGAACAAATTTGGAAGCGCGAACATTTTTTGAAAATATGAAAAAAAATTGAAATCTAGTACATTATGAATTTCGAAAGTTTTTAACTTATTTGTGTAAAGAGAACAATTTTTTAATTTTGAGAACTTTTTTTGAAAACTGAACATTTTATGGAAACGCAAACAAATTTTTTATATATATAGAAAAAAAGGAAAGAAAAAGAGAAAGAAATAACACACCAAAGAAAGAAATAAAACAGAAAAAAGAAAAAAGAAAAAAATAAGTAAAAATGAAAAGAAGAAGAAAAAACCATCGCTAGAAGTTGGGCCGGTCCACTGCATCGTTCGCTCGCGCACCCCCTGTTCGAAGCGTCGACATTACGAGGCAGCCAGCGGCGTATAGGATTTTCCCTGGTTTGAAACAGTACCAATCATCTCAGAGACTTAGGATCGAGCTCTTACCTCTCCTTTTTTACTCGCAAGAGCTATTTATCACATTAGCGATCGTATAAACTACTCTCGCGTCGAGGTTCCCTGTGGTGATTGTTTACTGGGCTGGCCCATGTTCACGCAGAAATGGAAAAAGGGAAGTACCAAGAATCGATCCCCGGTCACGTAGGAACAAACAAATAGCACTAGCCACTGCGCTATGCCACCAGTTAGTGTTGCTAGCAAGGGCGCGATCACTTGAAGCATGACGTGTCGGTTTTCTCCTTTTTTCTTTGTTCGGTTTTTTTCTTCTTTTTTTCATTTTCTTTGCTTTTGTTTCTTCATTTACTCTACTCCGTTTTAGTTTATTTTTTCATTGTTAGAACGCTTATTCAACACTTTTCAAATACATGTTCCGAATTTTAATAGTTATTCAACATTTTCCAAATACTTGTTCAACATTTTTCAAATACTAGTTCAACATTTTTTAAAACTTATTTGACATGTTTTCAAATACTTTGTTCCTTTTTTATTTATTTTTGTTTTTTATTCTACACTTTCACATACATGTTCAACATTTCTTCAAACACTTGTTCAACATTTTGAAATACTTGTTCAACATTTTTTATATGTGATCAACATATTTCTAAATACTTGTTAAACATTTTACTTTCTGTTTTTTCATTCTAAATTTTTGTATATGTCAATAAAATTGTTTTCATAAGTGATCAACATTTTTTGTATACACGTTCAACATTGTCCCAAAGCTTATTCAACAGTTTCCAAGTATTGTTTGAACATTTAATACCTGTTCAACATTTTTCAAATACATGTTCACATTTTTTTGAATACTTGTTCAACATTTTCAAATATTGGTTCAACATTTTTTGATGCTTGTTCAACATTTTATATATTTATTCAATATTTTCAATTACTTGTTCAACATTTTTAAAATTATTTTTCACATACATTTTACAAAAACACTCTTCAAAACCACATTTGAAAAATGTTGAATGAGTTTTTGAAAAATATTGAACAAGTATTAGAGAAAAGTTGAATAAGTATAAAAAACATTGAAAAAAGTATTTGAAAATGTTAAATAAATATTAAAAATGTTGAACGAGTATTTGAAAAATGTTAAACAAGTATCTAAAATGTTGAACAAGTATTAGAAATATTTTGAAAAACCGCTCGGACAATGTTGAACGTGTATACAAAATATGTTGATCAATTATTAAGAAAATGTTTTTGACATATACAAAATATAGAGTGAAAACAAAAACAAAAAAGGAGAAGAAAAAGGAAAACCAGACAAAAACAAAGAGAAGGGCGAAAAGAAAAAAACCCGAAGAAAACTAAAAAATGAAGAAAAGGTAAGAAAAAAAGGGGGTAAAAACAGGAAACGAATGTAAACAGGTCATAACCCGGCTCATTTTGCTTCTAGTAGGCATGGTCTACATCATGTACAACATGTCGAGTGTGTCGGGGTGGTTAGCGTCGTTGGGAGACTACTAGTTGATCCTAGGATCGATCCGTTGCTGTAGCACCATATTACCATAGCTTTTTCCGAAAATATGCGTCACAGTGAGCTTCACCGTCTTTGATTAAAACTCTGAAGGGAAGGAATCGTCTCGTGCCAAAGGATGAATCTCTAAAATGCTCAAAGCACACGATTAGTCCGCAAGCGTGTTGTCATCAATCACCAAAACTACATAGAGAAAGATGTGCCTCAACAATCTCCCCCTTTTTGGTGGATTGATGACAACCAGGGATTTGCACAAAGATAGGACAGAAAGTAACGATAAACTTAGAACTACAAAATATAGACGGGCTCCCCCTGAATGTGTGAACCTAATTAGTGGTGCCTTTGGAATGCAAGGCACACACATTAGGATCAACATTCCACCTATATTTTGTAGTCCAACAACTTAAGCGACAGGTATAGAAACATAGCTTAAATGCAGACGGGTACGTGTGAGCAAGGTATATAACCAGATAAGCATGCAACTCACAATTGACCAAAGTACTTGATGTACATAGATAATAATGGATAAGGTAGCATATGTCTCACACCATATGAATGGGAACCAGGTCTCACAAGCACAAAACAAAACAAAGCAAACGACGAGAGAAAAGAAAGCGAGAAAGACAAGACACAACAAACCACAAACACACACTCGCAACTCGGCAACAACATAAATCCCTAGACTCTATCCCCCTTTGGCATCGAGACACCAAAAAGGCAAGGAGCGCTGCTACGGCTCCAGGTGATAGCAAACTGAGGATCTCGAGCATCACATCCCAGCGGGATCGTCTACACCGCCGTCATTGGTAGGAAACTGCTCGGTGTCTGAATCGGTCCACGAGCAGTGCTGCTGAACCCACTCCTCCTCATCAGTGATCCTTCCCTCAGATCCGCTCTTAATTGTTACACCCAAGTGACGCATGAGCTCCTTGTGATGGCTCCGGGCGTTCTTCTCAGAGACATAAGACATGTACTGACCATGAGACTCCATGCAGAAGAGTTTCTTCATCTTGCGCTTAATCTTCTTTGCCCAAGAGGGCTCCACTCCGAAGGCTCATAGTCCTCATCATCATCGGCCTCAGCCTCGCCCTCGGTCTCCATGTCAGCAGCTTTAGATGGAAAACCAGACCTAGGAGCCGGGGTGCCCCAATTCTCCTTCTTCCTCAAACGCTTGATCTCATGAGAAACCAACTCTCTAGTCTCCAGCACAACCCTAGGATAGACATGTGCCCGTGCCTTCTCAATAAGCAACATGATAAACGGACCATAGATCGGGCACTTGCACCCAGAGATGGCAGAGAGAAGTTCAGACCACATGACATGGGAAATGTCCAGGGACTCTCCAGTGTTTTCTTCCTTCTCATGCTGGTAGAAGAGAAGCATGTCCACGAGAAAGGAGTGGACCATATCCAGGTTCCCGATACAAGGGAAGAGAGTCTCTCGAAAGACGTGATGAAGGATGTCCAGAAAGGCAGGTAACTCATAGGTCTCCTTCTCAGTCACGGGGTGAATCTTCACAGTACAATAGGGCTAGAGAGCTTGCTTGTGAGTGGAGGTTGCATTTCGGTGAGGGCGGAAGCCGACTGGGGTCTCAAGCCCGTGATCTTCCACCCCAAGTAACTCCATGAAGGCCTTCCACTTGACAGAAAGCATCTTGCCATTTTTCATCCAAGTCAGAGTCCTTTCCTCATTAGTTCCAAGATGGACAGTGGCAAAGAACTGAGCCACCAAATTTGCATCAAAGTCCTTGTTGAACTGCATGATTCTGAGAATGTTCAACTGAGAGCACATCTGAAGGGCTTCACCAAAGTACTCAGGGTCCTTTTCCATAGCATCCGTGTCAATGGAACGCAAATCAACATAGAGATTATTCTTATCCTTGATCACATCAAAGTAGATGGCAAAATGAAAGCGGTTCCAGAATGGGCGGTTGACCAAAGTGGGTTCTTGGTCTTCCGCATGGGGTTGCGGCGACGCCTTTCCTGCAATTCCTTGGCGCCATCTCATCACGCTCTTTCCCTCGGCTTCACTTGTTGGCGGCAATGACTTCTTGTGTTGAGACGGAGGTTGAGAACTTGAGGAAGCACCCGCTGTCTCAGAGGTGCGGTAGCGCTTTGACGTTGAACGTCCCGGGTTGACACGGCGGACATGCTGCTCAGGATGTTCACCACCTGGAACCAAACACACAAGCAGAAGAAACGACACGAAAGAAAGAGCATAAGCCTCCAAACAAAACAACATGGATCAAAAAGTGATAGGAAAATGATGGAATTGGGCATCCAGCGGTAGTACCGCGAACCAAAAGCGGCAGTACCGCTCGAGCGGTAGTACCACGCCAATTGAGCAGTAGTACCGCCCTAGACGGGGAACGGCGGTTCCCTACTGCCGTGGGCAGATCCGGCACTACCGGGATGCCAAGTTCAAAAAAATCCTAGCAAACATCAATCCAAAAGGTCTAGATGCCATCTCCATCCTACTCAAGCCTCGAATTAGCCAAAAATCGAGAAAAGCAATGCCTATTGCTCCTAGCGACTAGATGAGAAATGTATTCAAAGAGAGAACGGGAACGGGGGCAATACCGGCATCCGTGGCAAGAGGACGCGGTGGGGATCGACTCCACCGAAGGAACGGGAGAGGGACGACACGAATACGGCGGCCTGCCGAAGCCCTCCTGCAGCGAAACGTCCCTGGAGAGACCAAGAACACGAGCGGGTGGAGCGAATGGGTATGGGGGAGAAAGGCAACTCCCCATGCCCCAACATAACCCCCCATCGCTCGCCCCGTAGCGGTAGTGCTGCTGGGGTGGGCGGTAGTACCGCTTGATGATCATCAGTGTAGTACAAGACACTTCCATGATAGTACCGCCACCAAGAAAAGGATCGCCCAAAAGGCTTAGCTCAAGAAAAGAAGTTGACCAGAAACGAGAGCAAACACACAAGCAAAACAAACCAAAAAGAAGAAGAGAAACACACACCTCTCCAAGAGAGGGCGGTGGCCGAGGCCACCTATGTTTGAGTCCGGAGGTATGGCACCGCGAAGATTTTAACCTTGGGCCCATGACCAAAACTCATATTTGAAGCACAAGTACCATAAAAAATGGTTAATGTGAAAGAGTTTGATCAGTTTATGCATAATGAGGGAGGGAAAGTTCATTGAGAGAACAACACTCCCCCTATGTCCATGCCTACACCTAGACAAGAAAGCATGATGAGTATGGTGGGGTGTGCAAGGGTTCAAACCACATTGCTCGAATCAATGATATTTAGCTCATGCCTTAACTCGCGAAATCTTGCTTCATCCAAGGGCTTCGTGAAAATATCTGCAAGGTTATCATGAGTGTTGACATACTTGAGCTTGATCTCCCCTCGCCTAATGTGATCCCGGATGAAGTGATACCGAATCTCAATATGCTTTGTCTTGAAGTGTTGCACCGGGTTGAGAGAGATCTTGATGGCACTTTCATTGTCACACCAAAGAGGCACTTCATCACAAATGACACCGTAATCCTTCAAAGTTTGCCTCATCCATAGGAGTTGAGCACAACAACTACCGTCAGCCACATACTCCGCTTCGGTGGACGAGAGAGATACACAACTTTGCTTCTTGGAAGACCAACTCACTAAAGAGCAACCAAGTAATTGGCACCCTACGGAGGTGGACTTCCTATCCACTTTGTCTCCTGCCCAATCTGAATCTGTATAGCCCAAAAGATAAAAGCTGGCTCCTCTTGGGTACCATAAGCCAAAGTTTGGGGTATGATCCAAATATCGAAAGATTCACTTGACCGCCACAAAGTGGCTTTCCTTAGGTGCGGCTTGAAACCGTGCACAAATTCCCACACTTAACATGATATCCGGTCTAGATGCACAAAGGTAAAGCAAGGATCCGATCATGGAGCGATATACCTTTTGATCCACCGCTTTACCATTGGGATCAATGTCAAGTTGGCATTTGATGCGCATTGGAGTGGAGGCTGGCTTGACATCACTTAGCTTGAATCTCTTGAGCATGTCTTGAGTGTATTTGGCTTGGTGGATGAAGGTTCCTTCTCTTCTTTGCTTGATATCGAACCCGAGAAAGAACTTCAACTCTCCCATCATAGACATTTTGAACTTTGAGGTCATGAGAGCGGCAAATTCATCATTGAAAGCTTTGTTAAGGGAACCAAAGATGATATCATCAACATATAGTTGGCACACAAACAACTCCCCTTTGACCTTCTTAGTAAAAAGAGTGGGGTCGATTTTCCCAATTTCGAACCCACGATCTTGTAACAACTCAGTAAGATGCTCATACCACGCACGTGGGGCTTGTTTAAGGCCATAGAGCGCCTTATTGAGTTGGTACACATGATCGGGGAAATAGGGATCCTCGAACCCGGGGGGTTGTTTGACATATACCAACTCATTAATGGGACCATTAAGCAAAGCACTCTTCACATCCATTTGTTGCAACTTGAAATTATGATGAGAAGCATAAGCAATCAACAAACGAATAGATTCAAGGCAAGCAACGGGAGCAAAGGTTTCACCGTAGTCGATACCCTCGACTTGGGAGTAGCCTTGTGCCACCAAACGAGCCTTGTTGCGAACAATGATCCCATGAGCATCTTGCTTGTTCTTGAATATCCACTTGGTTCCAAGGACATTATGATTCCCGGTTGGCCTTGGCACTAATTTCCACACTTGGTTATGCTCGAAGTTGTTGAGTTCTTCATGCATGGCATCGAGCCAATCCGGGTCCTCGAGAGCCTCATAGACCTTTTGGGGTTCGACACAAGAAACAAACGCGTGATGTTCACAATAGTCTGCTAATTTTCTACGAGTGCTTACCCCCTTTCTTAGGCTTCCAACCACATTCTTCATGAGATGACCTTTGGTAGTGAGCTTGGAAGCGATCTTCGCGGCACGACGCTCTAATTCCTCCTCGGATGTGAAAAGAGGAGGGGTAACTTGATCATCTTGAGCGCCGTCTTGAGCTTGTTCTTGATCTTGAGCTTGCTCTTGATCTTGAACTTGCTCGAAGGGGAGAACTTGACCTTGGGAATCATTTGGTGGTTCACCACCATCTTGAGGTTGATCTTGCCCTTGATCTTGTTCACGAGGTTGAGGGCCTTCACTTTGTTCTTCGGAAGCGTGTGGGTCTTGGGTTGGTGATGGCTCCACTTGAGTGGAGCATTGTCATTCTCCTTCGGCCACAAGGGGTTCCTCAATAGGTAGGATATGACCAACACCCATTTTTCTTATGGCTTGGGGAGGAATTTCATCACCTACATCACAAGTACCACTTTGCTCCACTTGGGAGCCGTTATTCTCGTCAAACTCCACATTACACGTCTCCTCAATGAGTCCGGTGGACTTGTTGAGGACACGGTAAGCATGAGAGTTTGTAGCATAACCAACAAATATGCCCTCATGAGCTCTAGCCTCAAATTTAGACAAACGGACACCTTTCTTGAGAATGAAACACTTACGCCCGAACACCCGGAAGTACTTGAGGTTGGGCTTGTTACCGGTAAGTATTTCATAAGGAGTCTTGTTCAAGCCTTTGCGGAGATAGAGCCGATTGGATGCATGATATGCGGTGTTGATGGCTTCGGCCCAAAAGTTGTATGGAGACTTGAATTCCGCCATCATGGTCTTTGCCGCATCCATCAACGTCCGGTTCTTCCTCTCTGTGACACCATTTTGCTGAGGGGTGTATGGTGCAGAATATTGATGCTTGATCCCCTCATCACTAAGAAACTCACCCAAGGTGTAGCTCTTGAACTCGGTGTTGTTGTCACTCCTTATTGTCAAGATCTTTGCATCATGTTGACATTGAGCTTCATTTGCAAAGTCGATGACGGTTTGTTGAGTCTCACTCTTCCTCTTGAAGAAATATACCCAAGTGTATCTTGAATAATCATCCACAATCACCAAGCAATACTTTCTACCCCCAAGACTATCAAAGGATGGAGTCCCAAAGAGATCCATGTGAATGAGCTCCAAAGGTCTCTTCGAGTAGATGATAGTAGTGGGAGGGTGAGCCTTCTCATGAAGTTTTCCTTCGATACAAGCACTGCAAGCATGATCTTTGGCAAAACTAACATTTGTTAGTCCACGGACATGGTCCCCCTTGAGAAGACTTTGCAAAGATCTCATATTGATGTGGGCTAAACGGCGATGCCAAAGCCATCCCACATCAACTTTAGCCATTAGGCATGTCGCGGTCTGTAACGCCTGGATAATCAAGCTACAGTAATCCCCTACTAATGATGCCACGTCATCACTGTTACTGTTGCTAATCTCACTTTGATTCAAAACCAATTCAAATTCATTTTTAAAATAAAGTCAAATAAATTAATTCTCCAATCAGTAAAACAAAAATGTTCGCTGGGTTGCATATTTTCACTAACTAAATTTCATGAATGATTCAACATCATTTGAGATAGCTAATTTCCCCAAGAATTAAAGCAGTTCCAAATAAGTATTTTAAAGTGCTTTTCCATTTGTGAAAAATCCAAATCAATTCAAACTCTTCCATAATTTTTGTGGCAGGTGCCAAATATTGTAATTTATTTATTTGGCCAAGTCCCACATTTTTATAGAACTCCTTTTGGCAGCTCAAATATTGCATAGCATTTTTTTAAAAAAAAAGAAAAGAGCAAAAGAAAAGGCGAGAAGAGAAAAGAAGCCCCCAGCTCCCCATGGGCCTCGGCCCACCCCCACCCGAGCCGGCCCACTCAAACCCCCTCGCCCCCTTTTCTGTTCCTCGGGCGCGTCCGACCGAGCGCTCGCGCGCGCTCGTCGCCGCCTGACCCTCTTGCCGGCGACGCCTGGGAGGTTAAGGTCGCCAGCACCCCTCCCCACTCTCTCCAAAATATCTCCACCCACTCCCCACTTGCCCCTCTTCTCCCCTTCTCCACCTCTCCCTCTCCATCGATCTGGAGAGGAGGCCGACGCGGTCGCCGCCGCGCCCGCTTCGATCCCGCGCCCAGTAGTCACCCCGCGCCTCTCCGCCGTGGCCACCGGCTCCGTCCTGCTCCCATACGTCACCTGCGCCATCGGGCTCGAGCCGGGGCCTCTCCTTCGAGCGGGGCGAGGTCGTCTTCAACCTCGAGTCGCCGCAGCTCCCGTCGTCGTTCCGGCCACCTCGAGCCTCCCCCGAGCCCGCTTTAGCACATCTGCAGGAGCCCGGTGAGCACCACGTCCGGCCTCTCTCCCCGCTGCTCTCCTCGTAAGCCGTAGCTCGCCTCCGACGCACTCGCGCTTCCGCCGCCGCGGTCGCGCTCCACGGCGTGGCCCCTGTGGCCGCAGTCCGCACCCCGAGCCCGCGTGCGTGCTCAGCACCTCCGGCCGAACCCAACGCGTGCGCACCTTGGTTCATCTTGGACGAGTCCCTGGGCTCGTCCCGAGACCACCGCAGCACCGATTCCCCCTGCTTGCCCCCTCGATTCGTTGTGGTAGCCTCCGTTCCTGAGCTCGTCGGAGTTCGCGTACACGTACATACGTGCGTAGGTGTGTACTGCTGCTGCTCCTGCGCTGTTAATGCCGCTGCTGTGCGCCTGTGCCCGCACGCGGCCGCGCCCGGCCCTGCTTGTCGTCCCGCGCGCGCCCATGCGCCTGCCGGCGCTGCTTCTGCTGAAGCTCTTGCCCTGTTGCTGCGCTAATGCTGCTGCCGCTCCTACTGACTGCTAGCTACAGTAACATCAGTTACTGTAGCTGCAGCTAGCTTCGGCAAATTCACATTGAGAAGCCCCTTTGACAGCCAATAAACATCCACAAAACAAGTTCTTATGTGGACAAAAATAATTTGGGCTCTGAGTATACTTGACAAACTTCATTTTATCCCATTGAAACAAATCCATTCGATGCATGAATTAAGTCATATGAAAATCACAAATTGCTATCTTCTGTTAAGAGAGAACATAATTAACCTCATAGCCTACCGTGTTGCGTTCTGTGTGTGGTGTGTGTGTGGCCGGCTTGGCCACGGCCATGTGTGGCCGGCCCTGTGTGGCCGGCCCTGTGTAATTAGTGTGTGTGTGTGTGTGTGTGTGGGGTAACCTAGTAGTGGCACACTGCCATGTGACCCCCACCCCCTCTATTTATTCATTTATCAAAACTATTAAACTTGTGTCTATGACACCTAGGCCCCACTGCCTAGAGTCGACTAGTCAACCCACCAATGTCGATTGCCGACCTTGCCGACTCATCCCCGACCCACTATCATACACCCTTGCTAGCATGCCCCATGTGACAAAAGTATTTAGTCACTTAAGTTTCAATTAAGATAATTAGAAAATCTTTTAAAACTCGAGAAGCCATAGAAAAATATCCGTAGCTCGATGAAAATGTTTTCTATATGAAAGTTGCTCAAAAAATCCAACGAATCAATATGCGCCCATTCATCCGTCACATGCCCCTAGCATGTCAACATGGAACATTCCCTTCGGTCATCTATTTTAATATAGTCCTAACCGGAAAACATTCCTGGCCGACTTCCTCCTCGCCGAGATCGTAAAGACCGCAGAGAACACGCCTAGCTCGCTTATGGTCCTGTTATGCACTTGCTTGCTATGTATTTATCGCTTTTCCTCTTCTCTCCTAGACCCAGAGACCGATGTCGCTTCGTGATCGACTACGCCGACGACGAATTCTCCTTGCCAGAGCAACCAGCAAGCCCCCTTCGATCATCCCTATATCGCCCATTCCATTCTCTCATGCTTGCATTAGATTTTGTTATCAAGTTATTGTTTGCTCTTATTCTCGCATAGCCTGCTTATTGTAACTCGCTATTGTTACCACCGCTTATCCTAAATCGCTTAGTATAGGTTGGTTAGCGATCCATCGCTGACCCCCACCTTGTCCTTGTCAGCCTCGCTTCATCATAGAAGACCCGATCAACGGGATCAAGACCGCACCCAAAGACCGCACATCACTTTCCCTTAGTTGCCGACACTACTAGGTTACTATCGAGTGCCGAGGGTGACACCTCTACAACACTTCGATGTTAACCTCAGAGTATAGTTATTCTGGCCGTGGTCATCGAGGGTGATTTCTCTCTAACCACTTCCGACACGACTGTCAGTCAACCCTCAAGTGTGAACCTCGGGGTGATTCCTCTTACGCTCACCTTGATGATTACATCGAGTGGAATTCACCGGGTGATTCCTCGGGTTTTCCTTAATGTTTTGGACACACGGATACTTGGACTTTACAAATTTGTTATTTGAAAGGCGGGTCGACCCCGAGGGTACCGCGAGTGATGTGGAGTCGGGTCGACCGAAGGTGCCCGCGAGATAATTACGAGGCGTGGCCGCATTCCTAGCCCTTGCCGCAAGTCCCCGAGACGGCAACGGGTCACATCTTCGTGAGTCTCGCTTGTTACCGCTCCTAATCCACTACGATTTGGATATTTGATCCGGGGGCCTCGCCCGATAGCACTAACCATCACGTGGGCATAGTATGGGCATTCTGCGTCAGGTACATCACCAAGCTTAATAGACGTCGTGACGAGCGCGCCACGGGTTGGACCGGTAAGCTCGCTTTTTAGGAGGTAGCTAGGTTCCGCCACCGCCGCCCACGCAACGTCTGAGAGTTCCTGAGTGATGGCCCATGACCCCGGGGCATAGGTTTAGTCCGCGTGTTTGACCTCTCTATTAAGCCTAGGTCGGGTTGCGGCGATTGTTTGGCCGAGGCCGCATGACCCAGAAAGTGTGTCCCACGAGTTAATCGAGCGTGTGGGTAAGTTGGTGCACCGCAGTAAGAACTAATCTATGCATAGCCCGTCCTACTGAGAACGGACACTTGGAGTTGTATCCCGATCGATACAACTAGAATCGGATACTTGTGATGAGAATTGGATGGTGATGAGTAATGGATTGTGATGAGGTGATAACCTGGATAGTATGGCTCGGGATTGCTTTCTCAGGAGTCGAGAAAGGATCTCCGCCGAGGTTGATAACACTACTACTACTTTACTTTATGCTACTCTACTCCTCCCTGCTTGTCGTAAGATGGTGGTTTCGAAGATGCTAGTCTTCGATAGGACTAGGCCTTCTCTCTATTCGCATTTCATGACCACCCACATATACAACCCTCTTTGATAATGTTGCATATGTAGTGTAGATCCTTGCTTGCAAGTACTTTGATGAGTACTCACGGTTGCTTTGCTCCCCTTTCCCCTTTCTTCTTCTTTTTCTATTGATGCAACCAGATGTCGAGCTCAGAGCCGATGCCACCGATGATGTCGCACATTACGTGGAGACCGGCCGACGACCAGAGTAGTTAGGAGGCTCCTGTGGAGGCCTTGCCTTTTCGATCGTTGTTGTTTTGTGCTAGCCTTCTTAAGGCAAACTTGTCTAACTCATGTCTCAGACTCAGATATTGTTGCTTCACGACTCTTGTGTATTCGAGCTTATGTATTCGAGCCCTCGAGGCCCCTGGCTTGTAATATAAAGCTTGTATTATTTTATTTTGTGTCTAGAGTTGTGTTGTGATATCTTCCCGTGAGTCCTTGATCTTGATTATACACGTTTGCGTGTATGATTAGTGTACGATTGAATCGAGGGTGTCACACGGTCTTAGTGGGTCACTCCGAAAAGTTAATCACATAAAGACCGTTCTCGACATGCCCAACAAAGGCTACTTTAGGAGTCTTGATCCACAAGAGGGCCACGGTATCAATATCAAAGAAAGTGGCAAAGCCCATGAGTGCAAGTTGACGAATGGAAAGAAGATTGTAAGCAAGGGACTCAACAAGCATGACTTTCTCGATCGTGAGATCATGAGAAATGACAACCTTGCCAAGACCGAATACCTTAGAAGACGAGGCATCACCCACTCGACGTTGGTGGGCATAGATGGAATCTTGTGCATGTCCACCACCAAGTCCTTGCTTCTGGTCATATGATTTGTGGCTACACTATCGAGCAACCATGATCCCCCACCGAAAGCAAACACCTACAAGAGATCAATGCTTGGTTTTAGGTACCCATTTTGTAATGGGTCCTTTGATGTTAGTAACAAGGGTCTTAAGAACCCAAATAGACCATTCAATGTACTCATGAGGAGAACCAATAAATTTAGCATAAACATGCCCATCACTACCACGGCACAACACATCAGAAGGGTTAAAGTCACCGGCTTTGTTGGAAGGGGTGGCATTGCCCTTTTTGACATCACCACCCTTCACAATGTTCTTCTTCTCCTTTAGAGCACCCTCTCCCTCCTTTACAAAAGTTTTCTTGAGAGGGGGAGGTCGTTTGGTCTTGTTGTTCTTCTTCTTGTTCTTGGAATTTGGTGCAAACCCAACTCCCTCTTTGGCCACAACTTCCTTTTGATTGCTCAAAAGGTCATTGAGGTTCTTCTCACCTTGTATGCACATCACAAGGCCTTTCTCAAGTTGCTCCTTCAACTTGGCATTCTCCTCCACAAGATGCACATGCTCACAACACAGGTTAGTAGCATTTGCATTATCAATTAATACCATATGAGGAAAAGTGGCTTTCTCCTTGGTTAGCTTCACTTGGAGTTGATCATGAGACTCCTTGAGGCTTGCATGAGCACCCTTCAAGACCTTGTGGGCCTTGTCGAGTAAATCAAACTCCTCCTTGAGTCTAGCATGGTCAACCCCAAGTTTAGCCTTCTCTGAGCTTAGCACACGAGATACAACAAGAGCATGATCAAGATCTTTCTTTAATTTAGCATGGTCATCATTGTGTGACTCCTCAAGAGACAAACGGTGCACACACTCTTCCTCAAGAGCATTAGAAAGATCCGATATCTCATCAACATAGTCACGACTATGAACTTCCATCTTAGAGATGGTTTCCTCATGAGCCTCGATCATGTCATTGGCTTCACCAAGTTGTTCCAAGAGAGCAACTAAGTGCTTCTTGGATTTGCCCTTGAGCTTACTCATAAAAGACTCAAATTCATTTACCTCCTCATTAGACCCCTCACTTTCATCAATGCAATCCGTCAAGGAGGGACTATTAATGATGGTGGTTTTGATGCTGGGGGTTACCTTGTTGGTGGCTTTAGCCATGAGGCACTTGGCGGTGATGTTTTCGTTAGGTGAGTCGAAGAGGGATATCCGTGGAGTTGTGGCAATGGAAACGGAGGCCATGGCCACGGCTTCACTATCATCATCATCATCATTCTCATGGTATTCTTCTTGAACCACCAACCCTCTGGATGGAGTCTTCTTGGTGAAGTTCTTATTGTTGGGGAAGGACTTGGCTTTGTCTTTTCGGATGAGCTTGCCACCATTGTCTTCCCGCTTCTCGTAAGGGAAATCCACAACAAAATGGCTCACATTGCCACAATTGTAACATGTTCCCACACATTGCTTGCCCTTGAAGCCACTTGAGTTGTTCTTGTTGAAGTTGGGCCTTGTGCTCTTCTTGCTCCAAAATTGCCTTGAAGCAAGAGCCATGTGTTCATGATAATCATACTTAGTATCTTCAGGGTTGCTCTCATCTTCTTCCTCATCATCCTCTTCTTCCACACTAACCTTGGCCTTCAAGGCAAGGTTAGGCTTCTTTGCTCTTTGAGAACGTAACACCGCATTGTCGGCGGTCTTGTCCAAGATGCTCATAGCCACAAACTCATCCAACACTTCACTTGATGAAAAGGTGTGAAAGTCCGGCCTTTGACGAATGACGGAGGACATGGCCTTGTGGTAAGGCATCGTGGCCTTGAGAAATTTGCGCTTGATCCAATTGTCATCCGTATCCTTGCTCCCATGATCTCGGAGTGAGACCGCGAGAGTAGTCAATCTTTGATAGAGCTCACGAGGTTCTTCATCTTCTTTCATGGCAAACTCATCGGCTTCATCTTGCACTACTTCATAGTTGGAGTGTTGAATGCTAGTACTTCCCCTGTAAAGAGAAACAACATGCCGCCATGCATCCTTGGCCACGGTGAAGGGTCGGAGATGAGCAAGGTCTTCGGGTGGAATTGCATCTTGGATGATGAAGAGAGCATTCTCATTGAATTGATTATCCGCGGCTTCTCGAGGAGTGAAGTTGCTTCGGTCATGCGGATAGAAACCTTCCTCAATGATTCTCAAAAGGTTAGTATTAACATGGTTCAAATGCCGCTTAAAGCAATAAACCCAAGAATCAAAGTCCTCATTTTTGACAATCTTGGACCGGCATGATTCAAATGGGTGGAAGGAATTGGTCCACCATAAGTAAGTGGAGGTTCCACATGGGAAAGATGACATTGCCATTTTTACCACTAGTAGAAGGAGCTTTTTCACTAGTAGCTTGCCCCTTGTCGGAGTTAGCATCCGTCACCTTGTCAGTGGGATCACCCACTTTCATCGGCGCGGTAGATAGTTTAAGCCCTTCTAAGAATTTATTAAACATGCTTTCAACCTCGGTCGTCATGGAGGTTTTCAATGTGTCCAAATCCGCATTGAATTCCTCGCGAGAGACCGCGGTTCCCCCATCGACCGTAGACGAGATCGGATTCATACCGGAGTGCTCCTCCCCACCGTCTACGGTGTCAACCATACTCTTCGTACGACAAAGTCCTTAATAAAGAGACGAGGCTCTGATACCAATTGAAAGGATTGCTATAGTTGACTAGCGGGTGGGGGGGGGGGTGAATAGGCAACTAACAATTTTTAGCTTTTCTATGATACCAATCAAAGTAGGTTGTCTAGATATGCAACTAGGTGAGCAACCTATATGATGCAACAACAATAAGCACACAAGCAAGCAAAGGATAAAACACAAAATATCTTGCACAAGTAAAGGTAAGAGATAACCAAGAGTGGAACCGATGGAGACGAGGATGTGTTACCGAAGTTCCTTCCCTTTGAGGGGAAGTACGTCTCTGTTGGAGTGGTATGGAGGCACAATGCTCCCCAAGAAGCCACTAGGGCCATCGTATTCTCCTCACGCCCTCACAAAATGCGAGATGCCGTGATTCCACTATTCGTGCCCTTGGAGGCGGCGACCGAACCTTTACAAACAAGGTTGGGGCAATCTCCACAACTTAATTGGAGGCTCCCAACGACACCACGAAGCTTCACCACAATGGACTATGGCTCCGCATTGACCTCAATTGTCTAGGGTGCTCAAACACCCAAGAGTAACAAGATCCGCAAGGGATTAGTGGGGGGAATCAAATTTCTCTTGGTGGAAGTGTAGATCGGGGCCTTCTCAACCAACCCCGAGCAAATCAACAAGTTTGATTGGCTAGGGAGAGAGATCGGACGAAAATGGAGCTTGGAGCAACAATGGATCTTTGGGGGGAAGAGGTAAGTCAACTTTGGAGAAGAAGACCTCCTTTTATAGAGGGGGAACAATCCAACCATTACCCCCCAAAACAGCCCTGCAGAGGGCGGTACTACCGCAGGGGGCAACAGTACTACCGCTGGGCCCAGTGGTACTGTCGTGCACACTGGGAGGGCTAGAACATGACCAGGAATCGGACCCAGTGCGGTACTAGCCGTGGTGGTAGGGCGGTACTACCGGTCACGAGCGATACTACCGCTTCTACTGCCGCTGCTTAGTGCTGCACAATCCGACACAAGAGGCGACCCCCTCGAGTCGAGGCGATAGGAGGCCGGTACCGCAGCGGTACTACGACTGAGGATCCCCAGGCGGTACTACCGCTGCAGAGCGGTACCGCCGCCTGTGGCTCTTGAGCGGTACTACCGCTGGGCACCGCGGTACTACCGCTGGGACCAAAACATACTCATAGGAAGGAAAAGGAAGCTCCATCGAAGCATGAAGGCTCAGTGGGTGCGAAGAGGATGTGTACGTGTTGATTCCACCCTAGCCTTACCATAGCGGACCCCCTCTTGATAGTACGGTGACTCCTACGAAACAAGTCCACCAAAACAGAAACGAAAGAGCTACAACCGTCTTTGATTAAAACTCCGAGGGGAAGGAATCGTCTCGTGCCAAAGGATGAATCTCTGAAATGCTCAAAGCACACGATTAGTCCGCAAACATGTTGTCATCAATCACCAAAACTACATAGAGAAAGATATGCCTCAACAACATGCAAATTTCACGGCCCGCGCAAGGAGAAAGACAAAAGTTTGGGCCAGATTCGGGCTGAATCCGAGCTGGATTAGAACTAGGACTCTAGGACGTCAATTGCTATTTTTTTTCTTGTAAGGAAAGCCTAGATAAACTTTACTTGTACGGGAAGACCAGTCGCCTCTTATATATGTTGGAGGTGACGGCCGATTGAACAACACACATCGAACAAATCAATATACTACTTTTCATCTACATTTTATCCCTTTCTCACCTTTCATCTCTCGTTCTTCGTTGTTCCTCGTGTTTGAGAGCTGCGAATCCCGAGGCACTAGGGGTGAGCGAATTGACCAAGGTCAGCCCATAGCCGCCGCACTCCATGACGGGGTCTCTTTCGGCCGTGCGGGGTTTCGGGGTCTGCAAAAGCACCACCGACTGTCCTGTGTATCACGCTATCGGTCTGGTCTCCTTCGACGTGAGCTGCAGTGCATCACCCCCGGCGTCGAGGGTACACTGTGATGTGTTCGTGTGTCAACACATTTTTTCTGCTCCCAACCACACATGCATGGTCCCTCTCTCCTCTCTCTCCTTGCAACCGGATACTAAACCACAAATGTCCCACCACATGCATGGTCCCCACCTACATTTTCTCCTCTAAACCGGATACTTTTTTATTAGCATTGGATGACTCTCTTCCGCATCATGTCTGCGGACCATGTTCGAACATAAAAACAGACATATACTGGGGACATTTGAGGGTTAGCGTTGGAGATGCCCTAAGGAAGGACCCGCGGGTGGCATGTCTGGTAAAGGGGGAATCTCAAAGCGGGTCTCCAGACCTTAGAAGTGCCCCACCATTTTGGAAATCATTATGGGCAATCAAGTTCAGGCTGGTGAAGGAGTAGAGTAGTGCCTACTCCAGTTGAATTGCGGTCTCTTTACTTGTAACATCCCAAATTTTCAATTTGGAATGTTATACATCATACCATCATTGCATATCATATTTTATTGCATTTTGGCTTGATCCTAGAAATTATACGCAACTCAAGGACCCACGGAGAGAGTTGGGGATTTCGTTATTTTCATATTTGAGTTTTCTCAAATTTTGAAAAGAGGATCATTTGATTTTAATTATTTTCTCTTCGAATATTTCTTTTATAAAAATCAAAGAGAGGGGATAAAATGACTTTCCCAAAATAAAGAAATATTGGAGATTAAATATTAAAATCAAATAAGAATTTTATTCTGAGTTTTATCGCTACTTTATTTGAATTAGGAAAAATATGCGTTTTTCAAAATTGCATTAGTGGCCCAAATAAATGTTCACTTTGTCCGTGATACGTCCATTTTGCATCATGCTTTTACGTCAGTATTTATTGCATTATGGGCTGTTATTAAACATTATATCTCAATACTTATGGCTATTCTCTCTTATTTTACAAGGTTTACCATGAAGAGGGGGATGCCATAGCTTGGAATTCGGCCGAAAAGGAGCAAATGTTGGAAACCTATTCTGCACAGCTCCAAAAGTCCTGAAACTCCATGAAACAACTTTTTTGGAATTAGTAAGAATTTTTGAGCGAAAGAAATATGCCAGGGGGCCCACACCCTGTCCAGGAGACAGGGGCACGCCCCCCTATAGGGCGCGCCCCTATCTCCTGGGCCCCCTGGTGTGCCTCCAGTGTCCATCTTCTGCTATATCATCACTTTTACCCTGGAAAAAATCGGGGGCAAGCTTACGGGACGAAACTCCACCGCCACGAGGCGGAACCTTGGCAGAATCAATCTAGGGCTCCGTTAGAGCTGTTCTACCGGGGACACTTCCCTCCGGGAGGGGGAAATCATCACCAACGTCATCACCAACGATCCTCTCATCGGGAGGGGGTCAATCTCCATCAACATCTTCACCAACACCATCTCCTCTCAAAACCCTAGTTCATCTCTTGTATCCAATCTTGTATCAAAACCACAAATTGGTATACGTGGGTTGTTAGTAGTGTTGATTACTCCTTGTAGTTGATGCTAATTGGTTTACTTGGTGGAAGATCATATGTTCAGATCCTTTATGCATATTATTACTCCTCTGATTATGAACATGAATATGCTCTGTGAGTAGTTACGTTTGTTCTTGAGGACATGGGTGAAGTCTTGCTATTAGTAGTCATGTGAATTTGGTATTCGTTTGATATTTTGATGAGATGTATGTTGTCTTTTCCTCTAGTGGTGTTATGTGAACGTCGACTACATGACACTTCACCATTATTTGGGCCTAGAGGAAGGCATGGGGAAGTAATAAGTAGATGATGGGTTGCTAGAGTGACAGAAGCTTAAACCCTAGTTTATGCGTTGCTTCGTTAGGGGCTGATATGGATCCATATGTTTAATGCTGTGCTTAGGTTTACCTTAATACTTCTTTTGTAGTTGTGGATGCTTGCAATAGGGGTTAATCATAAGTGGGATACTTGTCCAAGTTAGGGCAGTACCCAAGTACCGGTCCACCCACATATCAAATTGTCAAAGTACCGAATGCGAATCATATGAACGTGATGAAAACTAGCTTGACGATAATTCCCAATGTGTCCTCGGGAGGTCCTTTATCATTATTAGAAATTGTCCAGGCTTATCCTTTGCTACATAAAGGATTGGGCCACCTTGCTGCACTTTGTTTACTTTATTTACTTGTTACTCGTTACTATTTAGCTTATCACAAAACTATCTATCACCTACAATTTCAATGCTTGCAGAGAAAACCTTACTGAAAACCGCTTATCATTTCCTTCTGCTCCTCATTGGGTTCGACACTCTTACTTATCAAAAAGACTACGATAGATCCCCTACACTTGTGGGTCATCAAGACTCTTTTCTGGCGCCGTTGCCGGGGAGTGTAGCACTTTTGGTGAGTGGAACTTGGTAAGGAAACATTTATATAGTGTGCTGAAATTTTCTGTTACTTGTCACTATGGAAACTAATCCTTTGAGGGGCTTGTTTGGGGTATCTTCACCCCAACCAGAAGAGCAAAGAGTTGCTCCTCAACCTACTGGACTTTATGAAAGTATTTACTTTTAGATTCCTTCGGGTATGATAGAGAAAGTGCTAGCTAATCCATTTGCAGGAGATGGAACATTGCATCCCGATTTACACCTTATCTTTGTGGATGAAGTTTGTGGATTATTTAAGCTTGCAGGTATTCCCGATGATGTTGTCAAAAGGAAGGTCTTCCCTTTATCTTTGAAGGGAGGTGCATTGACATGGTATAGGCTATGTGATGATACGAGATCTTGGAATTATAAGCGATTGAAGTTGGAATTTCACCAGAAGTTCTATCCTATGCTTCTTGTTCATCGTGATCGTAATTACATATATAATTTCGGCCTCTGAAGAGAAAGCATCGCTCAAGCTTGGGGAGGCTTAAGTCAATGTTATATTCATACCCCAATCATGAGCTCTCTCGGGAAATGATTATTCAGAACTTTTATGCTCGGCTTTCTCTTGATAATCGCAACCTGCTCGATACTTCCTGTGCTGGTTCTTATATGCTGAAGACTATTGATTTCAAATGGGACTTATTGGAAAGAATTAAACGCAACTTTGAAGATAGGGGTTCCGACGATGGTAAGGAGTCAGGTATGACACCTAAGTTCGATTATGTTAAATCTTTTATGGATACCGATGCTTTCCGTGGATTTAGCTCTAAGTATGGACTTGACTCTAAGATATTAGTTACTTTCTGTGAAACTTTTGCTACTCACGTTGATCTCCCTAAAGATAAGTGGTTTAAATATAATCCTCCTGTTGAAGTGAAAGTAGATGCACCTATTACAATCGAAGAAAAGACTATTACCTATAGTGATCCTATTGTTCCTACTGCTTATGTTGAAAAACCTCCTTTTCCTGTTAGGATAAAGGATCATGCTAAAGCTTCGACTGTTGTTCGTAAGAGTAATACTAGGACTTATAGACCTGCTGAGCAAATTAATGTTGAACCTAGTATTGCTATGGTTAAAGATCTCTTGGATGAGGATTTAGATGGGCATGTTATTTCTTTCTTGGGTGAGACTGCCAATATTACTAGACCTGATACTAAGACACGTAGACCTGTCGTAGGCATGCCTGTTATTTCTGTTAAAATAGGAGATCATTGTTATCATGGCTTATGTATATGGGTGCTAGTGCTAGTGCGATACCTTATGATCTATATAAAGAAATTATGCATGACATTGCACCCGTTGAATTAGAAGACATTGATGTTACTATTAAGCTTGCTAATAGGGATACCATTAAACCTATTGGGATTGTTAGAGATGTCGAAGTTTTGTGTGGGAAGGTTAAATACCCTGCTGATTTTCTTGTTCTTGGTTCCCCACAAGATGATTTTTGTCCCATTATTTTTGGTAGACCTTTCTTGAATACAGCAAGTTCTAAGATTAATTGCGAAAAGAATATTGTCACTGTTGGCATTGATGGTATGTCTCATGAGTTTAATTTTGCTTAGTTTAGTAGACAACCTCGTGATAGGGAACCACCTAGTAAGGATGAAATTATTGGTCTTGCTTCCATTGTTGTTCCTCCAACTGATCCGTTAGAAAAATATTTGCTAGACCATGAAAACAATATGTTTATGAAGGAAAGGGCGGAAATAGATGAAGTGTTCCTTAAACAGAACTCATGTCTTTGAAACATAACCTTCCTGTTGAAATTCTTGGGATCCCTCCACCCAAGGGTGATCCTGTTTGAACTCAAACCCTTACCCGATAATCTTAAGTATGCTTATCTTGATGAAAAAGAAATATATCCTGTTATTATTAGTGCTAACCTTTCAGAGAAAGAAGAAGAAAGATTATTGAAAACTCTGAAGAAGCACCGAGCAGCTATTGGATATACTCTGGATGATCTTAAGGGCGTTAGCCCCACATTATGTTAACACAAAATTACATTGGAGGGTGATGCCAAACCAGTTAGAGATCCTCAAAGACGACTAAATCCCAAGATGAAAGAAGTGGTAAGAAAGGAGATACTAAAGCTCCTTGAGGCAGGTATTACTTATCCCGTTGCTGATAGTGAATGGGTAAGCCTTGTTCATTGTGTCCCTAAAAAGGGAGGTATTACCGTTGTTCCTAATGATAAAGATGAATTCATCCCGCAAAGAATTATTACAGGTTATAGGATGGTAATTGATTTCCGTAAGTTAAATAAAGCTACTAAGAAAGATCATTACCCTTTACCTTTTATTGATCAAATGCTAGAAAGACTATCCAAACACACACATTTCTTCTTCCTAGATGGTTATTCTGGCTTCTCTCAAATACCTATGTCAGCGAAGGATCAACCTAAAACTACTTTTACTTGCCCTTTTGGTACTTTTGCTTATAGACATATGCCTTTTGGTTTATGTAATGCACCTGCTACCGTTCAAAGATGCATGATGGCTATATTCTCCGATTTTTGTGAAAAGATTTGTGAGGTATTCATGGATGACTTCTCAGTATATGGATCCTCCTTTGATGATTGTTTGAGCAACCTTGATCGAGTTTTGCAGAGATGCGAAGACACTAGTCTCGTCTTGAATTGGGAAAAGTGTCACTTTATGGTTAATGAAGGCATTGTCTTGGGGCACAAGATCTTCGAGAGAGGTATTGAAGTTGATAAAGCCAAAGTTGATGCTATTGAAAAGATGACATGTCCCAAGGACATAAAAGGTATAAGAAGTTTCCTTGGTCACGCCGGTTTTTATAGGAGGTTCCTTAAGGACTTTTCTAAAATCTCGAGGCCTTTGACTAATTTATTGGAAAAAGATATTCCTTTTGTCTTTGATGATGATTGTGTAGAAGCATTTGAAACACTTACGAAAGCTTTGATCACTGCACCTATTATTCAAATTACCGATTGAATTTACCTTTTGAAATTATGTGCGATGCTAGTGATTATGCTGTAGGTGCTGTTCTAGGGCAAAGAGTCGATAAGAAATTGAATGTTATCCAGTATGCTAGTAAGACTCTTGATGTTGCCCAGAGAAATTATGCTACTACTGAAAAAGAGTAATTAGCAGTTGTGTTTGCATGTGATAAGTTTAGACCTTATATTGTTGATTCCAAAGTTACTATTCACACTGATCATGCTGCTATTAATTTCTTATGGAAAAGAAAGATGCTAAGCCTAGACTCATTAGATGGGTTCTCTTGCTCCAAGAATTTGACTTGCATATTATTGATAGAAAGGGAGCTGAGAACCCTGTTGCAGATAACTTGTCTAGGTTAGAGAATGTTCTTGATGACCCACTGCCTATTAATGATAGCTTTCTTGATGAACAATTAGCGGTCGTCAATGCTTCTCGTACTGCTCCTTGATATGCTGATTATGCTAATTACATTGTTTCTAAATTTATACCACCTAGTTTCACATACCAGCAGAAGAGAAAGTTCTTCTATGATTTGAGACATTACTTCTGGGATGATCCACACCTTTATAAAGAAGGAGTAGATGGTGTTATTAGACGTTGTGTGCCTGAGCATGAACATGAACAGATTCTACGTAAGTGTCACTCTGAATCTTATGGAGGACACCACGCTGGAGATAGAACTGCACACAAGGTACTACAATCTGGTCTTTATTGGCCTACTCTCTTCAAAGATGCTCGTAAGTTTGTCTTATCTTGTGATGAATGTCAAAGAATAGGTAACATTAGTAGACGTCAAGAAATGCCTATGAATTATTCTCTTGTTATTGAACCGTTTGATGTTTGGGGCTTTGATTATATGGGACCTTTTCCTGCCTCTAATGGTTATACACATATTTTAGTTGTTGTTGATTACGTTACTAAGTGGGTAGAAGCTATTCCAACTAGTAGTGTTGATCATAACACTTCTATTAAAATGCTTAAAGAAGTTATTTTTCCGAGGTTTGGAGTCCCTAGATATCTTATGACTGATGGTGGTTCACATTTTATTCATGGTGCTTTCCGTAAGATGCTTGCTAAGTATGATGTCAATCATAGAATAGCATCTCCTTATCATCCGCAGTCTAGTGGTCAAGTAGAGTTGAGCAATAGAGAGCTCCAATTAATTTTGCAAAAGACTGTGAATAGATCTAGAAAGAATTGGTCCAAAAAACTTGATGATGCATTATGGGCCTATAGAACTACATACAAAAATCCTATGGGTATGTCTCCATATAAGATGGTTTACGGAAAAGCGTGTCATTTTACCTCTTGAACTTGAACATAAGGCATATTGGGCTATCAAAGAGCTCAATTATGACTTCAAACTTGCCGGTGAGAAGAGGTTATTTGATATTAGCTCACTTGATGAATGGAGAACCCAATCATATGAGAATGCCAAACTATTCAAAGAAAAAGTCAAACGCTGGCATGATAAGAGGATACGAAAGCGTGAGTTTAACATAGGAGATTATGTGTTATTATTCAACTCTCGTTTAAGATTTTTTGCAGGAAAACTTCTCTCAAAATGGGAAGGTCCCTACGTTATCGAGGAGGTCTATCATTATGGTGCTATAAAAATCAACAACTTCGAAGGCACAGATCCGAGGGTGGTAAACGGTCAAAGAATTAAACATTATATTTCAGGTAATCCTATCAATGTTGAAATTAATATTATTGAAACCGTAACCCCTGAGTGTAAGTGCATCTAGTGCCCCTTAGTGATTTTGGTGTATTGAAGACTTATAGGTTAAGTAACTGATGTGTTTGTGAGTGTACACAGGTCTATAAGTCTATGAGGAGTTTGATATTTACAGAGAAAGTCGACCCCTAAAAATGAAGTTCTTTGACTGAAGACTTTGATATTCTGAAGACTTTCTGAGGACTTTGAAAGTGAAGAAATTGGTGTGACCTTGAAGACTTGATAATCATTCGAGGAATATGAAGCGTGAAGACGTTTGTTTTCGTAGTTTCATTTTCTCTTTCTTGAGTCATAGGAAACACCGTACTGTTAAAGGGGGTCAAGGAAATACTAAGGAAAATTTTCCGTGTGATGCTCAACTCAAAATCCTACACCTACCAATCCCTTCGAGTGAAGCCATTGGAAATCTCATACGCTTCGATCAAATTCATCGATGATGAGACGCAGCTTCTTCCGCTCATCGAGGACTTTGCTCGACCGAGGAGTTAGGAATTCGCCAAAGGCGAATCGCCTACACAAAGGAGGAACATGATAGCCCCGAGGAATTTGAGAGTCAAATTTCGACCGTTCTTGTCTTTGCCGCTGTCCCAAAATATCTTATCCACCTAACGGTCATATCATTGAAGGGCATTTATGTCTTATCATGTCGGGCTGCTCCTAGGCTATAAATAGCCGCCCTACAACCACTAGTCGGTTGGCTGCTCTGAGAGAACTTGACACTTGTCATTTGAGAGCAACCCATCCTCCGAGGACTTTGAGCAAAAATCATCAAGTGAGGAAAATCCAAAACCAAACCCCCACAAACCCAAAGTGATTGAGCATCATCAAGAAATTGATCTGCGTGGATCCGACGCTTGTTACCTTTGAAGACTGTGCTTCTTCCGTAAGGTTAGGCGCCAAGGTCTAGAGCATCCAAGAGGAATTGTGGATCGCCGAGTGACCGAAGTCTGTGAAGGTTTGGAAGTCACCAAGACTTACCACGAGTGATTGGACGAGGCGTGCATGGTCTTAGTTCAAGGAGAATACGGTGAGGATGGGTGTCCCGAGTTGCGGCTCGAGATCGGGTGTCCGGACTGTGTGTCTCGAAGTTTCAATACTCACCGCTCCAACCAGACGTATAACCGAGACAGCGAAGCTTGGACTGGTTTACCAAATCATTGTCTTCACCAACCGACCGGTTCTATTTCCCCAACTCTTCCTTTTCTTCATTCTCATTTGAATGTTGTTCATATCTGTGCTTGAAGACTTTGATCAAGAGTTTCACAAATTCCTCGTTCAATTTCTTCACCGCTTTGTCTTCATCTTGTTATCCTGTGTTTACGCTTTCGTACTCTGCTTTTAGTCTTCATTTCATCATGCCGACTATGTGTGTATCCCGTTATGTTTACTTCGAGTACATATTCCGCCGCAAGTAGTTCTTCGCTAAGGAATTTCTTCACCAGCAAATTCCTCGAAGAAGAATTCATAAAATCGCCTATTCACCCCCTCTAGTCGATATAACGACTTTCAATTGGTATCAGAGCAGGTACTCCCTTGTTCTGTGTGATTTTGGTTTAACCGCCTGGAGTTTTAGTTATGTCAACCGCAGGTATGATCAAGGTCTCGGCTGGGTGCCCTACCTTTGATGGAACGGACTACCCCTACTGGAAGAACAAGATGCGAATGCATCTTGAGGCAATTGACAATGATCTCTGGTATGTTGTGGAAAATGGTGTCCCCTCCATCACTGAAACACTGACCGCTACCGATGTGAAGAGATTCAAACAGCTCGATTCCCAAGCGAAGAATATCATTTGTGGCCATCTGAGCAAAGGACAATATGGAAGAGCGAGTGCTTTGGAAACTGCTAAGCTTATCTGGGATAGGCTGTCCAAAGTAAATGAAGGAGTCTCAACTCAGCGTGACTCTCGAGTCGATGTTCTTCGGAATCTCTTCAACCGCTTCAAAAGACTCGACAACGAAAATGTCCAACAAACCTTTGATCGCCTCACTGACATCTCAAATGAGCTTCAAGCCCTCGGTGCCATTGACATCACTGATCATGAAGTTATGAAGAAACTGCTGAGATCGCTTGATTCCTCATTTGATACTCTGGGGCTGATGATACAAGAACGTGCTGACTACAAGTCGCTTGATCCTGCCGATATCCTCGAAAGGCTTAACACTCACGAAGTTCCGCTTGTTGAAAAGAGAGATCTCTATGGCTCAAACTATGGCAAACCACGTGCCTCAAGGCTAAGGTTGTGTCGACTCAATGTGAGGATTCCGTAGTAGCCTTGGTGATCCTAAAGAATCGAGCCAGATCTAGCTCGCTTGAAGAAATTCCAAGTTCACAAGACGTGGTCGCTTTGGAAAACCCTCAAGAGGAAATGATTCTTCATCCAAAGGACTACAAGAGAAGACTTTTCCACAAATGCAAGAAGCCCGGTCACTATATTCAAGATTGTCCTCGATGGGAAAAGGAAATGAAGAAGAAGAAATACAAGGATTACAGCTCTAATGATATGAAGAAGAAGAAGAAATCGTCAAAATCTTCATCATCAAAACCTTCAAAGTCTTCATCTCACAAGAAGGGCAGCTCCAAGAAAGCTCGGGCATTCATTGGCAAGGAAATGGACTCGTTGAATCGAGGAAAATGATGAAGAAGAGGAGTCTCAAGAATCTGAGTCCGTGTGGCGAGTCCGCCATTACTATCGCTTTCGTCAAGAAGTCCATCTTCAACATCAAGAAACCGACTCCACCGACAAGCCCGATGAAGACAATGATGGCTACGCCCCACCTATTGCTTCATGGCAAAAGGAGCTAAGGTACTCAAATACAACTCCTCCGATTCTAGTGAAAATGAATCGATGAGGATCTTAAGCCCAGCTACTCTAAACTTGCTAAAATTGCTGTGAAACAACAACGGCTCTTGAAAAGGTTCAAAACATGCTAGATAAAAGTGATGATATGTTGGGTGAAGAAATGGATCGCTAAAGCCCTCGATCGAAAATCTTCAGAGACTTCAGTCTAAGTATGATAACCTTCAAGGTCATCATAACTCTCTCTTGTCTGATCATGAGAAACTTTCTTATGAATTTCTTTAAGAAAAGCATGATCACGAGAAGCTTTCTCTTGAAGCTATTCAAAGAAAGGAAGATCTTGAAAAGCTAAGAGTGTGTTATGAAGATCTTCAGAAGGAGCGCGATTCATTACTAGCTCAACAAATCAACGCTTCTCAGGAAGAATTTGTTCCTCCATGCTTAAAGTGCATTAAACGTGCATCTGCTAATTCTTCACCTGAATGTTCAAATGCTTCAAACATTACAAATTCTTCATCCACCTCTGCTATCATTAATTCCTCATCTGAGGACATTGCTAGTATCACTGACAATGCAGGGCTGAAGGAATTGTACATGACAGGCATGTACAAAAGCCTCAAAGGGCATCGACACTTTGTGATGTGCTCAAAAGCAGATCCTCAACGTAAACCCTAGGAAAGAGGGTATTGCCTTTGAGAGGAAACTCAATGCCGATGGAACATATTGGAAGCCCGAGCAAGATCCCAAAACCTCATGGGTTGTCGCAAAGGGACCTCCAGCTTGATCCATCTAACTTATCTGGCTTTACATGTGAATCTTCTCATTCTTCCGATGAGTCATTTGACTCCAACTATAAACTGTTCAAAAATCGAAATGGTGAAGTATTTGCTAGATATGTTGGCACTAATCTGCAGAACGGTTCCCTATGAAGAAAATCTGGTTCCCAAAAGCTGTGTTGAAAGTCTTCAGGTGAATGTCCTCATGACACCACCTGTGAAGAACAGGAACCCCAGATCAAATTCTTCATATGGACAAAATTCTTCACGAGGATCAAATTCCTCAACTGGATCAAAGTCCTCATATGATTATTATTGTGCTAACAAATCTGTCTCGCAGGGTAGAGCTAAGGGCTATGAATATGTGCATTATTCTTCAAACCATTATGTTCATAAGTCCTCAAGAATTACTCGCTTATTCATATGCATACCCTAACCCCTCTCATGCTAAGCTTAAATGGTTTGGCATCTTTGCCACCTTTCTCACATGGTGCTTGCAGGATGATGAACTCTTTGCCACCCCTTCAGATGTGGGTGGGGAAGAAAAAGAACTAATCTCTTCTGCAGGGTCAGTCTCCGGACGTGCTCTAACGTCTCAAGAATTTGTTGGGGACCTCGACAAAATGCCCGAAAGGACGCAGTAAATCATGATGAAATGAACCTTCATTTCACACGCCCTCATACCGCTATAATCACATCGCTTGATGAAATTCATTTGATGAACTTGATGTCATATTCTTCATCGATGAAGCATATGAGATTGTAAGCTACACTAATTCATCTGCAGGATGATCAACCCAAAACCACCGAATGGGTCCTCGATAGTGGATGTACAAATCACATGATTGGTGACAAGAATCTATTGATGGATGCTCCTTATCACCTTCACCTCTGAAGCATATCATCTTTGCCGACAAAGGCAAAAGTCGTATTGGGTTTGGTAAGGTTGCTATCTCTAAGGATAAGCACATGGACAAAGTCATGCTTTTGAGTCCTTAGGATACAATCTCATGTCGATCCTCAATGCTTTGTGATCTTGATATGGTTGTTGTCTTTGGCAAATATCGCTGTGTTGTGATTATGGAAGTCGACAATTCCAAAGTCTTCAAGGCTTTAGGAGAGGAGATCAGATATTGTTGATTTCTCTACAGACCACAACCAGCCGTGTGTTTACTAGCAAAAGCTTCGAAGGCTGGCTATGGCATCGACGACTTGGTCATGCGCATGAGGAATTTGAACACGCTATGAAGAAGAAGCATGTCATTGGCATTGAGAATGTCAAATTCTCAAGGATCACTTATGCGGAGCATGTGAAGCCGAAAAATGACCAAGGCCAAGCATCCAAATAAGACCATCATGACCACTACCCGTCCATTCAATTGCTTCACATGGACCTCTTCGACCTAACCATTATTCAAGTCACTAATGATGCATCTTTATATGGTTTTGTCATTGTTGATGATTATTCTCGATATACATGGGTACACATTGTTACTTACAAACATGAAGTGCGTGAAGTCTTCAAACGATTTTCCTCGAGGGCTTCAACCAACTTTGGTGTGAAGATCAAGCATATCGAAGTGACAATGGAACCGAGTTCAAGAATTCTGGTCTTGATGCCTATCTTGATGAACTTGGTATTACTCATGAATTATCTGCTCCCTATACTCCTCAAAGAGAATGGCGTCGTGGAGCGCAAGAACATAACTCTTGTTGAGATGGCTCGCACTATGCTTGATGAATACAAAACGCCTCGGCGCTTACGGATTGATGCAATTGATACCGCTCGCCACATCATCAACAGAGTATATCTTCACAAATTCTTCAAGAAGACCGCCTATGAACTCCTCACCGACAAGAAACCCAATGTGAGTTATTTCAAAGTCTTCGTGCTAAATGTTGGATTAGAGATCCTCACCACAACTCTAAATTTGCACCGAAGCACATGAAGGTTTTATGCTTGGTTACGGAAAGGACTCGCACACCTACTGAGTCTTCAACATTGTTCTTCACAAGATTGTCGACATCAGAGATGTGCGGTTCGATGAAACTAATGGCTCGCAAAGAGAGCACCTACCTTCTGTGTTAGATGAACCAGCACCGAGGATGCTATCAAGCTCAAGGCAACCGAGGATGTTATTCCTCATCAAGAATCTGCTGAAGAATTCATTCCTGTTCGTGAAGAACATCGAGTGATGCACTCAAGAACATGATGAGGAAAATGGTGTCAAGAAAATGCCGATCAAAATCCTCAAATGACAGCCCACTCATCCACGCTGCAAAAAGAAGTGCAAGTGGAGAATATCATCAATGACATTAGCGCACCAGTCCTCTCACACGCTCAAAAGCCTCACACTTATCTAACTTTTGTGGGCACTATGCTTTTGTTTCTATCTCAGAGCCCACTAAGGTAGATGAAGCATTTCGAGCCGGAGTGGATTCAAAGCTATGCAAGAAGAATTACATCAGTTCGAGTTGAACAATTTCGAATTGGTCAATCGCCTGCATCCTCGCAAGCATAATATCTTTGGCACAAAGTGGATCTACCGCAACAAGCAAGATGAAAATGGCCTTGTGGTAAGGAATAAGGCACGACTAGTAGCTCAAGGCTACACACAGTCAAGGAATTGATTTCGATGAAACTTTTGCACCTGTTGCTAGACTTGAGGCTATTCGCATTTTACTTGCTTATGCTAACCATCATGATATCATCTTATATCAAATGGATGTGAAAAGTGCATTCCTCAATGGTAAGCTTGAGGAAGAAGTATATGTTGCTCAACCCCCAGGTTTTGAAGATCCCAAGAATCCTGACAAAGTCTTCAGACTCAATAAGGCTCTCTATGGCCTCAAGCAAGCCCCTCGGGCGTGGTATGACACATTGAAGGAATTCTTCGTGAAGAATGGCTTCACACCCGGTTCACTTGACCCTACTCTCTTTACTAAATCATATGATGGTGAACTGTTTGTGTGCCAAATATATGTTGATGATATTATCTTTGGCTGTACTAACCAACGATATAGTGATGAATTTGCCTATATGATGAGTGAAGAATATCAAATGTCTATGATGGGAGAGTTGAAATTCTTCTTAGGTCTTCAAATTAAACAAGAGCAAGAATGGCATATTCATATCTCAGAGAAATACCTCAAAGATGTAATCGAGGAAATTCGCATGCAAGATTGCAAAGGCGTCAAAATTCCTATGCCCACAAATGGCCATCTATGCAATCGATGAAAATGGTATTGATTTCGATCACAAGGTATACCGCCCATGATTGGTTCTTTATTGTACTTATGTGCATCTAGGCCAGATATAATGCTTAGTGTTTGCATGTGTGCCCGATTTCAAGCTGCACCAAGGAATCACACCACAAGGTCAGTGAAGCATATTCTTCGATATCTAGCTCACACACCAACACTAGGATTATGGTACCCCAAGGGCTCTGCTTTTGATCTCATCGGATATTCGACTCGACTATGCTTTGGTGATCGTGGGACCGCAAGTCAACATCCGCACTTGTCATTTCTCGACGATCTTTGGTCCGTTGGTCCTCGAAGAAACAGAATCACAGATCACCGCTCTTCTGAAGCTGACTACATTGCTGCTGGCTCATGCTGTGCTCAATCGCTGGATGAAGCAAACCTCAAGGACTATGGCGCTAACGTGAAGAATGTGCCTCTCCTCTGCGACAATGAGAGTGCCATCAAGATTGCTCACAACCCAGCTTCAAAGACTCAAGACTAAGCACATCCAGATTCGCCATCATTTTCTTCGTGATCATGTGTTGAAGGGCGATATCTCCATCGAGCATGTGAAGATCAAGAACAGCTAGCTGATATCTTCACTAAGCCCTTGGATGAGAAGAGATTTAGCAAGTTGCGGTGTGAGCTAAATATCTTAGAATCTTTGAATGTTCTTTGAAAAGGACACACATCCTAACCCTTATGCGTAATTGATGACTTAGATGTGCAACACATGAAGAAACGCTTTTCTTTAATCAATGAAGAATAACACTCTAAGTGTGAAGAAATTAATGAAGAATTTGATTCTCGTAACCCTCGACAATTGTACGCTGTGTCTGAAATCATCATTCTTATACGGTGGGCTACGCCACCACAAAAGTTGAAAATCTTCAATTTGAGTTTTTCCTCATTTTTGAAATTCCTCAGTTTTTCAAATTCTTCAACTTTGCAAAATCTTCAATGGCTCCGTTGTTTTTATTCATTGGCTATATACATATGTGAGTTTATGTCCTATACAGCATTCACTTATTGCTAATTCTTCAAGTTGTGATTTCTGCTAAGTGAATGTGATCGGACCCTTCCCCCTCTATGCTATACTCAACCCAATCTATTCACAAATTCTTCATGTGCGTTCTGATTGAAACTCGTTCAAAGTCTTCACTGTGTCCTTGACAGTCAAGAAATTATGAATCTAAATTTTTAAACAAATCTTATCCAGATTTTCGGTTTTATCGCTCAAACCGCTCCACTCCCACGATACTTTAGTTTAATCACCCACGATCTTACACGATCTCATCTCACAAGAAGACGTGGGTGACACATGTCACGTGAAGGAGAAAGGGCAGGGGCATGTTCGTCCCAAAATCTTCGGCGAACAGTTTTTACAATGGCTATAAATACCCCTCCCTTCCTTACTTCATTTACTTCGCCGTCGCTGTCTCTCGCCGAGCTCTCCTCAAACCCTAGCGCCATTGCTACTTCATCGCCGCCGGTGAGGAAGAGCTTCACCGCCTCGACCTCATCGCCGTTGTACTCGCTACCGTCATGAAATCTTCACTCCGCCGCCAGAGCTGTCTCCCTCTGCCAAGTTAGGGCGTGGGAGATCTAACGTGATTTAACTTCACTACGCTTCATTCCTATTCGTCGTGTTCTTCATTCGGGTAATTAAAAATCACTTTTATTACTCACTTTGATTCTCAAATCTTTCTGAAAATCTTCAAAGGTGTTTTTGGTCTTCAAGTCTTCACATATGAACACCTCACACACTATATGCTCTTGATTTATCTCTCTAAGCATATTTCTTCAAGATTCCTCAATTGCGTGGATTTTCAATTTGTACAACTCTGGAACCTAAGAAAAACGCTTAGTGAAATTCCTCAAGGCTCAACTGGTCAAATTCCTCAAACTTGTTCCTTTTGAAAAATCTTCTGAGAACGCATATGACCTCTCCAAATTCTCGCACCTACACTCGCTCACAGTACTCATGTCCGCCTTTGAATCACTAGGTTCTCATCAACTTAACTCATTTGCAGCGTTCCTCGAAGAAAAACTGCATACTTCTTCAGAGTGCTCTATTGTTCAAATTCCTCATCTGAAGAAAATGGCAGAAGGCAAGAGACCGCAGAAGGGAGGAAAGAAACCGGAGGTCATGACTGCCTTTGAGATTCCTGATGAAATATACAAAGACTACTACACACCTGATGAATCCAAGTTTGGCAAGGAGACCAAAAATCAGCGCAAAGTGCGCATACAGAGGATAGAAAGAAGATGGGCACGAGAATGGAGGGAATATCGCTATGTTACTCCCAAGTACATGAGGAAATTCGCCTTAAATCCTCCATGCCCAAGAGCTCCTTTGGCACCTGGCCAAGTCACTGATCCCACCGGCATCAAGCGTGGTGAAGACTTTCCTGAAGAATGGTCTAGGTGCCAAGCCAAACTGGCAAGGCAGGCCAAGGAGGCAGTGAGGAAATTCAATGAGGATTCTGCTGCTGCTGCTGCCGCTGAGCCCTCGGTCAAGCCGAGGAAATCAATGCCGAAGAAGCCTGCTCGCAAGCCAAGTGCTTCACCATCAGTAGCCACGGCCCAGTTCCTCGACGCTACCACGGCAAATTCCTCGATCGCTGCTGCTCACTCCAAATCCTCAAGAGCTCCTCCAAGTCCTCAACTCCTATGCATCTTGCTACCGTCAAAGGACTCGTGGATTCTCGATTGCTTCGGTGTCTCAAAGAAGTTCTCACCGCACGGCCCCACCCTCGCTGAAGAAAAAAGCAACACCGGACGCGGTCCTCGCCAAGTCCAAAGAAGAAACAGTTGCATTCAACGTGCCTCCGATGATGAAGCTTCGATGAAGAACTTGCGTAAATCATCGAGACAGATCGACCAAGGCCGCTAGAGCCAAAAGAACAAATGTGCCTCTCGCTTCGATCCGAAGAAGATCCTTGACTTCATCGACCTATGGCATCGGGATCCAAACACTCAGATACCGGATCTGCCATCGACTCTGGTCAAAGTCATATGTCAACCATTTCATCGCTGAAGAGAAATGGAAATTTGAAAAGGCTCGTGAGATAAAGAGAACACAAGCCGAAAGGAGAAGCTTCGAGGAAGAACATCGCCAACTTGACTCTCAAGAACTTCTAAAGCTCAATCTGAAATCCAAGCACTCAAAGGATTTCGATGCGATAATGCTGATTGGCAAGGAGCCAAGGTGAGATTCGCAATTTGACGAAGAAAATGACAACTGCTGCAGCTCCATCGCAACAAGAAAATCCTTAGGCTGAAGTCTCGCCACCGCCGAAGAACATGCCAAGATCGCTGATGACTTTCAACATGCCGATGAAAATACAAGTTCCGTGGCTGATGACTCCATTCCACCACCAAGAAATTCCTGTGGCATCCACTAGTGGTGCGCTCAAGAAATCAAGAGATCAGGCAATCGCACTGGCCATACCAAGAAATCAGATCACAGTCCTCAGCTCTTCCTGCACCAACACCAACTCCAATTCTTCCTTCTGCCTATGAAGTGAAGAAGACAAAGGCTGCAGAAGGAGCTGCAGTAAAGAAAAGGAAGGCATTAGCTGCGTCAAATTCTTCGGCTGCAAAGAAAATGAAGCCAATGACCAGCTCGATTGAAAATCCTATTGATGCCATTCCCATTTCCTCCATGTCGTCTAAGGAAATTGTTCCCTATGGAGAAGATTATACGATCCCAAGTGGACCTGATGAAGAAAATCAATCTGTTGCTGCCTCAGAACAACTTGATGAAGAAATTGAAGTGGAAGCATTCCCTTCACCGCCAGTCGTTTCCTCACCCATGCCTCAGTTCACAGCTGAAGAGGCTGGTGTTGAGGAAATTGAAAAGAAGATGAAGACGTGGATATTGGGTGCACTACACCAGTGATGAACGATGACTTTGGGAAAGTCAAGATCCCAATACTCCTCTCTTCACTCCGATTCAACAAGTTCCTCGGTCCCTCGCTACAACTGCATAATTGGGCTCAAGAAACTCATCCCACATCTTCATTAATGAGGAAATTCCAGCCGCTAGCGCCAAGAACTCTCTTGTTGATCCCAGATTGCACAAGAAGAGGAACCGTAAATTCCTCACCAAGAACCCGAGATCGCGATTCTCGAGGTTGTGCCGCAAATCACGTACATTCCTCTCGCCCAAACCAAGAATCCATTCTCGAGCAAGCAAAAATTCAAGGCTGAAGACTTCTTTTACGAGCATGTGTTCTTCATCGCCATAATCCATATGACTCGCCGCATGAGGAAAAGACGCTCGACTCCAACTCAAGCCAACTTTTATTCCTCGCTATTTGACAAGGACAAGATCTTCACCATGAGCATATTCCTCATGTGGATATGGAATCACCGCCGTGCTTCAAGCCAAGATTCGAAGTTCTTCATGATGCGTAGACTATTGAATTCTCAGACCGACATCTCGTGGATCGAATGAAGAACTCATTCTTCGCTTCTATGCCACCGCACATCACCGGAGATGTCAAGATATCAATTCATGGGTGCTGGATTGATGACAGAGAATACTCACTACAAGGCACCAAAGAATCGAATTGCTTCGTGTCCTTCCTCTTGATCCTCCCCATGAATCAGACGTTGCATCTACAATGATCGCGAATCGTCTCGATCACTTTATGCAAGTGCTCATGAAGCCTTTGAAGCCGTGACAGCCCTCGAACCAAATTCCTCGTTAAGGAATTATCAGATGTGCCTCGGGCTGTCTATAGAATCTTGACAAAGACAATGAGTCCCATCAAAGGCCACGACTCAAATGAAGAAGATGTCGTTGGCATCATGAAGAACATGCTTTTCAATATCATTCATGGCGCTCCGGCCAACTTCCATGATTTCTTCATGAGGACTCGCTAATGTTGCAATGTCGCCTTTTGAGTGAAGCCATATGCGCCTTTGGATTATGAGATTCATAAGGGCACGATCTTCATCGAACTACAAGGTCGACACTCAACCATGGCAGCTACTTGCCGCCCATTGAAGTCCTCGTTTACCGGTTTCATCATCGATGATAAGGGCAAGGCAGCGGTATGTGATTGATGAAGGCACTCGCCCATTGATGGTCAATTTCGCAAGGCTGCATCTTACTCCACCAATGACGATTCTCGCAACACATGATACCGCCGCAAATACCTCAACCAAGCAAAAGCCTCAAGCAACAAAGACCTGTGGTGATGACCGATCGTGAGTTACTCCTCGCTTTCATCGAAGGTTGAACGCAATCGAAATGGGTGAAGCGCCAATTTGCTGCAATTCTTCACAACATGACCTCATCGATAATGCGGTGAAGAAAAATCAGACTACCTTCATGAAGCCCTCAACCGCACTGGCTGTTCTAATCATGTATATTCTCGCCAAGAATTGAAGACTATGGGTCTCCGTGAAGCTTTTGACCGGTCTGCACCACCTCCAAGAAATTCAAGAGAGTCAAAGTTCCCGATCCGTGGCTAGCTCTTATTCTTCATCGCTAAACCGATGAACATGAAGATTTGGACGACATCGCGGCAGCCCTACGCCAACAACTAACTCCGACAAACGCCGGGCGCCTCCATCAACTTGAAAATCTTCGAGCGTTAGTCCTCGCCGATCCTTTTGGTCATTTGATGACAAAGGGGAGAAATCTGAGTTAGTCTTCAAGCAGGTTTATATTATGGGCGTTTTTTAAGTTACAACTCTCGTTCTTCCAAACTTTTATTGATCAAGTTGTAATCAAACCGATGGTGCCTTGATACTTTTGGTTGTGCTTTGATACGCTTTGATGCTCGATGCTTTTGAAGCACTAAGCTCAATGTGATATTTGAGCTCAAACTTTTGATGTGATATTCGCATGCTTATTCCTAGTCAATATTATTGCACGCATGTCAATCTCATCAGCACCATATTTCATCATGCATTTCAAATTCTTCATATTATATATCAAATGCGTATATGAATTACAAGATATAGGGGAGATCTCCATGATTCAACTCTTCAAATGTGCATTACCTCAAAAGCAAATTCTCATTATGCACATATTCGGGGAGTTCTTCTATATCTTGCAATCAAATTCCTCAATATCGAGATTTACACTTCATATGTTTATCCTCGTTGAAAACTTAACCTATGTTGTCATCAATCACCAAAAGGGGAGATTGTAAGTGCATCTAGTGCCCTTAGTGATTTTGGTGTATTGAAGACTTATAGATTAAGTAACTGATGTGTTTGTGAGTGTACACAGTGTCTATAAGTCTATGAGGAGTTTGATATTTACAGAGAAAGTCGACCCTAAAAATGAAGTTCTTCGATCAAGACTTTGATATTCTCAAGACTTTACAAGACTTTGAAAGTGAAGAAATTGGTGTGACCTTGAAGACTTGATAATCATTCGAGGAATATGAAGCGTGAAGACTTTTGTTTTCGTAGTTTCATTTTCTCTTTCTTGAGTCATAGGAAACACCGTCTCGTTAAAGGGGTCGAGGAAATACTAAGGAAAAATTTCCATGTGATGCTCAACTCAAAATCCTACACCTACCAATCCCTTCGAGTGAAGCCATTGGAAATCTCATACAGTTCAGTCAAATTCATCAGTGACAGAGACGCAGTTCTTCTATTCACCTATATCTCATACAGTTCTGCGCGCCGGCTGTCCCAAAATAACCTATCCACCTATTGGTCATATCATTGAAGGGCATTTATGTCTTATCATGTCGGGCTGCTCCCTAGGCTATAAATAGCCGCCCCCTACAACCACTAGTCGGTTGGCTGCTCCGAGAGAACTTGACACTTGTCATTTGAGAGCAACCCATCCTCCGAGGACTTTGAGCGAAAATCATCAAGTGAGGAAAATCCAAAACCAAACCCCCACAAACCCAAAGTGATTGAGCATCACTGAAGAAATTGATCCTGCGTGGATCCGACGCTTGTTACCATTGAAGATCGTGCTTCTTCCGCACGGTTAGGCGCCAAGGTCTAGAGCATCCAAGAGGAATTGTGGATCGCCGAGTGACCGAGTCTGTGAAGGTTTGAAGTCACCAAGACTTACCACGAGTGATTGGACGAGGCCTGCGTGGTCTTAGTTCAAGGAGAATACGGTGAGGATGGGTGTCCTGAGTTGCGGCTCGTAGATCGGGTGTCCGGATCGTGTGTCCTTGAGTTTCAATACTCACCGCTCCAACCAGACGTATAACCGAGACACAGCAGCTTGGAACTGGTTTACCAAATCATTGTCTTCACCAACCGATCGGTTCTATTTCCTCAACTCTTCCTTTTCTTCATTCTCGTGTTGAATGTTGTTCATATCTGTGCTTGAAGACTTTGATCAAGAGTTTCACAAATTCCTCGCCCAATTTCTTCACTGCTTTGTCTTCATCTTGTTATCCTGTGTTTACGCTTTCTCGACTCTGCTTTTAGTCTTCATTTCATCATGCTTGACTATGTGTGTATCCTGTTATGTTTACTTCTGAGTACATATTCCGCTGCAAGTAGTTCTTCTCTAAGGAATTTCCTCACCAGCAAATTCCTCAGTGAAGAATTCATAAAAATCGCCCATTCACCCCCCCTCTAGTCGATATAACGCACTTTCACTGAGGAATACATAAGGGACATTTTCCAGAACGTTCCAGACTCCGAAAAGGTATAGGTATGTGGTACGGTAAGTAAACCGACTCCACAACAACTCTAATGGCAATTTTTATCAGTTTTGGATTATTTAAGAATTTTAGGAAGAAAGAAGTAGTCCGAAAGGGACACGAGGCTCCCACGAGAGTGGAGGGCGCCACCTATAGGGCGCGCCCCCTATCTCGTGGGCACCTCGTGTGCCTCCCGGACTCCATTTTCTTGCACGTTACGTATTTTTGTCGGTAAAAATTCATTATATATACTCCCGAAGGTTTTGACCACCGTATCATGCAAATATCCTCTGTTTTCGTTTCGAGCTGTTTCTGTTTCAGATCTAGAGCATCATGGCGTCTCCAAGCGCTCCCAAGGACAAGTTTTTCGAGAGGGTTATCAACCCCTATCTCGCGGAGGTGCTGCAACACCCTCAAACCATTGACATGCGTGAGGGGGTGCTGCACATCCGCGATGTGGAGGGACCAAGGCGTACCGGGAGCGTGGAGACAAAGCTCGAAGCCGTGGAGCAGGAAGTTTTCAAGTGTCAAGGGGTGGTGGAGCGTGGACTCAACGCCAACCAGATGATGATCACGGAGTTCACCAACAACCACAAGCTAGATGCTAAAGTCATTGGGGAGACCATCTTCAAGCTTCAAGAGAAAATCGAGCACCTACAAGCCCAGATCTATGATCTGCAAAACCAGAACTGTGAGTATGAATATAGATTCAAGCGAATGAGTTTGGCTGCAGATTTAAGGATCCCGGAGACTCGATCATCCTTTTATGATGGAGAGCCTATGCCTTAAGACGGACGACAAGCCTACATCATCAACAAATCCTACTTCACCACCTCCGAGGAAATAATCACATGGGCATGGGCACTCCCCTTGGCAACTGCCAAGCTTGGGGGAGGTGCCCCGGTATCGTATCACCATCACACTCCTATCTTTACCGCTTTATTTAGTTTGATCCTTTTAGTAGCATCTTTATCTAGTAGATTGAAATTTAGATATCAAGTAGTTTGGAGTTTTGCTTTGTGATCTCTTTTTGTAATCGAGTCCGTGAGTTATCTATAATAAAGATTAGTGTTGAGTCAAGGGCTTCGCTATGTTGCTATGATCTTGAGAAAGTAGATAGAATAAAAGAGTTCATATTGATCTTATGGATAGTGATAACTTCACACATAGAAAGTATGAGGCATAAAAATTGTTGAGAGTTGATGAACGTAGCCTTGGTCATCGTTGCAATTAATAGGAAGTGATAAGGAAAGAGGGGTTCACATATAAATATATTATCTTGGACACCTTTTATAATTGGGAGCACTCATTAAGTATGACATTCTAAAAGAGTTGATATTGGACAAGGAAGACAACGTAATGGTTTATGTTTTCCGACATCTCAGTTAAAGTATATTGTCCTTGACCTTCCAAACATGTTGAGCTTGCCTTTCCCCCTCATGCTAGCCAAATTCCTTGCACCAAGTAGAGATACTACTTGTGCTTCCAAATATCCTTAAACCCAGTTTTGCCATGAGAGTCCACCATACCTACCTATGGATTGAGTAAGATCCTTCAAGTAAGTTGTCATCGGTGCAAGCAATAAAATTGCTCTCTAAATATGTATGACTTACTAGTGCAGAGAAAATAAGCTTTGTACGAACTTGTTGTGGAAGTAATAAAAGCGACGGACTTCATAATAAAGGTCCACATACAAGGGGCAATATAAAGTGACGTTCTTTTGCATTAAGATTTTGTGCATCAACCCTAAATGCACATGACAACCTCTGCTTCCCTCTGCGAAGGGCCTATCTTTTACTTTATGTTTTTTACTTTATGCTTGAGTCGAGGTGATCCTCACCTTTCCCTTTTTCATTTTATCCTTTGGCAAGCTCCTCGTGTTTGAAAGATCATGATACATATATCCAATTGGATGTAAGTTAGCATGGGCTATTATTGTTGACATCACCTAAAGGTGAATACATTGGGAGGCAACACAATAAGCCCCTATCTTTCTCAGTGTCTGGCAGAAACTCTATAACCACAAGTACTGTGTGAGTGTTAGCAATTGTAGAAGACTACGAGATAGTTGAGTATGTGAGCTTGCTGAAAAGCTCTATTGTTGACTCTTTATGATGTTACGATAAATTGCAATTGCTTCAATGACTGAGATTATAGTTTGTTAGTTCCCAATGAAGTTTTTGAACCATACTTGACATTGTGAATTGCTTGTTACTTGAGCATAGGAAATCATATGAGAAAATCTATATATGTTGCTGTTATTAGAATGATCATGACGCCCTCATGTCCGTATTTTATTTTTATCGACACCACTATCTCTAAACATGTGGACATATTTTTCAATTTCGGCTTCCGCTTGAGGACAAGCGAGGTGTAAGCTTGGGGGAGTTGATACGTCCATTTTGCATCATGCTTTTACATCAATATTTATTGCATTATGGGTTGTTATTACACATTATATCTCAATACTTATGGCTATTCTCTCTTATTTTACAAGGTTTACCATGAAGAGGGGAATGTCGGCAACTGGAATTCTGGCTGGAAAAGGAGCAAACGTTGGAAACCTATTCTGCACAGCTCCAAAAGTCCTGAAACTCCACGAAACAACTCTTTGGAATTAATAAGAATTTCTGAGCGAAAGAAATATGCTAGGGGGCCCACACCCTGTCTAGGAGACACGGGGGTGCGCCCCCCCCTATAGGGCGCGCCCCTATCTCCTAGGCCCCCTGGTGGGCCTGCGGTGTCCATCTTCTGCTATATCATCACTTTTACCCTGGAAAAAATCGGGGGCAAGCTTACGGGACGAAACTCCGCTGCCACAAGGTGGAACCTTGGCGGAATCAATCTAGGGCTCCGGCAGAGCTGTTCTGCCGGGGACACTTCCCTCCGGGAGGGGGAAATCATCACTAACGTCATCACCAACGATCCTCTCATCGGGAGGGGTCAATCTCCATCAACATCTTCACCCACCATCTCCTCTCAAAACCCTAGTTCATCTCTTGTATCCAATCTTGTATCAAAACCACAAATTGGTACCTGTGGGTTGCTAGTAGTGTTGATTACTCCTTGTAGTTGATGCTAATTGGTTTACTTGGTGGAAGATCATATGTTCAGATCCTTTATGCATATTATTACTCCTCTGATTATGAACATGAATATGCTTTGTGAGTAGTTACGTTTGTTCCTGAGGACATGGGTGAAGTCTTGCTATTAGTAGTCATGTGAATGTGGTATTCGTTCGATATTTTGATGAGATGTATGTTGTCTTTTCCTCTAGTGGTGTTATGTGAACGTCGACTACATGACACTTCACCATTATTTGGGCCTAGAGGAAGGCATGGGGAAGTAATAAGTAGATGATGGGTTGCTAGAGTGACAGAAGCTTAAACCCTAGTTTATTTGTTGCTTCGTTAGGGGCTGATATGGATCCATATGTTTAATCATAAGAGGGATACTTGTCCAAGTTAGGGCAGTACCCAAGTACCGGTCCACCCACATATCAAATTATCAAAGTACCGAACCCGAATCATATGAACGTGATGAAAACTAGCTTGACGATAATTCCCAATGTGTCCTCGGGAGGTCCTTTATCATTATTAGAAAATGTCCAGGCTTATCCTTTTCTACATAAAGGATTGGGCCACCTTGCTGCACTTTATTTACTTGTTACTCGTTACTATTTATCTTATCACAAAACTATCTATCACCTACAATTCCAGTGCTTGCAGAGAAAACCTTACTGAAAACCGCTTATCATTTGCTTCTGCTCCTCGTTGGGTTTGACACTCTTACTTATCGAAAGGACTACGATAGATCCCTACACTCGCGGGTCATCAGTCCGCTATATTTTTAAAGGACAGGGAAAATTTATTTTAGGATTTTCGTAGTCCGTTTAGTATTTCTTTTATTGGTTTTCCTGTGTGCGGAATTATTTTCTTTAAAAAAAGAGGAAACCAACCTACCGGGCCGTGTCTGCCTGGGACACCGATCCGGCCGGCCTCTTATAAGGCCGAGGCCCGAGCCGCCGACCCCGCCAGCCTGCCCCATTGCCCTAACCCCGCGGCACCGCCGCCGCCATGCCCGCCGACCCCGCTGCCCGTCGCCACCGCCGGAGTCCGCCGGAGCCGCCGCTGCCGGTTTTCGCAAGAAAACCGATTGGTTTTTTCGAAAACCCTAAGTTTATTTTTTTCTAGATCGGTTTATTTTTTCCCTGGTTTAGTTATTTAGTGAATGCCCGTTCGTTCATTCGTTGTAATGAACGGTTTTCACCCATTAGCCGCAAACAGCGAACGTTCGTTCGTTAGCCTGTTCGTCACTTTTTATTTTTTCAGGGATTTTTCGCGATTATTTTCGATCGTGATTTCTGCCCTAATTTTTGTTTTAGTTTATCTTTTCGCTCGTTTATCGGAATCAGGTGATTCAAGCGCCTAGAGTTTCGCCTCGAAGCCCTATTTCTGTTTAACCAACTTGAACAAGATTTTGCTATTGTAAAATTTGACTTAAGTCCAGATTAGTAAATGGAGCTTGTTTCTTTCGTAGTTTGAGTTTCATTGCTTCATTTGATTTGATTCTTTTTGCAAACCGGAGTTCTTAAGTTGAACTTTCTGGTTAGATCTCTTATTTGAGTTTTACCCGCACTTCTAGTTGAGTGCTTATTGTATGCTTGTTTGTTTGCGATAGAGTACCCGGAGTGCGAAGCGTGCTACTACGAGTCTCTAGGTTTCACGGACCATCAGCAAGGCAAGTAACACTTTGATCATACCTCTTTACTACCCAGTTTTATTGCATTAGATCAATACTCAAACAATTGCATGGTTAGGATCTGAATAACATGTGGGTTTTGGGAAGTAGATGAGGTAGTACCTATTGTCCTGTTTATTATCAAACCTTTGGGAGTTACTTCTACATTGCTTATATTGCTATGCTATGCTCGTAGACGTGGTTTGGTTCGAGTGATTCATGACAGATGTGAGTGTTGATACTTAATGGTAAACTTAAGGTGTCTACTTTAATACACATCTGGGTGGATTGCTTGAAGGCACCCTGGAGTACCCAGTGGTTGTTAGGGCACCTGGAGAATCCAGTGTTGTCCAAGGATATCCCGGAGTACCCGTGTGATCATCCAACGGTCCGCCACCCAGGCTCAAAGGGATCATAAGATTATTCATGCTAGAAACTTCCGTGTGCAGCCACAAGCTATTATGGGCTCTAGCATCGTTGAGTATGTTGCAAGACCTCTTTTAGTGGCGGGCTAGCAGATGTAGGGGAAAGTAGGTGTAACTATCCACCCAGAGTAAAGAGTTATTGTTTCAGAAAGACCGTGTCTCGATTCTCCGACCATGGATGTATTCGAGTCTTGTGGGGAGAAGTGCACAAACCTCTCTAGAGTGTATAAACTAATCATGGTTAGCCGTGTCCCCGGTTATGGACATCTTGAGTATCTAGTTCCTGGATTATCATGTTGATCTCATCACTCTTAATATAATTTGATTGGGTTTAATGATGATGCTTAATTGGGATTGAGTTGGAGGAACCTTCTCAATGTTTAAAAACCACCATGATAGTTAAATAAAATTTATTCCTTTGTTGTAGGGAAAAATTGGCTTTATGCAAAACTGTAACCATAGAGCTTTCCACCAGCCATATATGCATGTAGTGATAGCAATTATTCTGTTCATTGCTCTCTTGTGTTACATTGCCAAGATATTCCATGTGTTTGACTTCGCTTCGGCTGCAACGCTCATGTTGCGTAGACTTTTCGAACGACAGTGAGGTGCCATAGGTCGTTGTCTTTCACTCAGTGATGCCGTTGGAGTTGATGGACTCACTTTGTCTTCCAAGCCTTCCGCTGTTATCGTTTTTAGATGGCCTTAAGCCATATTTATTGTAATAAGTTCTCTTTTGAGACATTCGATGTAATAAGTGTGTGATAACTACTCAGTTATAAATCCTCAAATCTTGTGCTGTCAAGACATCGATCCAGGATGACAATGATGCATGACATCGATCGCTTTGAGGTCTGGTCGCTACAAGATGGTATCAGAGCACATGCTGAATGCAGGACACGACCACTAAGCTAAAGCCCTAGATCACTACTCTCTTCTCATTTCTGACTCCTCTCCCTTTTGTACTCTTTAGGATGGCAGATGCAAGGAACAAGTTCACTCAACCGGATGAAGACACTCCTTTTGGACGACACTTGAAGGAAGTTACTAGATACGTGAACATCGGAATACCAAGCGTCACCGGGACCTACACTCCCACTTTACCAGAAGAGGAGAGTTGGATGATTCGAGTTCAAGTCCCAGGAAGGACGTTCATGCCAGTCACTGAGCCCATAGAGCTTTCCTTTGAGCATGGCAGCCCACATCACCATGGGACGCATTGGAGAAGTTTACCACAAGGATCTCAAAGATACTATCTACCAGATTTGTGGGCGCCGAGATGAGCAATGGCACCAGGAAGGATAGATTAATTGCAGCTTTCATCCAGGAGTTAAACCAGCATATTTGTCGCCAGGAGAACCAGATGTGCGCAGGCATGATAGATCTGAAGAAGGCAATGACCAGGATCACGGAGCTGGAGGAAGAACTCAAGTCTACACGCAATGGATATGAGGAGGAAATGACGATACTCATGGGGAAGAATGACGATCTGATCAAGAAGCTAGGAGTATTCATGGGAGACCCCACGCCAGGAGGAGAAGATGACGATTCCAATTGCCCGGAGAACTATATCATCATCGACGACATCGACTCGGACCCCGACGATAGTGATGATAACTTTGATTGATGAAGCTGGAGCAGATATCATGGAGTCTTCCAGCGATCAATTTTTCTAGTCGACCACCATACCAGTAGTAGTATTCCCCCATGTACATAGTATAGTCCGAGCACTTTTGTAATGATAGTTAGACCGATTGTATGCCCTTTTTTGGATTGATTGAAGTGATACGATTGTGTTTGTCTCATGTGCATATGGGTAGTGTTTTCCCTCTAGACCTCATTCTATTCTATTTCTCATCTTTTCTAAACCCTTAGATGCCTCCGAGACGCAACAATGGATTTGCTTTCCCACCGGAGCTAGCTCAGTTGATCCAGCAGCAGAATGCATTGATGCAGATACTACTCCAGAATCAGAACCAGGGGAACAACAACAACAACAACCCACCACCACCACATGTTGATCACTTAGCCCGTTTCTTAAGGCTGAATCCGCCGGTGTTCTCTAGTAGCACCGAGCCGATAGTTGCAGATGATTGGCTCCGCAAGATTGGAAGGGAGTTGACCATTGCAGGATGCATGGATGCGGAGAGAGTGTGTTTTGCCGCACATCAGTTTGATGGACCCGCAACATCTTGGTGGAAGAATTTCACAGCCACTTACCCCGTCGACACTGTCACATGGGACCAGTTTCAGCAGGCTTTTCGTACTGCCCATGTTTCAGCAGGATCTATGGCCATGAAAAAGCGCGAGTTTCGCAACTTACACCAAGGAGGGCACATAGTGGGCCAGTATGTGGATGATTTTAATAAGTTAGCATGTTATGCTCTAGGACGTTTCTACGGATGCAGCTAAGCAGGAGAAGTTTCTGGAAGGACTGAATGATGAGCTGAGCATGCAGTTGATGGTAGCAACCTTCAACAACTACCAGGAGTTGGTAGATAGAGCTCTCATGATTGAAGGGAAGCAGCAGCAGTTTGACAACTGCAAGAGGAAGTATGGACAAGGGAAGTACAATTCTGGAGCTCAACAGAGGCCCCGTTTTACCCCGAACTCGGGAGGACACCTTCAACATAACCATGGAGGTCACAATCACAATGGAGGAAGTTCGCACAACCATAGTGGCCCCAAGAATGGGAATGGTAATGGAGGAAGCAACAGACAGAACCGTTCCAACCCAACAACGCCCGCCAAGAAGGATCTAAGTCACATTACTTGTTTCAAGTGCGGGAAGAATGGACATTACGCTACGGAGTGTTCTGAAGCTAAGAATGGAAATGGTAATGGAAGCTCTGGGAAGAAGCCCAACCCTTTCAACAGGGGACAAGTGAACCACGTTAACGTGGAGGAGGTTGAAGCGCAACCAGATCTAGTAATAGGTAAGTTTTTGGTTAAGTCCTTTACTGCAATCGTTATTTTTGATACTGGTGCATCGCATTCATACATATCAAGAGGATTTGTGGATAAGTATAAACTTCCCACCAAAGTTCTTAGAACACCTGTGTTAGTAAGCTCGCCAGGAGCGGAGCATATGGCAAGCCAAGGATGTTTTCAGATGCCTTTGACCATAGGTAGGCATGTTTTCCCCTCAGACCTGATAATTTTAGAGTCGCAAGGTTTGGATGTGATTCTGGGTATGGATTGGCTATCGATGTATGGAGGGAACATTGAATGCACGAGTAAGTCGATTTGCTCACCACTTCAGAAGGAAGAAGGGTTAAGTATGTATCTCGGCATGTGCCGAAGAGGACTCAAGTGAATTCCTTGTCAGGAGTTGTACAGGAGGAAGTACCAGTGGTGAAGGATTTCCTCGATGTATTTCCAGTAGAGTTGCCAGGCATGCCACCGGATAGAGACATTGAGTTTTTGATTGAGCTTTTGCCAGGCACAGGGCCAATATCTAAGAGACTGTACAGGATGCCCGCAAAGGATTTGGAGGAGATTAAGAAGCAGATTAAGGAGTTAATGGATAAAGGCTATATTCGCCCAAGTTCATCATCTTGGGGATCACCAGTGCTTCTTGTGGAGAAGAAGGATGGATCATTGAGGATGGTTGTTGATTATCGAGGATTGAATGAAGTAACGATCAAGAACAAGTACCCACTTCCTATGATCAATAATTTGTTTGACCAGTTGCAAGGAGCTAAATTATTTTCCAAGATCGATCTGCGATCAGGATACCACCAGCTGAAGATATACCTAAGACAACTTTTACCACGAGGTACGGGTTATATGAGTACACTGTTATGTCATTTGGTCTGACTAACGCACCTGCCTATTTCATGAACATGATGAACAAGGTGTTTATGGAGTTTTTGGATAAGTTCGTCGTGGCGTTCATTGATGATATTTTGGTCTACTCAAAGAACGAAGAGGAGCATAAGGAGCATTTGCGTTTGGTACTTGGGAAGCTCAGATAACATCAGTTGTATGCCAAGTTCAGCAAGTGTGAGTTTTTGTTGAAGGAAGTTGGATTCCTCAAACATGTTATATCCGGAGAAGGAATAGCAGTAGACCCTACCAAGGTAGTCACTGTGACAAATTGGGAAGCACACACGTTAGTTGGAGAGATCCGGAGTTTTCTGGGACTCGCAGGATACTACCGGAGGTTCATTGAGAATTTCTCAAAGATTGCAAAGCCCATGACGGAGTTGTTGAAGAAGGACACCAAGTTTAAATGGACTGAGGAGTGTGAAGCCAGTTTTCAGGAATTGAAGAAACGTTTGGTTACAGCCCCCGTGCTAATTCTTCCGGACCAATGAAAGGATTACCAAGTGTATTACGACGCTTCTCGTTGAGGACTTGGGGCAGTGCTTATGCAGGAGGGAAGAGTTGTTTCATATGCCTCATGACAGCTTAAACCCCATGGGTTGAATTATACTACCCACGATTTGGAGTTAGCAGCCGTAGTGCATGCGTTGAAGACTTGGAGACACTTTCTCATCGGAAACCATTGTGAGGTGTACATGGATCACAAGAGTTTGAAATATATCTTCACGCAGAAGGAGTTGAATCTCAGGCAGAGGAGATGGTTGGAGCTCATCAAGGATTATGATATGAGATTACATTATCATCCCGGAAAGGCTAACGTAGTAACTGATGCGTTGAGTCGAAAGAGCCATGTCAACACACTCATGACGGGAGAGATACCCAAGGAGTTAGCAGAGGACCTTCGTGAGCTATGTTTGGAAATAGTTCCGAGAGGCTATGTAGCAGCATTGGAAATTCAGTCTACTTTGATGGATAAGATCAGAGAAGCTCAGAAGACGGACAAGGAGATCACCGAGATAAAGGAAATGATGAGCAAAGGAAAGGCTAAAGGATTTCGTGAGGATGAGCACGACACCTTATAGTTTGAGGACCGCGTATATGTGCCTAATGATCCAGAGATCCGGAAGTTGATTCTGCAGGAGGCCCATGATTCGCCGTATTCGATTCACCCAGGAAATACCAAGATGTATCTGGATTTGAAGGATAGTTTCTGGTGGACCGGAATGAAGAAGGATATTGCGGAGTATGTAGCAGTTTGTGATGTATGTCAGAGAGTGAAGGCAGAGCATCAGAAGCCAGCAGGATTGCTATAGCCATTGCCGATACCCGAATGGAAGTGGGATAAACTAGGCATGGATTTTATCACAGGATTGCTCAGGACTCGTTCAGGCTATGACTCGATATGGGTTGTAGTCAAGCAGTTGACAAAGGTAGCTCATTTCATCCCAGTGAAGACCACTTATACCAGTGCTAAGTTGGCTAAGATATACATGACCAGGATCGTATGTCTGCATGTAGTTCCGAGGACCATTGTATCAGATAGAGTAACCCAGTTTACCTCAAAGTTCTAGAATCAGTTGCATGAAACTTTGGGAACCAGGCTAGAGTTTAGTACAACCTTTCATCCACAGACAGATGGACAGACTGAGAGAGTCAATCAGATTCTAGAGGACATGTTGAGAGCTTGTGCGCTAGATTATGGATCTAGTTGGGAGGACAATTTGCCATATGCAGAGTTCTCTTACAACAACAACTATCAAGCCAGGTTGATGATGGCCCCTTTCGAAGCTTCGTACGGAAGGAGGTGCAGGACACCATTGTTATGGGATGAAGTTGGAGACCGCCAGTTGTTTGGACCAGATTTGATTAAAGAGTCTGAAGAGAAGGTTAAGCTGATTCGTGATAGACTCAAGGTAGCCCAGTCCAGGCTGAAGAGCTATACAGATTCTAAATGCAAGGAGACAGTTTACGAAGTTGGCGACAGAGTGTATCTTCGTGTGTCCCCACTTCGAGGAGTTAAGCGATTTGGAGTTAAGGGAAAGTTAGCACCACGTTTTGTGGGACCATACAAAGTTTTGGAACGTATGGGAGAAGTTGCTTACAAGTTGGAGTTGCCCGAAGGATTGTCAGGAGTTCATGATGTGTTCCATGTTTCCCAGCTGAAGAAGTGCCACGCAGAGATGGCCGATATCCCTCTGAGAGATACAGTGCCACTGGAAGCGATTCAGTTGGATAGCGATTTGACCTACGAGGAGAAACCAGTGAAGATTCTCGAGTTTGCCAGCCGAGTCACACGCAGCAAGGTTGTCAAATTCTGCAAAATTCAGTGGAGCCATCATACCGAAGATGAAGCCACCTGGGAACGAGAGGAATACCTATGGAAGGACCACCCTCACGTATTTTCTAGCCAACCCGAATCTCGAGGGCAAGATTCATCTTAAGGGGGGGTAGGTTTGTAACATCCCAAATTTTCAATTTGGAATGTTATACATTAGATCATCATTGCATATCATATTTTATTGCATTTTGGCTTGATCCTAGAAATTCTACGCAACTCAAGGACCCACACAGAGAGTTGGGGATTGCGTTATTTTCATATTTGAGTTTCTCAAATTTTGAAAAGAGGATCATTTGATTTTAATTATTTTCTCTTCGAATATTTCTTTTATAAAACTCAAAGAGAGCGGATAAAATGACTTTCCCAAAATAAAGAAATATTGGAAATATAAAAATCAAATAAGAATTTTATTAGGAGTTTTATCGCTACTTTATTTGAATTAGGAAAAATATGCATTTTTCAAAATTGCATTAGCGGCCCAAAAAAATGTTCACTTTGTCCGCTATATTTTTAGAGGACGGGGAAAATTTATTTCAGACTTTTTGGAGTCCATTTAGTATTTCTTTCATTTGTTTTTCTGCGCGTGGAATTATTTAAAAAAAGAGGAAACCGACCTACCAGGCCGTGACCTCCTTGGGACACCGACCCAGTCGGCCTCTTATAAGGCCGAGGCCCGAGCCGCCGACCCCGCCAGCCCGCCATGTCGCCCTAACCCTGCGCTGTCGCCGCCCTAGCGCCGCCACCGCCACATCGCCGCCGCCGCCGCTGCCGCCTCGCCGCCGCCACGAGTCCGACGGAGCCGCCACGACCCGCCGCCGAGGTAGCTGCCGCCGCCGGTTTTGGCCGGTTTTCACGAGAAAACCGATTGTTTTTTTTCGAAAACCCTAGGTTTATTTTTTCTAGATCGGTTTATTTTTTCCCCGATTTAGTTATTTAGCGAACGCCCGCTCGTTCATTTGTTTTAACAAATGGTTTTCACCCGTTAGCCCCAGACAGCGAATGTTCGTTCGTTAGCCTGTTCGTCAGTTTTTTCTTTTTCCAGGGATTTTCCGCGATTATTTTCGATCGCGATTTCTGCCCTGATTTTCGTTTTAGTCTATCTTTTCATTCGTTCATCGGAATCAGGAGATTCAAGCGCCTAGAGTTTCGTCTCGAAGCCCTCTTTCTGTTTAACCAACTTGAACAAGATTTTGCTACTGCAGAATTTGACTTAAGTCCAGATTAGTAAATGGAGCTTGTTTCTTTCGTAGTTTGAGTTTCGTTGCTTCGTTTGATTTGATTCTTTTTGCAAACCGAAGTTCTTAAGTTGAACTTTCTAGTTAGATCTATTATTTGAGTTTTACCCATGCTTCTAGTTGAGTGCTTATTGTATGCTTGTTTGTTTGCGATAGAGTACCGGAGTGCGAAGCGTGCGACTACGAGCCTCTAGGTTTCACGGACCATCAGCAAGGCAAGTAACACTTTGATCATACCTCTTTACTACCCAATTTTATTGCATTAGATCAATCCTCAAACAATTGCATGGTTAGGATCTGAATAACATGTGGGTTTTGGGAAGTAGATGAGGTAGTACCTATTGTCCTGTTTATTATCAAACCTTTGGGAGTTACTTCTACGTTGCTTATATTGCTATGCTATGCTCGTAGACGTGGTTTGGTTCGAGTGATTCATGATAGATGTGAGTGTTGATACTTAATGGTAAACTTAAGGTGGCTACTTTAATACACATCTGTGTGGATTTCTTGAAGGCACCCTGGAGTACCCAGTGGTTGTCAGGGCACCTGGAGAATCCAGTGTTGTCCAAGGATATTCCGGAGTACACGTGTGATCATCCTATGGTCCGCCACCCAGGCTCAAAGAGATCAGAAGATTATTCATGCTAGAAACTTCCGTGTGCAGCCACAAGCTATTATGGGCTCTAGTATAGTTGAGTACGTTGCAAGACCTCTTTTAGTGGTGGGCTAGCAGATGTAGGGGAAAGTAGGTGTAACTGTCCACCCAGAGCAAAGAGTTATTGTTTCAGAAAGACCGTGTCTCGCTTCTCCGACCATGGATGTATTTGAGTCTTGTGGGGAAAAGTGCGCAAACCTCTGCAGAGTGTATAAACCTATTATGGTTAGCCGTGTCCCCAGTTATGGACATCTTGAGTATCTAGTTTTTGGATTATCATGTTGATCTCATCACTCTTAATATAATTTGATTGGGTTTAATGATGATGCTTAATTGGGATTGAGTTGGAGGAACCTTCTCAATGTTTAACAACCACCATGATAGTTAAATAAAATTTATTCCTTTGTTGTAGGGAAAAATTGGCTTTATGCAAAACTGTAACCATAGAGCTTTCCACCAGCCATATATGCATGTAGTGATAGCAATTATTCTGTTCATTACTCTCTTGTGTTACATTGCCAGCATATTCCACGTGCTGACCCGTTTCGGGCTGTAACATTCATGTTGCAGACTTTTCAGACAACGAGTAAGGTGCCATAGGTCGTTGTCTTTCACTCAGTGATGCCGCTGGAGTTGATGGACTCACTTTATCTTCCAAGCCTTCCGCTGTTATCGTTTTTAGATGGTCTTAAGCCTTATTTATTGTAATAAGTTCTCTTTTGAGACATTCGATGTTATAAGTGTGTGATTGCTACTCTGTTATAAATCCTCAAGTACTGTGCGTGTCAGCATTACCGATCCAGGGATGACACTGATGCACAGAGATTAGACTATTTGAGGTCTGCTCGCTACATTACTGAAGTCTCCATGACATTTCATCCTGGAAAGATTCATACCACGAAAAAGATGTCATCAAAAGATTTTATTGTAATTCTTAGAGCATCTTCATAGGTGATGCAGATTTGGAGATGTAAAAATTTACATCTCCAAAAGATGCATTTTACATCTCCAGAAAAGAGGCAACTCCAGTAGATGATGTATATTGGAGATCTAAAAGAGAAACTCCATTAAATGATGCAAAGTGGAGATGTAAAACCGGCCGCCGAGCGCGCGGCTATGTACAACTAGTCTGCATGAGCGCCGGTAGCCGAGCGCCAAGAGACGGGAGGAGCATCGGTTGACCGAGTAGCGACAGCGGGTGTGCCGATGGCGAGCGATGAGAGCCGGGAGGTCGAATGCAGCGAGAGAAGCTCGAATGGCCTATGATGCGACTGTGAATCGAGTGGCCGATTGGTCGCGTCAGCGCGAGGGGGTGATGGCCATGCGACGCAAGAAGGTTGAGTCTGGTGGAGAAAAAGCGGCGGCGGTCTAGAGGCAGGTGTACGGCTCAAATGCGGCGGCGGCCGGGTGGGGGGGGAGCTCCACTCATGCGATGGCGCAACGACGATTCAACGGCGGAGAAGCGGCCAATTTGGCCTATTTGGAGGCGGGCGGCAATAGAGCAGTGGCAAAACCGGCAGTGGGGACGGTGGAGCTGCTGGATCTTGCAGCGGGGCGACGAAGGCTTGGTGCGGTGGGCGAGTGGCGCGGCGGCAAAAGTGCGGTGGGACGGACTCAAATTGGCTGCGGCGGGATGGGTCAGGTCAGTGGTGGGCTGTGGCAGAGGAGGCGTCATAGTTTTCTGAGTTGGCCATGGCCCGGCAAAGGTCGGCAGTGGTTCACAAGGCAAAGCGAAAGCAGCGCAGAGAAAATGGAAGCGCCTCACGCCGCCAGTTTTACATCTCATGTATGTGGAGATGTATATTTGCATCTCGAGGTGTTGTATTTTACATCTCTAGGAGGCGGAAATGTAATTCTTTTTGCATCTAAATCATATGTTGTAGAAGGGTTTTTGGGCTTCAGAGATGTACAAGTTAGTTATTCTTTCATATACATCATCTATTTGATATGCTCTTAGTTCCGAGAGTAGTTTCTTGGACCTTTTATACAAAGCAGTATATCTATAATGGTTTTGAGTGTGAATGAAGTTACAGTTGTTTCTAAAATAATCTTTCTTATCATTAAATTAGGTAAATTTTACGGTGCATTATAATACACTAGATCATGTTTATTATATGGGCGATCTAACGGATGAGAATAACTGGGCCTTTTTGAGCCCAAGGGTATTTTCAACGTAAATTTTTTTGTACCTTTAATCGGCCCAATTAAGTCCAGGGGTATTCCCGCCCTAATTTTTTTTGATTAAATTAATTGCATTAATAAAACACTTCATTATAGAGGTCCAATCATCGTGCGTACTCTTTTGAATTTTGGTTCGAGCGGTTCGTCCTCTCTCCTCCTCTCGAGCCCTAACATTGGTGCCCTCGATCGCCGTCGATCGCCTCTGGCGCCACCAATCGCCTCTGGCGCCCTCGATCACAGCCGATCATCCCCGGCTCCCTCGATCGCCGCCGATCGCACTCGCCATGTTACTCCTTCCTCCTGCTCCTACTCCCCCCTACCCTCTCCATCGCAAGTCACCCCACTCGGGTCGCGGCGCCAGATATTCCGACGAGCCTCCCCTTCTTCCTCGAGCGGACGCCACCTTCCCCAACCCGGGAGGCCACATCATCCTCATCGACGTGCATAAACTTTTTCACGCCGGATCTTTGCTGTAAGTGCCTGCCCATCTCAAATCTTTGATGGTCCCTTATGCACTTAGTACCAATAGGGGTCGGATTTGATTAGGGTTTAGGATATGTCATGTGAGGTTTAGGGTTTATGGTTTCAGAAAGTTGTGACGAGATTTCGATTGAAAGGGAGTGTAAGTTGGATTTAGCTAGGACATGATGATGTAGTTAGTTAGGGTTTATGGTTTCAGAAAGTTGTGACAAGATTTTGATTCAAAGGAAGTGTAAGTCGGATTTGGCTAGGACATATTGAAGGACTTAGTTAGGGTTGTGTGGCATGAGAGAGTTGTCAGCAGATTTGGATTCAAAGAAAGTTATGTTGGATTTAGTTAGGAGATGCTTTTGAACTGAGTTTCGAGATATTTTGGATTTAGTTAGGAGATAATTATTTTTGTCTGGAGTTTGGAGTTATTTTCGATTTAGTTAGGAGATAATTTGGATTTAGTTAGGTGATAATTTTGGATTTAGTTAGGACACAATTTTGAATGGAGATTGGAGATAATTGATTTATCAGGGGACTTGAAAGATTCATGCACCTTGGATTTAGTTAGGAGATCATCAGTTACAGCAAGTACAATCAATTAAATATTTCTGGATTTAGTTAGGGCATATTTTATACTTACCACTTTTGAAGGACTGAGTTTGGTACATGATCTGATATGAAAAATTAAATCAATTATTTAAGCGGAGTAGTGCATAACTATTATGTATGCTATCCATCCGTAACATTGACTATCTGTTTTCATTGGCAGCATAATGACATGGATGATAAAGGCAACGATGGAAAAAACTTGTGGAATACAGGCAAGGATGACAAGGACATGGGTGATAGACGAAACAAAGGCAAAGGAATGGATGGTATGTGCACGGATGATAATGATAATGAGGATGCAGGCAAGGATGGCATAGACCTGGATGATGTACACATGCAAGGTAAAGGAATTGATAATAAAGGCATGGCTGGTTCAGATCTAAATGAGTGTATGGAATACATAGAGATTGTGAACAAGACTTTCAGGACTGAGGAAGAAACCTACATGTTCTACGTAGGCTATGCGAGAAAAAAGGGTTTGTGTTAGAAAGGATGATCTGAAGTACAGGGGTCCGGGTCCGAAACAAAATGCATACAGAAGGACATACAAGTGTCGCAAACAAGGATGGCAGCCCTTAAGCACTTTAATCAGAGCTGAAAGAAAAGAGCACCGAGGGTCTTTCTCGGTGTGGGTGTCCCGCTTTTTTCAAAGTTGAGCTACAAGATAGCAAAGGCCTCTGGTTCGTCACGAATTTTGTGGACAAGCATAACCATCTGTTTGTCCTCGCCGACTGACTCCCTACTTATCGGCTCATCGAGAATGATCGACGACAAAAGGCCGATGTCATCGAGTATGCTGTTGGTGGACTTCGAACACATCAGATTATGAATGTAATGGAGAAGAATGCTGGAGGTCCCGACAAGCTTGGATTAATAGATCGAGACCTATACAACCATGTTTCAATCCAGAAGAAGCGCAAGATAGAAGGCACTGACGCTAGATATTTTCTCACCTATATGATTGCATAGAAAAAAGCAGACCCGGAATTCTTTTTCAAATACACAAAATACAAAGAAGGACATTTGAGGAACATATTCTGGGCTGATTCACAATTCCGGATTGACTATGTTGCCTTTGGTGGTGTCGTGGTGTTCGACAGTACATACGGGTCTAACAAGTACAGGCTTCCGTTTGTTCCATTTGTTGGTCTAAACCATCACCGCAGCACAGTTTTGTTTGGGGTCGGTCTAGTGTCAGACGAGACAGTTGCATCATACCAGTGGCTTCTTCATGTATTTTTTGGAGGCAATGTCCCAGAAGGCACCCATTTCAGCAATCACCGATGGGGACGGTTCAATGGCTAAAGCAATAGCTACTATCTGGACTGGAACAGATCATCGTGTGTGCACATGGCATATTGAGGAGAATATGGTGATGCACCTCCGCAAGAAAAAACTTGAGGAATTATGGGAGTTCATTTACCGTTGTTGGGATGTTGATGAGTTTGAGAAAAGATGGGAGGCTTATAAGTTGTGGTTCAAAATAAAACCAACGGGGAAGAGGTCGTCATGGGTTAACAGGATGTACGAGCTGCGACACAAATGGGCTGCTGCGTACACAAAGGGTAGATATTTCCTAGGCATGATGAGTAATCAGAGGAGTGAGTCTCTCAACTCAAGGCTTCATGTGCACCTGAACTGGAAGATGCAGCTTGTTGACTTGTTGCAGCATGTTGAGCACTGTGTATCCATAATGCGTAAGAATGAAGCAGCATTAGACGCAATAGCGACACATACGATACCCTTCACTAAGCTGAATCACACCCTCTGGAGATTGTTGCCTCTTATATTTATACAAATGTGATATTTCCAAAGGTAAAGCGTCAGATTGTCGAAGGGACAAATTGGCAGGTCATAGACTGGGTAGCATGTGATGGTTTGGTCATGTTTGGAGTTTTGCGCAAAGCCCCATATGATAAAGTCCCATATGGCAGGGATGCTACAGTATTGCAAGGTAAGGAAGGTAAGGATGGTGTGGACTTGCATGCAAAAAACTTGGATGCGGAGGATCCCAATGACTTGGAAGGTAAGGATGATGAGGACTTGCATGCAAAAAACTTGGATGTTGAGGATCCCAATGACTTGGAAGGCAAGGATGGTGTGTGCTTGCATGCAAAAAACTTGGATGCTGAGGATCCCAATGACTTGGAAGGCAAGGATGGTGTGGGCTTGCATGCAAAAAACCTGGATGCTAAGGATCCCAATGACTTGGAAGGTAAGGACAGTGAGGAGTTGGATGTAAAACAGTTGGATGCACAAGGCGTGGATGCTAAGTCTATGGATTTTATATATCACGTGACTTGTCTGTTTACAGGAGCAAGACTAGATGATGTAGCTTGTAAATGTAAAAAGTTGGAAAGTCAGCATTACCCATGCGTACATATATTCTGCATTCTGGATCATCTTGGTGTATGCACATTTCCAAAAAAATTGTGAAGAAAAGATGGCCAATGCATGCCAAGCCAGTGTCCCCTTCTTCGAGGACTGCGAATACTCATGTATGGTCTGATCACATGAATAAGTATCATCAACTATGCAACATGGCTTGTGACGCTTTATTCATAGCCGTAGCTAGTGATTCACAGCCAGAACAGGTGATGGAGCTTCTCCGGAGTATATTGGTTGATGGAGAAAAAACTGATTTGGATGAAGGCCATAAATCGTTTGTTCCTTTGCCGACATACTTCTCTGCTGCTCGTGAATGTTGCACTGATGACATGGAAAATCCAATCAAAATATTTCCAAAAGGGAGACCAACTACCGAAGAATCGAACAAGAGGATTAAATCCAGGCGCGAGCGGATGAGAGGGAAAAAAGCAACGAAGTTAGTGCACATGTTTATCTCATCGTTCATTTCCATACATGCTTACAATGTTAATATGTTCTCCGGGAGAGTGTTCACATGTTGTTCTTCAATTTACGCAGGAACAAATCAGGGAAATCAAAGGTCACAAGGAGGAAGAAGCGAAAAGAGAAAGACTCAGAGACAGAAGAAGACACAAAGTCAGATACAGAAGAAGAGGAAGATTCAAAAAAAGCAACGCAGTCAGTGCACATGTTAATCTCATTTTTCATTTCCATACATGCTTAAAGTGTTAATATGTTCTCCCAGAGAGTGTTCACATGTTTTTCTTCAATTTACGCAGGAAAAAATTGGGGAAATCAAAGGTCACATGGAGGAAGAAGCAAAAAGAAGAGACAAAGTCAGATACAGAAGAAGAGATAGAGGCAGATATAGAAGAAGAGACAGAGGCGGATACAGAAGAAGAGGAAGATTCAGGTACAGAAGAAGAGGAAGATTCAGATGCAGAAGAAGAGGGAGATTCAGATGCAGAAGAAGAGGAAGATTCAGATGTAGAAGTAGAGGAAGATTCAAATGTAGAAGAAGAGAAAGATTCAAATGCAGAAGATGGTGGGATGAGGAGGGCTAGGAAGAGACCATTGGAGGTTGCAGAAGAGGATTACGCAAAACCAAACAAGTGGGCATTACCACAATTGTGCATACTTAAACATGTTTTCAAATGCTGGCTGCAGATTCATCTATTTCATTTTTTGCAGGAAGCGCAAGGGCGCCCCAAATTTCAAAGCTAGGAGGAAGAAAAATAATGATGACAAGGGTGCGCGAGGAAAACCAGTGAAGTTAGTGTCTGTACTTACATGTCCGCTCTACAAGTGGGTATTTGCTAGTACTGTGTTGACGTTTCTTAACTTTTTCAGGAAAGACTCTTGGAAGGGCGGTAAAGAACAGGCCAAAGGGCTGATGAAGAAAAAAAATGCCTGTTAGGAATGTACCACAGGGTGAGCGGATAAGAGTTGTCAAGTTAGCTTCTGCAGCTATGAAGAGAAAATCAGTGAAGTTAGTGTTTTTGTGTTATAGTGTACTGTACATGCTCAAATCTTCTTTGCTATCCTATTAACAAACGTTGTTTCATCCAGGAAAGCTAAAGTGAAGTCGAGACATGATGTTAGATGCACAGGGTCAAGCAGAGAAAACATAAGGATTTCTGGGGTCGAAAAATTGAGAACAAACTGAAGTAGACAGTTTTCCATGCCGTGATCCACCTTGTTTCTGATGTATTAGACCTATTTGATGGACTGCCACTATTCTGAATTCCTCGTTTGATTGGTACACCCTCATTTTATTATGGACGGGATGACATGGTAGGCTAGTTATGATTTATCAACATCGATCAAACAACGCATTTTTAGTAAAGTTGGTTTTCTGTATTTTTTTTCATTTTGTACATAATATATTGCTGAAATTTGTTCAAAGTGTAGTCAAATTTTCATATTTGAAATATAAAGTAGAATATATATATATATATATATATATATATATATATATATATATATATATATATATATATATATACACACTAAAATAGAACATTGGATTTCCTCGAAACCTACTTGAAACCAAAATAGAAACCTCATTTTCAAATAACCTTGAAAAACGTTTTAAAAATAAGCATACTGATATTTTAAAAATAGCATGCTCATTTGAAAAAAGCATGTTCAATTGAAAATAAAATAGAATGAATATGTGGATTTACAAATAGCATGCTGCTTTGAATATGATGTTTTTAAAATACCATGCTATTTTAAAAACAGCATGCTCATTTAAAAAATATAATGCTAATTTCAAAAATAGCATGCTACTTTTAAAAATATAATGCTCTTTTCAATATGCTACTTTTAAAATAGCATGCTGATTTCAAAAATAGCACGCTAGTTTTAAAAATAGCATGCTTATTTTAAAAATATAATGCTCTTTTCAATATGCTACTTTTAAAATAGCATGCTGATTTTTAAAAAATCATGTTGTTTTGAATATGTTGTTTTTAAAAATAGCACGCTGATGTCAAAATAACAGCCTCATTCTAAAAATATAATGTTGTTTTTAAAATAGCATGCTGATTTCAAAAATTACATGGTTTTTTAAATATGCTCTTTTGAAAGCAGCATGCTGATTTTGAAAACAACATTTGTTTAATTATGTTTTTTTAAAGATATCATGGTTTTTAGTATACTGTTTTTCAAATAAAAAACATGCTGGTTTGCTCTGTTTTTGAAAATAGCATGCCATTTCGAAAATAACAGAAACATCATTTTTTGCATTGCATTTCGTCCCGCAAGTTTTGTTTTTGCATTGCATTTTTTGTGCGAAACATACAAACGACATTTTCAAAATAACTCATACTAGCCAACACAAAAACCTTATTAAAAAATGAAGGTAGCATCTAATCCATTTGAAACCCGGTTAGATTTTATTTTAAAAATACTAGCATCACTGTGGCAAAAAAGGAAATATCATTGCAAGGTAATTATATCAAGGAGGGTACCAGTGTGCGTTATATATATAGACTTGCATAGCAAGTACATTACGCCACATAGGGTTCATACTACTACCAAGTTACTGCCAAGTTTCACTTACTGGACGATCTTCATATCCAGTCGGACCCAAAAGTTATACAACCAAAGTACCAGTTACTACCAAGTACCAATTACTAGTAAGTTGCACTTACTGGACCCAAAAGCTGATACTACCAACTTCCAGTTACTGGCTAGTACATACAGATTATAAAACTAGCGTCAAACTACTGCCATGGGTCAACGAATCCTCATGCCACTGGCCATGTTCACCCTAAGCCCACCTCCACTCCTTTCCATGAACCTGAAGATAGCCATTTGATCTTCTTTCATTTTGGCGCCCTCAACGACTTCTCTCCAGTTCTTCATCATGATCGCACGCTCGTCCTTCTTGCCCATCTCGAATGAGACCTTTTTATTATCTTCAAAATGTTCATTGGTGACACACACAACCATGGGCTTTCGCAGATAATCTTTGAGGTGGGCCTGACTGTAATCCTTTGAGAAGCACTGATTGCATAGGGAAAAAAAATAATGTTACATAAAAATTAAGTATGATTTGCACAAAAAAAGTAAGTATGATTTGCACAACCACGCCCGTCCTCCTCTCTGTCTCTACATGATGGCATTTTCACTTGTGAAGTATGATTTGCAAAAAGAAAATCCAAGTGTTTACCATCTTGCTCTTCCCTCTGATGAATGCCGAGCAAGTGACGGTGCTGACATAGTATGGTATGGGAGGTTGGCACTGCTTTACTATGGATGTGAGGAAGTCCCACCGATCCTTGTTTAGCAATACATGGTTGCCGTAGAAGATGTGATCCTCGAAAGTTCCTCTTCTCACCAGGTATCTCGGACCTGTATCAAAAAAAATTAAGATGACAGAGTAGTAAATAATTTCATACGTAAGATCTAGAACATCAACACTGGGTTGATGATCAATGTGTACTCCAATGACCAAGAAATGAAGGACATAGATAACCCAATCACATCCACCCAGCAATATCTCATAGAAACATGGGCAAATTGAATATTTGATTTATTTAAACTAACAACTATACACTGCTCTATGTAAGCTCTAGTTCAGTCAACGTTGATTTGGAAGGTCATCTAGAACCCAAACAGAGTAATGTGTGGTAGTCAAGTGTCACTCAAACATCAACTTTAGATATTTCACGGTTCATTTAATATCTGACCAGCCATATAGAACTTTACCCCGTAGTGCCAAGATAGAATCATGGTCCACATATCCATCTCCATCATAACTATCATCAGTGTCATAGTCGCTAGAGGTGTCGTCATCACCGCTATAGCCGTCACTCCCATGTGAAGTGCCAAATGAAGCATCATCTGAGGTGGTCCGGTGATTACTCTCTTCACTGCCGATGAGGATGGTTTCCCTTGCCATTCAAACCTGTTGCATGCATTGCAATGAACAAATGTTATTCATTGATATATGAAATCAGTCTTCCATTAGGACTTGTTAGCACCATATACAATGTGAATAGTCTTTTCGCATAGTTCTTGCTAAGTACGTAGTTCATGTATAAACATCTACACGAAAAAGCTAGTCGACAACTATTCGCACGACTAGTCAAGACTAGTGGTTAGACTCATAATCATTGGGTAGACATAACCAATTAGGATATTTCAAAGTTACAATTTTATTGGCATATTTTTGTGACATTGGAATAAATAATTGGTAGCCAACTAATAAGTAGCGAACATCTGGCATTTTGCCAGATATTGGCACGCCAAATTTTGCCATCGAACCATTCATGCTGATAGATCATGATTGGCTTGCTAGCAATGTTGGCATTGCCAAATATTGGCAAATTTATGTGAGCTGAACCAGAAAACTTGGTAACCAACCAATTAGAAGTCATGTAAAAATGAACCATGATTGACTGCTCTCATCGAGCAATACGTGAAACTATAACTGATCTGCCTTTGATCACTGCAAATTTCCTGATGGGTTGTTGTGTGGTACCATCAGGTAATAAATATAAAGTCTTTGAAATTATCCCAACAAAACAAATACTGCATTTACTGTTGTACGTAACATTTTTAGAGGTAGCCGTGGAGGTTAATTTTCCAATTTCCAGTGAGAATAAGGACATGATAGAATCTCTTAAGCAAGAGCATAGTGAAGGCTATGAGAACGAGCAAGGTATGCTGACCAACAGTCACCCTTTTGTATACTGGCTATTTATTTACTCATTACTACCCATACCAACAAGTAAAATCATGATTATGAAGTATAATGGCAGAAAATCCAACAATGAGGAATTTGTTGCAATGTGAACTACTAGCTCACAACAAATCTTCATTGACCCCAACAAGCCCATACCATATCTTGGAGATAGGCTGACATAATTCAAGTAAGCAGTAACAACAATCATCAAAAATATGCACCAACCAAAAATATTACATGTGTGCACATATCATCAAAAACATGCACAAATCCTTCAAAATATGCACTAATCATCATACTACCATCGAGTAATACATGAAACTATAACTGATCCTCATTCCATCGTTACAAATTTCCTCATGGACTACTTCTGTGCTCGCCTTTTTAGTTTTTAATAACTAAGGATCAGCAAATACATATGCACAGTCTTCAAACTATCCCAACAAACCAAAACATGTGTATGCTCCTGTGAATATACTTTTTCTATATCTAGCAGTGGGGGGTCATTTTCCAGGGAGAAAAAGTACTTGATAGCATCTGTCAAGCAAGATGATAGCATAGTGAAGGCTATGTCGACGAGCAAGGTATGCTGGCCAACACCCACCCTTTTCTCTTACTTGCTACGATAGTGTTTACCCATTATTACCCATATGAACAAGTAAAACCATGATTATGAAGTACATTGTCAGATTATCTTCCTGTAAAATTACTTGTTGCAATATGACCTACTAGTTGACAGTAAATCTGTGAATACCCGAAACATGCACACAAGAAAGTGTCAGATTTTGACTTGGGCGGTGTTGCTAGATCGCAAAATTAAGGTCAGCTCAACATGCGAAGGGCAGGGAAGATCAATCTTACCTGCGAAGTGGTACCGGATGGGGCTGGAGTAGACTTGTTTGAAGCTGGCACCACTAGAGCTTCGGGCGGTGTGGCCAGGATTGGGGAGAAGGGGTGCCGTTGTTGGACCTTGTTGTCGACGAAGCAGTGGAGAATCGTGGCCGGAGCAGGGGGGAGTGGGTGGCCTCACGGATCCGACCGATTTGACGACGACGGTGGTGCCAAGGTGACGGCTTCAAACCCTAGCCGTCGCCCTCCGCGTCGCCTCTCTGTCTCTGCAAAGAACGAAGTGTGGTGGGATTGGGAATGGGGGTGGGGTTGGGGTTGGGGCCATCGCTCGCTTTTCTCTCTGGCTCCCACTTGTACAGGCCCACGAAAGGAACAAAGTATTGGGACGGATCAGATGTAGATTTGGTAGCTTTACCAATTCTTGCCAAACAGAAAAGATCAGCATGACCACAGGTGTGCTTTTGAAGAAACCCTAAAAATACACCGTTGTTCGTATTGCATATAGATGAGTCTTTCAGTACAGCAATTGATCTTGAATAATTGTAAGCACTCCACAGTATATATATGAAAATAATGGTTAACCAATAAAATGGTAAATTATTAGATGCAAGGTTACAAAAATTTGAAAAAATCAATAATTGAATTGTATGCATTTTTATGATTAAATTTAATAAATGTAACATTTTTGCAAAAACTATGATAATTAAAATATTCATTGGTATTTTCAAAAAAAAACCCGCAAATGACTACTTATACCAACCAGAACTTCTTTAGGGTTTCAGTTATTCATCTATTCTTTGGCATGCTGGTTCTCATAACGCCTTCTTCGGACCTTCTCTCTGCCCGACAAATTCCTGAGATATTGGGCTAGCGCCATGTGTTTCGCCCTCACACCATGCTTCATTTGGTAGCCTTTGGCAACTCCTTCGGCATGCTCAAGAATACTAACAAAAGCTGGGTCCAGATATTTGCCATAGAACGCGCAACGATACGCCATACGCTTAAGCACATTGCACTGTCCATTCTGCAATTCTTCAAGGGTTTCTAGGTGTGTGCATCCATCTCTCCTTTGAAAATGTCCGCATAATCATGAGAATAAGGCTCCAAGTTTAAATTATGTATGATATAAGCTGCACCATTGTTTACTGTACCTAATATTCCCTAAGTTCCATACTGTAGTGCCTATAAATTATTTTTAAAGTAAATATTTATTAACTTTGAAAATTTAAGGAGAAAAAAGCAATATCAAATCCATATGAAAGCATAAATCATATGATGTACTTTTAAAAAAATTGTCAATAAACATGCACAACCTTTATGATGTCTGACTTTTAGCATAAAACCAAAATGCACTAAATTATGGAGTGGATGAACCATTAATTTCTCAAAGATTGATTGAATAAATAATGATCATTACGTACTGATGATCAACAGTATATTTGGAGCTAGATTCCATTATGCCAATTCAACAACATATTGATGGTTTAATGATTAACCTCTAACCTTAAACTTGAAGACAGATCTAGGGTTAAAAAATTAAAATTACCATAACGGAATTCCAGTCCATGCCGTGCATGTGCTGCTGCTTGTGATCGACGACGGAGTAGTGCACCTCCTCATTGACATGATGCTTCTCAGGGTCGGACACCTAGTAGTCCAAAGCTTTCTTGTGGGGATCCTAATCCATGCGATAGACGACGACGTCAGTGGTTAGTCCCGCAAGTCCACGATCTGTCATGACAGCGTCCATGACAGGCCCCCCACGTCCATGGTCACGATCTGTCATGAAGGCCAATCGACCTCCACGAGTGGATTTCATAACCGGCGGCAGGGAGGCGGGCGTGTGAGCAACGAGGATGGTTCTAGAGCGTACCCTAGGGGGAGAGATGCGAGGAGTAATTGGTAGTTACCTACTATAGCGGAAATACTTGTGAGAAAAATTGACTGGTCGACGTTGGGACCTTCAATGCAGTGGCACTTATTTAGGCGCTTAATTAGGATCCCGAAAAAAAATCACAAGCATAGGCGCTTGGGGCAGGAGCTAGGAATTTGATTTTGTACATCTACGTGATGCAATCCAAAGATCGTGTCCGGGGTGGATGGGTTGGGGATTGAAAGTTGTGTACATAAACCCTAGTGCTCAAGACTTGTGAAACATCAGATCAAATTGTCATCAAGTGATCTAGTATTACTTGGATCGAGACTTTGTGATCATCATGTAGCCACGCCACAACCAACACGATGGTTCTAGTATTACTTGGATCAACACCTTAGGTAGCAAACTAGTGCATTTCCTTTTTGAGTCACTATCTTCCTTCTTGAAAACCACACGTACACACTCATCATGTATACAGTAACACATCAGAATCTGTTAACAAGCGCTCACAAGCTTAACTAGCTTCAAATGAACCTAGCCAATCAAGGTTTTATGCTACTTAATCTCAACGAGCCGATGATTAATGAGCACGAGTTTAACAAGCAGAGATGCGAAACCACACACCAATTAACATATGTCTACCTTAGTTCAACGCTTCCATATATACAAAAGCAAGCACCACTTAGTAGTACTGGTGCACATAGTTCAACCATAAACATTCACCAACAAAGTATAGCATAGGGTAGTACTAAGCATAGTTAAAACCAAAAGAGCATCAGTTCTAGCTGCGAGGGTGTGCACTTCCCCAAAGCCTCATCAAGTAGTCGGCGTACGCGGAGTGCTTCACCATGAAAGCGTAGCCATTCTTGATGCTACCTTGGGATGTTCCGAGTGCATGCTGAATGGTACTCGTCAGGCTGCCTTTCATCACCTTGTTGAAGTAAGGGCATCCGTAGCCCCCTTCTGAATCTAGGCCTCACACTTTTGTCGAGCTCTCTGTCCAGCTCCCTCACCTTCTGCCTCCTGTAGATCCTCTGGGTTTCTGGGTCGCTGTCGATGTCATCACTTAGGACCTACATGTAGTACAAAATGTTGCATAAGTATATTTAATATGAGAATTCAGCAGGCACAGAGTCTATGAAACATAAAGTAATTGATGACAGTGTAAAATATCTTCAAATGATGTTGAAAAAATAAATGCATAACTTATTAGTTGCTACATAAGAAACTAAATGGGTTAGTACCATATAGTAAAAAATGAAGGATCAACCATACATGTCGAAGAGAGCACTAGCATTGCCACATTTTGCCACACATTTTTCCCAAGCTTGCCTAAGGTTAGTTCATCAAAATGAGAGCCACAAGTTGGCAAGCCTAAGGGAATCTTGCCACACTTTTTGTGTGTATGCCATGTGGGACCCAAGTGTGGCTTGCCTAAGGTGTGGCTGGAACCAAACACTCACTTAAGTTGGTCAAACTTGCCTAACCTTAGCTATGGAAATCTTTAGCAAAGTTAGTCACAAACCAAACAACCCTTTAGTGCAACAAAATTCACTTATTACGTAAAAATGCATGAACTGATGATGTAACATGGCAGAGCAGCATACAGATGTACTAATGCAAAAAAATGACTTATAACTTACATGCATGACTAGATAGAATAGCTAGTGAGTTGTATCTATTTCGTGTTAGAATTTTGTGTGCTTATGATGATGGATATTGACAATCCTCATGTTATTGTCGTGGAAGTTTCCCCTGTTGATCGATACCCCACCCATCAATGTTCCTGAACCATTCAACATTCTAGGTAAAGTAGTTATTTTGAATTCTGACAATAAGTGATCCCAAATGTTGTACTTACAAAAAAGGGTTTTTATCATTTATGCCACCAGTTGTTTCCCACAACTAAGTATCGCCACTAGGAATTTCTACTGCTAAAAAAAGCCATCGCTTCGTTAGACACATGCTCAAAAATGCCACTGCACATCATTATTGTGATCTCAAATCTCTTTTGACATGTTATAATGGCATCAATACCTATGGACCAACATGCCAGCTCTCCCTCTATCTCTCTACAATAAAGTGTGGGCCCACTTGATCCCAACAGCGTTCTTATTTTCCTGTAAAATTATTCGCTTACTTACTCCTCACAAGTGGGGCCACACTTATCACTGTGAGATAGAGAGAACTGAAATGTGGGTCTAGGATTTTTTTGTCATATTGGATGGTCAACAAGTTTTACATGAAAATAAAAATGTCTAATGGCATTATTGAGCGAACATCTAACTGAACGATGGCATTTTTGATACATCTAATGGTATTTTTGAGTGAGCATCTCACGAATCGATACCATTTTTGAGCGGCTATAACTTCTAATGGAAAAGCTGAGTAGTGGGATACAACTGGTGGCATAAATGATAAAAACCCTACAAAAGAACTAATTAAAATAACTCAAGTAAAACATTGATGATATCCAATTTCTTTCTAAAATATCCATTGCTTAGAGATAATCAATGTTTAAAATCATTGCCACATCCACTTATGGAACATTTAAACCAAAGATCGATCAAGTGCAACCAAACATGTACTCAACATTTTAATACCTTATTTGCCTTGTACCGAGCAGAGAAAATCTAGGATATTACAAAATAAATAAATAAATAAATAAAGGGGATAGATGACTAACCTCTTCTTCGTTCTCGTCGGCGACGACCACGGGTGGGGGCAGAGGAGGCAACACCCGCGGCAGACGAACACCCGACTGAGGCTGAGGAACCACCACCTGCTCCGGTAGAGAAGCCGGAGGAGCTACCTGTTCCGGATTATTAGCAGAATAATTTATATAGGTCAAAAACTGACATATACATGCCTCAATAAATATAATCTAGCTACACAGGTGCCGATCCAGGATTTCATACTTGGGTGTTAAAAAATTTATATTGCAAATTAATACCACAACAATATTTTTCAAATGGAGGGAGTAATATCTAAAATTTTCATGTGAAAAGATTATTTGTCCATCGTAATGACAGTACTGATATGAATGACAGAAAATGAAGATTATTTACTTCATGACCATATAATTGACATTTTCATAAACAAGGCATGGTGTTGTTATCCTTAAGTTGCAGAAATTATTTTCACAATCACCTACGTAGGCAATTCAATTCCAAGGTCCAGCTACGTATTTGTATTAGCACAGTCACCAAACCTAGGTGGATTTATTAGCAGAATAATTTATCTAGATCAAAATATTGCCTGTACAGGGCTCAAAACATGTAACCTAGCTAGTTACCTAACACATCTACATAATATTGATATGGAGTCCATCGATCAAAGATAAAAAGAAACCTGGCCTTCCCCAAAAATAGAGAAAAGGACTGACCAGAGCACACCTAGGATTTTACAAAAAATTAAAAGAGATAGATGACTAACGTCTTCTTTGTTGACGTCGCCGACGACCACAGGATCGGGCACAGGAGGCGTCACCCGTGGGAGAGGAGACACCTGCTCCGTCTGAGGAGCCAGAGCAGCTACCTGGTCTCCCATAAATAGCAGAATATTTTATATAGATCGAAAAATGTCATATACATGTCTAAACTAATGCAACCTAGCAACACAACTTCGAATCCAGGATTTCAAAGTTGGGTGTTAAAAAAATTTATATTGCAAACTAAAACCACAACAATATTATTCAAACGGCTGAGATCATGTTGGCTTTTGACTCCAGAAGGCATTCTTCCGCCTCTGCTTCTATTACTCAAGAAATTAAAGAGTTAGGAGTAATATCTAAAATGTTCATGTGAAAATATTATTTTTCCATCATACTAACAGTACAAACATGAATGACAGAAAATGAAGATTATTTAGTATGAAATTTTTGTAAACAAGGCATGGTGTTGTTATCCTTTACTTGCAGAAAATATTATGCTAAAAATAAGCAACCAAATAATATGTTTCAAGTAGGGATGATAACAAGTCTAAAATATTACAGCCTATGGTCATTGGACTCCAGGAATCAAGCAATTGGTGTTGAGCAGATTGAATAACAAAAAATGTGTCTGCTGGATTAATCGTGAGAGGCTAGTTTTATACAAATTGACATGAAGTTTAGTGCACAAACTACACCACGTTTAGTCCATTTAGCAATAAAAGAACCATATATAAGAAATTTCGGGCAAAAAATTTCAGGTGGTTGGTAGATCTATCTTAAAATTTGGCATCAACACATTTTGGATGCACAAGAGCCATGGGATCGGAGTGGTTGGTAGATCTTAAAAACAAGATAACCTATACAATGAGGAACCGACCCCCACACCCATGCACCCATGTGGATCCGCCCTGAAACCTAACGGATCTAACGAATATAGTTACAGATTTCATAGATGGAAGAAAAGCAGAAACCCTAGCCATGCCCAAAAATAGATAAAGGACTGAACAAGGAAACCTAGGATATTTCCAAAAATAGGACTGACCTCTTCTTCATTGTTGTTGCCATTGGCGTTGACCACGGGCTGCGGCAGAGGAGGCAGATGGCATGGCAGAGGAGTCACCTGCTCCGGCGTAGGTGCCACCTGCACCAAAGCCTGGACGTGGTCGACGATGTCAAGACCGCCCTGCTGCCGGCTGGACTCCTCGCCGGAGGGGACGGGTTTCTCCATGTGCAGCTTTGCACGGGGCTTGGATGCTTCGTGCGCCATGGCGTCGGCCCCGACGTCGGCCCTCCCTCCCATGGTGCGCTTGGGCATCTCGACGGAGGTGCAGCGGCGGGAAGGGAGCAGCGGCAGGAAGGGCATGGTGAGTGGTGAGGCATGGGAGGAGAAAACCCTCCTATTTGTGGATATGTGGATGGAGAATAGGACGGGAAGAGGGGGGCGGCGATGATATTAATGCTATGGGGAAGCGGAGCCGTTGATTTAGTCCTTGGCAGTCAAACACATTTGTTGCCACGTTCACACCTCCCCGTGCGTTGTTCACACCACCACATCTGCCACGTCAAAATGCAACTTCTCACTAAAATTAATAGCCCGATCGTGCACAACCATGATTAGGAGTAATGCAACTTCCCTCCAAAAAACTGTGTAATGCAACTGCTCCCTCAATACACAGAACAAAGTCATACAGTGGGACAACTGCATTTGTAGGCTTGTTTCATCTGCATGTGTCATGTTTTATATTTGTCCTAAAATATGTTGTTAAACTTTACAAACAATGGAATGGAAAATGGATGTGACAAAACTTCGTCAGCAACCACGCGGATTCGTCTGCCATATATTCGATGTCCGGTACCGAGGAGGGGAATGTTGATCCACCCGATGCCACGTGTTTCGTCTGGACCCATATCATGCACCCCTAGCCAACACTACAAGAAATATGTCAATTTATGACCTTCTGTCAGTGACCCTCGAAGAATTGGTCATAAATTTATGACCATTTCAGACCAATTGGTCAAAAGCTGTTCGGGGGGCTCCAAACCCTAAACCATTGCGACCATTTTGGTCAGAAAGGTCGTAATTTCCTCACACGAAAAGGTCATAAAGCAAACAGCGCTAGTCCGCTGCCTTATTTCTAGTTGTTAACGACCAATATAGATGGTCATAGCCTTGTAAATTGTGGTGGGTTGCTATGACTAGGCGCCACCTCATCGGTTTGCCTATGTGTCATGTCCATGTGGCGGTTTTGCCCTAGGTTGTGAAGCAACCTATATTTCTATCATTCCCAAAATTCCCAAAAAATCTCATAAATTCTTTGGGTCATATATTCGTCAAATATGTAAAAACCTTCCTTGCCTAGTTCAAAAATAATTCAAAAATATTCATTTTCCTATTCTGTTCAGAGTAACAGTTTGTGAAGGAAGTACCACTTTGGCATGTCCAAATAGTATCCATTTTCTGCAGTGCTTTCCTATGCCCAAATAACCATCCTCCACCAAATGCCAGCTCAATCCATTCATTATTTTGAGCTAAGCTTCAACATTTGTATTTATGTCCAGTGTGGTGGTTTGCAAAGCAAGTACCACCTAGGCTCCTCCTTTTGAGCTGAAAATTTGTGAAGACGGTCTTCTTAGTAACTAATCATCCTCAGCCAAAACTCACGCCCATTAGCCATGTACATTTACCGTACCGCTAATCAAACACTTGGCTTCTTATTCATGTTTGAGCATCGATCGGTCTCCTCGTGAGAATCTTATGTTGTGATTTTCTTCCTAGCACCTATCTGGGGAGTTCCCAACCCACTAGACGTGCCTAGGCCGCCCAGAACACATGGCAACGCCACGGTCACGCGGTGACCACGCGGCGGGCATGCGAGCTTACGCGCTCTAGAGTTGGGGCCCTCGGCCACCGTCCAAACGTCGATGTCTCGCCATAAAACCATGTATTTCTAATTAAATAGATACTTAACTAGAAATGATTTTTGTAAAAAATAAAGAGTAAACTATGAGGCAGCTGCAGTTCAAAATTGACCCGCTTCCAACTGAATCAGCGACAATTTGTCTTTTTCACCAGAGGTGGATCAAAACTTTTTACACCCAACCATTTTGTCAATTGTGCATTAAACATGGCCTAGTATTTTATAAAATTTATTTGGTCCATTTTTGCAACAATTATTTGGTAGTTCCTTCACAAAAAACCTCATTTCTGCACTCGGAAAATGAAAATGAATTTTCCGTGCAAAGAAAATGAAAACTCCCTTAGGCAACATTGTTTGAATTCCAAGATGCACCCTTGTGCACAATATGAGATCATTTGAACAAACTATGCCATGAATGTGGCCATAAGATTGATCATTTGGCTTGAAAGCCATTGATCTCCACACGTGATAGCTCGTTTCTGAGAACACATTTTTAAAATAATTGCCGTATTACAAGTTTGTTATTTTTCCTGGGAACTTGGCCACATATAATGACACAACGCGAAGGTTTCCCAATTTTTTGATTTTTTTGAATTTTTTATGCCCGTTTCAAAATGCGGTCAAAACGACGGGCTTGACCGTTCCTAGCTAGTGGTTGAATCTTGGAATTTTTTTGGTGTTTCTATGATTAAATAGATACTTATGTACCTAGAAATGATTTTTGTAAAAAATAAAGAGTAAACTATGAGGCAGCTGCAGTTCAAAATTGACCCACTTCCAACTGAATCGGCGACGATTTGTCTTTTTCACGAGAGGTGGATCAAAACTTTTGACACCCAACCATTTTGTCGATTGTGCATTAAACATGGCCTAGTATTTTATAAAATTGATTTGGTCCATTTTTGCAACAATTATTTGGTAGTTCCTTCACAAAAAAACCTCATTTCGGGCACTCAAAAAATGGAAAATGAATTTTCCGTGCAAAGAAAATGAAAACTCCCTTAGGCAACATTGTTTGGAATTCCAAGATGCACCCTTGTGCACAATATGAGATCATTTGAACAAACTATGCCATGAATGTGGCCATAAGATTGATCATTTGGCTTGAAAGCCATGAATCTTCACGCATGATAGCTCATTTCTGAGAACACTTTTTTTAAAATAATTACCGTATTACAAGTTTATTATTTTTCCTGGAAACTTGGTCACATATAATGACACAATATGAAGGTTTTCCAATTTCTTATGCCCGTTTCAAAATGCGGTCAAAACGGCGGGCTTGACCGTTCCTACCTAGTGGTTGAATCTTGGAATTTTTTTGGTGTTTCTATGATTAAATAGATACTTATGTACCTAGAAATGATTTTTGTAAAAAATAAAGAGCAAACTATGAGGCAGCTACAGTTCAAATTTCACCCGCTTCCAACTGAATCGACAATAATTTGTCTTTTTCACCAGAGGTGGATCAAAACTTTTTTCACCCAACCATTTTGTCAATTGTGCATTATATATGGCCTAGTATTTTATAAAATTGATTTGGTCCATTTTGGCAACAATTATTTGGTAGTTCCTTCACAAGAAAACCTCATTTTGGGCACTCGGAAAATGAAATATTAATTTTTCGTGCAAAGAAAATCAAAACTTCCTTAGGCAACATTGTTTGGAATTCCAAGATGTACCCTTGTGCACAATATAAGATCATTTGAACAAACTATGCCATGAATGTGGCCATAAGATTGATCATTTGGTTTGAAAGCCATGAATCTTCACGCATGATAGCTCATTTTTGAGAACACTTTTTTAAAATAATTACCATATTAGAAGTTTATTATTTTTCCTGGAAACTTGGACACATATAATGACACAATGCGAAGGTTTTCCAATTTTTTGATTTTTTTGAATTTTTTATGCCCGTTTCAAAATGACTGTTCCTAGCTAATGGTTGAATCTTGGATTTTTTTGGCGTTTCTCTGATTAAATAGATACTTATGTACCTAGGAATGATTTTTGGAAAAAATGAAGAGCAAGCTATGAGGCACCTGCAGTTCAAATTTGACCCACTTCCAGCTGAATCGACGGAAATTTTTCTTTTTCACGAGAGTTGGATCATAACTTTTTACACCCAATCATTTTGTCAATTGTGCATTAAATATGTCCTAGTATTTTAGAAAAATGATTTGGTACAATTTTGCAACAATTATTTTGGAGGTCCTTCACAAAAAAACCTCCTTTTGGGCACTCGAAAAATGGAAAATGATTTTTTCGTCTAAAGAAAATGCATACAAGTTGGTTATCATCCTTAAAATGTGGTATAACTTGAGTGAAAATTTTAATGGTTCCATGTTGCAAAATATTGTTGGTAGTTGTTTCATAAACCCCTTTGTTTTTAGCACTTAGAGACTATATTTTAAATATTGTTGGTAGTCTCCAACCAATCAGGACGTCTCCCTTGGATCACCCTACCGTAGACTATCTGAACCGTCCGATCGTCCCGGATCCAACGGCAGACTTGACCCCCTCACCGTCTCACCCAACTAACCCTAACACAACCCGCACCACTCGTCCTCTCGCTCCCCTCTCTCCCCTATGCACCCACAGCCGCGGCCCCTCTCCCTCCCTCAGATCTCGATCTCGATCTCGCTCCCTTCCACGACGACCCCTTCCTCAGCTTCGCCGATGGCCGAGCCCCGGCGGCCGACGTCCACGTCTCCGGGGGCGGCGGCGACGACTTCCCATGCTCCCCCGACCCCTACGCCTTCCGCCACGACTCCGCCGCCGCCGCTTCCGCTCACTTAGGCTGCCGCCCCTCATCCCAATCCCCTTCCCCCAACCCACCCCACAGCCGCCGGGCAACTCCGGTGATCCCCGGCGCCCAGGAACCCCATCTCCACCGGGTCCTCGCCGCGTCATGCGCAACGACCCACTCACCCGCGGCCATCCAATCCAACCGTAGCAGCCGGGAGGGCGGCACCGGCGGCGGCGGTCTGCACTGACGCAGCAGCCTCTTGGTCGTGGCATTGTGCCGGCCCCAAACCCCAGGGCTCGGCACGGCTGCGGCCGTGGTCGCTTCCTCCTCCTCGGGCCCATCTCCGGTCCGTTCCAATCCAATCCAATCCAAGGTACGTGGTCTCGCCGGCGCATTCCTTCTTATTTCCCTGAATGGATCGCTGTTCTACGGCTGTGCGCACCTCCTCTGCTTCTCACTTGTGCTTCTTCTTGTGTTGGATTGGATTCGGTTGGGTTTGATTCGGCATGCAGGCCATGGAGCGAGCCAAGGTGCAGCTGCGTCCGTCTGCGTGCTTCTTCTCATCCTGGTGCGTACCATGGTGAGAAGACAAGGCAGAGGCAGGTGCTCCCGATGGATGGACGCCGGCGATTGAGGCTGCTCACTTAGGCTGCGTTTGATTCGAGTCCAGATAACTAGGTTTGCTTTCAGTCCATTCAACTTGATTATTGCTAGTGAAATTCCTCCACTTATGCTGCGCCACTGCTTGTGATGTTATAGTGTATGCGCCTGCTTGTGCGGACTGATGGCGAATGCAAGTGCATGCACAATGATGATCCTCTGGTCTGGTCTTCTTGTGATTTTATTACTACTGGTTACTGAATGGATGATGTGCATCTTTCTTCAGTTTGATTGAAAATTGTCCCCCTTTTTGTGCATGCATACATCTGCCCACTAATTAAGCCACTAGAATCTTTTAGTTAGGGCTTAATAATAATATATGTCAATGGTGTGACTCTGTGTTTACATTGTCTCCTATAGTAGAATTATTATGGATGGTTCTCTAATCTACTAGTGTTGCAGCCTGTAGAGGCGAGTCTGTATTTTGTTCTACACATGATGATGCAATTATGGACTGCTGTTTGTTTCCTAGCTATGTACTGCCATCATATAAATGCCTGCCATGTTCTAGATTAGCCAACCATTGGTGGCTTGTTTCAGTTTAATTTAAATGACCATGGGTGCGTGCAAAGGGTGAACACACAACACACTAGTTAGTAAGTGCACAACTCTGTCTGTATACTTACCAATTGATGTGGTAAATATGCACCTACAAGGATTGCTACTGGTAACTGAATGATATGCATCTTCGACCAGGCCACCTACAATAAGCTACTCACTGAGGTGTCCAAGTACAAGCAGACCACGCCCTAGGTGATCTGGTCTTCTTGCTTGCTTTTTATCTGTGAGAATTGAGATCTCGGGATGGTGGGTTATGTGGATCGGTGGCCCCCGGTTAAGTCTTTTGCTGTGATGCTCTGTTTTGGGGTCAGTCAATAGTACTCTGTGATGCTCTGGTTCTCCTAGCATGGGGCATATATGATTTTGCTATGAATTGTTTGCATGCCCTTTTGGATGCCAGTTTCTGCTGCTGCATCAGTTTTTATTACATCAGTAGTGTCGCGGCCGATGGGTGGCGCGGCACCTATGGGCCGGGCCCCTCGTGTGTTGATGCGGGCGGAGGCTGCGCGAGAGCGGATCGAGGCGATGCACGCGGATTTTACCCAGCCGGGCGCGATGGTCGCGTAAACCCTCTTGCTGCATTGTGTTGTATTTGATCTTGCTCAAGAATGCGAGCAAAACGGTGGAGTGGTGTGTGAAACCCTCGCGAGAGTAGCTAGTCGCGGAACCTCCTCTCGTTGTGCATGGGCCTCCTTTTATAGGGCAAGGGTCACCGACAGTGTCAACGTGAGGTAGAGGGGTAAAACGTAAAAGAGGTGGTAGTTGGAGCAGTCGGGAACAAAGGCAGCTCGATGCTTTCTACCTACTTTTGACAGAGGGGACAAGGGCATTAAATGCCCGTCGCCGTCGCCCAAAAGCTCCCGCCATTGCGTCTTCTTTCGCCACGGCGGCGGCCACCACCGTGGAGTGCCACCGCATTCTTCATGCAGCACTGCCACCCGCCACGCGTCTCTGGAGAAGGCCGGAGGCGACGCGTGGCAAATGAGCTGGAGTGCGGGCACGTAGCATAGCTCTCCCGGCAAGCACCTTGCCGGGCCTTGATCTTGCCGGGCCGGGCTTGTCGGGCTCTGTGACTTGCCGCCTCGGGTCCTCGCCGGCTGGCTGCGGCGCCGAGGCGTGTCTTCTGTGATGTGATCTTGGTCCTCCCGACGAGCTCCTCTCGCCGGGATCTGCAGGAGTAATGTAGCCTTGAGCACGAATGGCCTTCCGGCAAGCTCCTCTTGCCGGGTCTTGAGTTTCTATCTTATATACTTTGTTCTTGAACGGCTTGGTGTGGAGCGGAGATGGTCTCCGCAAGCATTTGATGGATCTGGTTGCGGGGGCTGGGCTGCCCGTGCACAAGTTGGGGTACCGAGGTACCCCTACCTTAGTACACCGGCAGAGCCCCGGCTGGGCCATACACGATGCCGAAGCTGTTGGGCCAGGCCCAAGACAAGGCACGGGCGCGCTGAAGCCTCTGGCGCGTCGAATCTGCTGCTTTGCATCTGTCGTCTCCCCTCCCGCAACGGCACGCGTTGATTGCGGCGTCGTGGGAGGAGTGGGCGGCGCATGCAGCCTTTAAGGCACCCACCCCGTGATCGTGGCGCAGAGCGGGGTCGCTTCACCTGCCGCTCCAGCTCTGCTTTTTACGCCACGCCCTCATGCATGGGGGTCGTGGCGGCGGTGGGAGACCGAGCCGTCACGGGCGGAGGGCGAGTCGGCCCGCTCCTCGGCCTCCTTGCTTCCTGATTGGTTGAGCGGGCGGTTGAGTCCCCACCCCGCCCCTTTAAATAGGGCGGAAGGGGTGCACAACGGCCATACTCATCCATTTCTTCCTTCGCCCTTCCCCGACAAGCTCCTCTTGCCGGGGTCTCCTCTCCCCGGCAAGCTTATCTTGCCGGGGGCTCCTTGACCTACCTCCTGAACTCCTGAACAGAGAAACAGGAGAGGGATCACGGGCACCTTATCTTTTCAGATTGTAAGCCCTCGGGCATTTAGCTGCATTTAAGAACTTGTAATCCTCTCTATCATGTTTTTCATCCTCTATGGACTTGTACTAAATTGAATGTTTTTAATGAAAAGAGGGAAGCTTGCGGATGAGTCTTTTACTTGATGCGTGCCTTGTGTGTTCTTACGCTTATCGGGAGCTTGCCGGCTTAACACGCTTAGCGACATCATGGACAGCCAGCCGGTGGTGTCACTCCGGCAAGCAACCTTGTCGGGCGATTCTGACGCCTATCTTGCCGAGCGAGCTCGGAAGCAAGATAGGTGCAGCGCACACTTGGGTTTGTTGAGCGGACTCGAAACAAACCAAGCACGCAACTGGGTCACGACTCGGTTCCTCCACGTACGGGTTTTTACAAGACACGATCGTTCAAAGACGCAGTCCCGCATCTCCCGGTCCATGAGAGGATGCATGATGAGGGATGAAAAACTTATCTGAAATCGCAGCCCCCGGCGACACTAGCTCGCCGGAGACGAATCTCGATGCTCGCAGCCCCCAGCGAGGCTGGCTCGCCGAAGAAGAACCTTGGCATCCGCAGCTCCCGGCGACCCTGACTCGCCGGGCCCCAGGCGCGGGTGCGATCTTTTGGTTCCTTCTTGTTGCTGCAATTTTAGCCATGAAAATAGCTGAGGTAGATATGCAATTGCTCAACGCACATGTATGTGTATGTGTATATAAATCTTGGCTAAGCAATGCGATGTCGGGCTTTGTCCTTCAGATGTTTGTACTCACGCTCTTGGGGAGCTTGCCGGGCGGACACGCTTAGTGACCGCGGGACAGCCCATTGGTGGCGTCGCCTCCGACAAGCAACCTTGTCGGGCGATTATGACGCTTAACTTGTCGAGCGTGGCTCGGAAGCAAGATAAGGTGCTGCAGCACACTTGTGTTTGTTGAGCGGACTCGGAAACAAAACAAGTGCGAATCGGGCCACGACTTGGCTCCTCTTGCGCCCAAGTCTCTCATACGGACGACGTTTCACGGCATGCCTCGCCACGTTATACCCTCGCCCTACACCCTTTGTGTGCTTTCACCCCACGCTTCTAGGTAACTTGCGGTGCTCAACACGCTTGCTGAGTGCGGAACGTCGGCAGCCCGCTTGGTGGTGTCGCCTCCGCAAGCAACCTTGCAGCGTCGGCCGCGACGCACTTAACTTGCCGAGCAGGCTCGAAGCGAACGAGGCGCTGGCTGGTCGCGGCTTACTCTTAACTCGTTGGCGTGTTGAAGCGAAGTAAGGGTGCGACCATCCACAAGCAGGCTCCTCGCGCCGGACAGTTTCGCGCACAAAGGACGAATGCGCGAGGGGTATAACATATAAAAGTATGAGATTAAAGAGTGCTCGCACGAAGGCTCGAGCGACTTAGCTTTTCTTTTCTTTGCGCTCGCTGGTGGAGCTCAATGGTGTGTCCATGGCGGTGGCGCGGCGCTCCGGGGAGGCGCGCTTGCCGGGACGAGCACCAAAGCTGTCCTCACCGGGCTTACCGCGCTCCGAGGAGGTACGCTTGTCGGGTGGAGCACGAGCCGTCCTTGCGGACTTAGAGCTCGATAAGCGCGTCTTTCGACGACATCGTAACGCTCAAGGATAGGCGCTTGCGGGCCGAGGGGAGCGGGAGCGAAGGTGCGAGGGGGATACACTCGGGTCCCTAACAATGTTAGGGGAGCGAAATCTGCCTCGACCTCTTTCGCTTTACTCATGCATGGACAGCAGCCAGGCGCCCCGCGAACCCCTCGTTGCTCTTGCCCGGTGGCGGATACCACCTTCTCGCGGTATGGCGCCGCTGGCCGCTATATCTTTGGAGTGGGCGCGATCTCACGGAGGCCAAGCGCGGTCCTCCGTCCTGCCCTTGATCCGGTGGCACCGCGGCGCCCTCGCCGGTGTCCACCTTCCATCGGCGTCTCCCCGCCGCCGTTGGCTCCGGTGGCGGCGTGGAAGACGGAGATGGGTCTGCGACCCTCGAAGCTCGTCTTGAGGCCATGACGCAGATTGTCGGCGAAGCCGCCGACGGCCGGAGAGGTTGACGAGTCTTTGGCGCTTGAACGCCGGATCGTTCGCACAACCTCGACGCCCTACCGGGCGCGCGAGAGATGTCGCGCCGATGGGTGGCGCGGCACCTATGGGGCCGGGGCCCTTCGTGTGTTGATGCGGGCGGAGGCTGCGCGGAGAGCGATCGAGGCGATGCACGCGGGATTTTACCCGGCCGGGCGCGATGGTCGCGTAAAACCCTACTGCTGCATTGTGTTGTATTTGATCTTGCTCAAGAATGCGAGCAAAACGGTGGAGTGGTGTGTGAAACCCTCGCGAGAGTAGCTAGTCGCCGAACCTCCTCTACGTTGTGCATGGGCCTCCTTTTATAGGGCAAGGGGTCACCGACAGGTGTCAACGTGAGGTAGAGGGGTAAAAACGTAAAAGAGGTGGTAGTTGGAACAAGGCGGGAACAAGTGCAGCTACGATGCTTTCTACCTACTTTTGACAGAGGGGACAAGGGCATTAAATGCCGTCGCCGTCCCCCCCAAAAGCTCCGCCATTGCGTCTTCTTTACGCCACGGCGGCGGCCACCACCGTGGAGTGCCACCGCATTCTTCATGCAGCACAGACCACCCGCCACGCGTCTCGGAGAAGGCCGGAGGCGACGCGTGGGCAAATGAGCTGGAGTCGCGGGCACGTAGCATAGCTCTCCCGGCAAGCACCTTGCCGGGCCTTGATCTTGCCGGGCCCGGGGCTTGTCGGACTCTGTGACTTGCCGCCTCGGGTCCTCGCCCGGCGCCAAGGCGCCGAGGCGTGTCTTCTGTGATGTGATCTTCGGTCCTCCCGACGAGCTCCTCTCGCCGGGATCTGCAGGAGTAATGTAGCCTTGAGCCTGGAATGGCCTTCCCGGCAAGCTCCTCTTGCCGGGGTCTTGAGTTTCTATCTTATATACTTTGTTCTTGAACGGCTTGGTGTGGAGCGGAGATGGTCTCCGGCAAGCATTTGATGGATCTGGTTGCGGGGAGCTGGGGCTGCCCGTGCACAAGTTGGGGTACTGAGGTACCCCTACCTTAGTACACCGACAAGTAGCTAGTGGTGAACGGTAACAACTCCACTTGTTAATGTTTCTATTACATCAGTAGCTTGCGGTGAACAATAATAACTTATGGTTTATGTTGTGGCTTGGTGCAATGTAATCTTGTGGTACTTCCATGATTCTGCCGGCTGATTTTATATCTTATTGTATTCTTTATATTATAGCTGTCTCCCATGATTCTGCTCGTATCCAACCATTATGTTTGCTTTCTTTCAGTTTCATTTTCCTTGACTTTGTTGTTTAATGTATCTGCCTGCAGATAGGCTGGGATGATTCTGCACCAAGTCGGTCTTGTTGGGCACGATCCTGTTATGGAGAAGCTTAAGATTTCTGACACCATTGCTCCTATGTTCTCCGGAGATGTTGGCATGGCTGACCTATTGGTGGGACCAGATTGTGTCTGCTTCTGCCGGTGCAGGAGCTTCTTCCCCTGCACCTCTGTTGTCCGCATGTCTAGTTGATTGATTCTGCTCGCTTCCTGCTGAATCGTTCAGACTTTGTAGCGCTCATGAGTCTTTTATGTTGCGCCTATGCTTGATCTATGAAGTGATACATCTGAAATTTCCTACATATCTTAGTTGTTGGGCCTAGTATTTGCTGGTCCGTTCTTGTGCATTGGTTCTGCTCTGAGAGTCTATTTGTTGCTTGCAATACTACTATTGATTTAACTAGATTTTGTAGCTTGTTGTCAAAACTTCAAACGACCTGAACTTGCGCAACGGTTCTAGTCCGAAAATCATCTGTATTCACAATGATATGTTAGCTTGTAGTCAAACTTGATCATGAGTCTGTTAGCATGTAGTCAAACTTGAATATGAATTTGTATAGCTCTTTATTGTTCTAAACAGACTGTATAGCTCTTTATTGTTCTCCACTTATTTGTACAACCAATGATGCTTACTTAACTGTATAGCTCTTTATGTTTCTTTTCCAGGTATTCTATTTGTGCTCCACCCGAAATCCATTTTGCACTGCCAAGTTCTTGAAATGAAGCGCTCACTGCTCGACCATTTCTTTACTGAACTGGGAGCAACAGAGGCAAGATATTTGAAACAAGCTAAAGTCCTTTTGATTCTTGATTTCTAGCATACGCATGCAACCTGATTGGTGTAGATATGATGTAGGTTCAGTGCTTACTATTTTTTGATTTGATGCATGTTACCTTCGTTTCTGTCTATGCCTTCTTTAGTGTTTTGCCAGCTAACTAGTCTATTGGTCGTTTTGAAATATGAAGATGCTGCATGTAAGCACTATTGCTGGCAATTTGGCACATCATATTAGTCTTATCCCATGTTTTGTCACTAGCATACACTACAATCCCTTGTCCTGTCACTAGCATACACTACAGTTTTATTAAAAGGGGGCATATCATTTGCTCTATATAACAGGTTGATTTTATACTGATATGAACTTCTGACGATATTACATTGTAGTGTTTTCGCATGTTGTTGTATCACTAGTTTCATGTTACCTTCTCATTTGAACCTATTACTTGTTTTTGTTTTTATCCTTGATTAGTATCAATTGTTGTATTGTAGACTTAAAATTGTGGTGGTTCCTCCTTTACAGAAGCTCAAGTGTGAAGTCGTGAAGTGTGTAGCAAGTGTGAAGCCGTGAACTGTGAAGCCAAGTGTGAAGCCGTGAAGTCCAACTCATTGTAGCATATCTGTGTTGTAAAGATTGTAATACATTTATTTAGTGGTATATTTGATGAATTTTATGCGTTCTTTGTTCTATTTGAAATATTGATTATGTATGTGATTTGAAAACTTGTGGAATGGAAACTTGTCGGTGGAGGCCACTTATGAAAATAATTTGTCAAATTTGTATATTTCTGACATGTGGGACCAATTTGAGAGATGAACATGACAAAGTTGGACCCATCTGACTAGTGGGACCAGCTTGAATATATAATAGTTGAAAATAGAAAATCAAAATAGAAAATCAGTAGACTAAAAGGCCATGGCCCAAAAATAAAAAGGCTGCAATGTTGGGCTTGGTCCATGAAGCTGACAAAAAATTCATAGGGAAAAAATATAAATGGGCTGAATTAATGGGCTCGGCCCATATAAACACCGAATTGGACCGGGCTGAATCTTGTGCCACATTAGCTTGCCAAGCTGGATGCCTACGTGGCCTGGGGAGGTTGCTAGTGACCAAAACGCCACAAGAATATTTTGGTCAATGGCGTCTTTGACCATTCGGAAGAAAGGTCACTATAGTCAGTTTACGACCGCCAGCTTTTGACCTTATTTTTTTGGTCACAAAAAGGTCGTAAATGGAAATTTGTGACCTTTCAGTGACCAATAGTGGTGGTCACAAGTTGACATATTTCTTGTAGTGCAACCAGGCCAAAACATGCGCCGCTAGCCTTCTCGATCCAAATAACGAGCTAGTGTCCACAATGCATAGAGATGCTCATGTGACAGGTTTGCTAGCACTTGTGAATGACGCCGGATCTCGGTGTGCAATATGTGTAGCCACCTGTCTCTTTGGCATGCCTGGCATACCGATGGGAGGGACTCGTCGAAGGTCCAGCGAACTATGGTGGGGTCAATGTTGGATGTATGGTGTGGGTCAACCTGGCTAATGGTGCATGGTTTGAGTTTAGGTGGCTAGGTGTGCATGGCTGGGGGGCTAGATGGCTAATGAATGCGCATGCGTTATCTGTACATTGTTAAGGTTGAACGGTGGTTGTCTACGTGGCCATGTGTGCATGCATGGTGTGGGTCAAGTTTGCGTGCGGCGCACCAGACGTGCCTTGGTGGCTAGGGCCCACAACTTGCATCACAGAGTTCTGAAGCAGATGAAGGGGCGGTCCCCGGTCTCCATCTCGTTTACACAAAACCTATGTGAAGGCTTATGCATGCCACTCTCGATGTTCGACCACACCCACACTGCGAATGGTTCCAAGAAATTTTGATCCCTCATGAATTTGCACGGATTATAGCTGCGACAGACGACACCCAACATTTTTTCCCTTAACAACGGCTCTGAGGCGGCCCTTCCCATTGGTCACACATGGCACATATATGGACCAGAGCTTAGCATGGAACTATCACCCCCAATCCCGGATGTGATTTCATGTGGCCGCGGTATAGATCCTGAATTTTCGAGGATACTACCCTAGAAATGCGGCAAATGTCCCGAATATGGCATGCGCGGGCTTCGAGAAAGGCCGCTACCTTGCATGTGCTTTTGGATTGTTCTCGTTGACCCGAGAGAAAGCATCAACGAAAATAGAGGAGCAGGCCCGCATTCGTTGTGCAAACTGGATGCGTTACCTCAAGGTAGCTAGATCCAAACCATGCACCCCCGCCGTCTAGACCCACGTGGTGCACCACTTAGGCACTATACCCACACCACTTACGCCGGCCCCCAAGCCAACCATTCCCCATGTAGACTCATATGTCGCAGCCCGCAAAATAGCTTAGCACAGGACTTTCACCCCGATTTCCACAACATGCACCACTACACGTAAGTGTCCACAAAATGGACTATCGCATTATCAGCATTTTTTCCCAAAACAAGTAAGTTGTTTTTAAATTACTTGAAAATAGCAAGGTTTCTATTAAATTATAATTTCATTAATTACAGATTATGACGTGCATTTTTTGTCCCTCAAAAAGGGGTGCATTCCTTTTTGTAAACCCACTACTTCCTTTCCCTCGAAAAAACGAATCCTTCTTCACCCTCTCACGTTCATGTTCATGGTGGCCTCACCCTATAATCTAGGAGTGGTCGATCCAATCTCCCCACGGGGGACAACTTCCATGCACTATCTATCTTGGTTGGTTGCAACCATCTCACCATCACGGTTTATTATGGGAAAATCACATTATTTTGTTTTTCCTTCCAAAGATATGTGGCAAAAAACATGGAACAAAAATTGTAGAAGGCATGGTGGGATACGTGCACATGCTGTCTTTTTGTATTACAAGTGCACTTGTTGGCAAATTGCATGTGCATGTGTCATGTTTCATTTTTTTATTGAAAATTATGTTGTACGCCTTTACATAGACTCTTAAATTATTGTTTTTGTATGTTAATAATTCCTAAATATTGAAATTCAGCATGCACATAACACATGGCATCCAAGCTTCGTCAGCGACCGCTTGGATTTGTCTGGTATATGCCCGCTGTCTGGTATTGGGCAGGGGAATGTGGATCCATGCGATGCCATGCGTTTCATCTGGACCCATGTCATGCACCCCCAGCCAATCGGGCCGACATCATGTGCCGCTAGGATTCTTGATCCTAACCATGTGCTAGTGTCCACCATGGGTAGAGATGCTCAGGTGCACAGGTTTGCTGGCACTAGTGAATGACGTCGTATCTCGGTGTGCAATATGTGTAGTCACGTGTTGCTTTGACATACCTGGCATGCCGAGGGAAGGGACTTGTGTCGGAGGTCCAACGAACCGAGGTGGGGTCAGTAGTGGATGGATGGTGTGGGTAAACCTGGCAAACGGTGCACGGTTTGAGTGAAGCTGGCTAGGTGTGCATGGCTGGGGGCTAGATGGCTAATGAGTGCGCATGCATCTTGTGTACATTGTCAAGGTTGACCGGTGGGTGTCTACTTGGCCACACGTGCATGCATGGTGTGGGTCCAGTTGGCGTGCGGCGCACGGGGCGGGCCTTGGTTGCTAGGGTCCACATCTTGCAAAGCCTGAGTTCAAGCGAGATGAAGGGCTTGCCCTTTTACAATCGTTCGTAGGCTGACTTCGTTTCCTCTCAATGGACAATGGCTCCAAGGCAGCCCTTCTCTTTGGTGGCACATGGCCCATATATATGGACCAAATAGCTTAGCATGTGATTGTTACCCCATTCCCTGCTATGATTTCATGTGGCCGCGGTATAGATCATGAATTCCCGATGATACTACCCTAGAAATGCGGCAAATGTCACGAATATGGCATGCATGACCCAAGAAAGGCAGGGACCTAGGATATGCATTTGTATTGTTCTCCGTTGACCCGAGAGAAAGCACCGATGAAAACGGAGGAACGGGCCCGCACTCAGTGCGCAAACCGGACGCGTTACCGCAAGGTAGCTAGATCCAAACCATGCACCCCCGCCGTCTAGACTCATGTGGCGCACCACTTACGCACAGAACCACACCACTTACACCGCCCCCCAAGCCAAGCATTCCCCCCAGGTAGACTCATATGTCGCACACCACAAAATAGAATTATGACAAGACTTTCACCCCCGATTCACGAGGTTACTACCTTGTGCACCCCTAGCCAGCATGATACACTGCATGCACCTAGATCTACATGGGCCCACAACATGCACCACTACACGTACGTGTCCACAAAACGAACTAACCCATAATCAATTTTTTTGCCAAAACAATTTAGTTATTTTTATAATGGCTTGGAAATAGCAAGGTTTCTGTTAAATAATAATTTCCTTAATTACAATAATGTCCATTTTGTAACCACACAAAATTCCTACCTTCCCTCGAAAAAAAGAATTCTTCTCTCACCATCACAATGGCCTCACCCTATAATCTAGGAGTCGACCCAATCTCCCCACGGGGGTCAAGTTGCACGTAGTAGATATTTTTGGTTGGTTGCAAATTTCTCTCCAAAACGGTTTATTATGAGAAACTCAACTTATATTTTTTTCCTTCCAAAGGCATGTGGCGACAAAAGCATGGAACAAAATCGTAGGAGGCACAGTTGGATACGTGCACATGCTGTCTTTTTCTACTACAACTGGACTTGTTGGCAAACTGCATGTGCACGTGTCATGTTTCAATTTATCTTGAAAATTATGTTGTACACATTTACATAGGTGATTGAATTATTGTTTTCATATGTTAATAATCCCTAAATATTGACCACGTGAAACATGTGGTAAGCAATCCAAACAATTCAAAAAAATCCCTAAATATTGAATTTGAGCATGCACCTAGAAATTATTAGTCATAGAACCAACATCTCTTTCGTAGAGATTAAGGTACTTCCACATTAAATATAATACTACAAATTCAAAGGATCAACTTAATACATGAACAACACATAGGGATGTAGCCCAGGAATCCAACGAGTAGAGAGAAAAGGAGGAACAAAAGCTGGAAGAAGAAGGATCAGCCAGCAGCAGCGCCATTAGCCTCCTAGCCTCACAACTCAGGTCTCTAGCCTTGTGAACTCTAGTCTTTTTCTTGCGAAACACAAATGGCAAAGTTGTTGTTACAGGATAGGACTTAGTGAAAATTACAGTTATGCTGAAACAGTTATAATGACTAGCAGTGTTGACATGATGGTTACAACAAGAAAACAAAACCAAGCTCACAAGTTGCAACTTACTTTTAACATCAAACAATTATATTAACATGGCCACTTTTGAGCAAGATTTTACCATGCAACATAAACTTGTCATAGCAACAAAAGGCATGGCATGAAAGTATTGACAACATAATGCAAATAATTTTTAGGAAGCATGGCCATAGGAGTTTTATTTTTAGTGGCAACCTTCAAGCAAAGTTGCATAGTTTTATAATAGAAAGGGCTGCTGTTATTGGTAGAGGCACACTGAGGTTGGCTAGCCATCGAGGATGACCAGTGGGCCAGGGGCCACATGATTGGGAGCATTTGTGTGTGTGTGACTGACGTGGGACCCGGATGTCAGTGGCTTACTATGAAAACAAAAGGGGGGGTTGTAGTTTAGTGGGAACCATCAAGCAAATTCGCAAAGTTTTATAGCCGACAGATTTATACTTGCTGAGATGCACAGAGTAAAATGATGGCATGTTGGAGGCAATAAATATGCTACATGGATTGTCAAGGCATCTAATTGCACAGAATGCTAGTACAAATCATGGAGAACAAGACACACAACATGAGCATCTCCATATATAGGAGCTGGTAGCTCTACCAAAAAGCAATCAACAACTCAAAAAAAGGTTCAAATATAGTATCAAACTGTCGGAGTAATGGGCCACGGGTAGCCTAACCCGAGTCCTTGAGCCTTTCAAGACTTTGGGCCGGCTTCGCCCCACTAGGCTCCAGAATGGAGTGCCGCCTTCCGGTGGCCGGCTGGCTCAACGACCGGCTGCCCGAAGATGGCCGAGCACCAGCAGACGGCACCAAGACGGGCCGACTCCTAGCGGACGGCCTTTGTAGAGGCCGGCTTCTAGCAGGCGGCCACCTGGCGCCCTCAGAGTCTGTGCCCCTCATCAAGAGGACAAGACAGGGTGAAGCTACAGTGTAGTCCCTCACCCTGAATCCCGGGCTTGGCGTGGCCATAGTGTCCCGTACAGGCGGAGATCTCCGCACGACGCGGCACTGTTGCCACTCCCCCTTGACGTAATTCCAGGTAGGCAAAGTCCTGTTCCCACGATGGCCTGTCGGTACGGCCTGCAGGCCGCAGGCCCTACCAGGAAGTGAGAGTCCGGAAGGCGGCGGAAGCCAGACCAGCCGGACCTAAGCGAGGCTAGCTTCCAGCAGGCGGCCCGTTCCTCCCTCGGGGCCCGTGCACCATTAACCATATAAGGCGTGGTGTGGCTACAGAGATCTCCCACGGTGGCGGGGTCAGAGCCACACTCCCTTGACCAAACCTGCGTCATTGGCATCATAGCTACAAATGATCGACCACCAACCGACCCCAACAAGGCGGAAGCGACCTGTCGGCTCCGTACCCGACCAGTCGGAGGGGCCCACGAGGCGGCGGGCCCCAGCTGTCGGTGGAGAAGCCGGCGTCCAGAGACACTGACGGCAGGGTCCTACACCCGGCCTAGTTACCATTGTACCCCTAGGGGGTAGGACTATATAAACCCCCCAGGGCACCCATGCAAAGGGTTCCCAACCTGTTAGAACTAGCCTCACACCTAGAGGAAGAAGAGAGCTAGCCCTGCCTCCTTCCACCTCTAGCATACAGCTCGAGGAGCGCCATTGTACTCACTAGTGCCTTAGTGATCATGCGGAGACCCCGCAGAGCAGGACTAGGGGTGTTATCTCCTAGGAGAGCCCCGAACCTGGGTAAAGTGCGTCGGCGTTCGTGTCTACGCCTCATCCCGCTTCCAGGCACCGGTGACATTCTACTCGCTCCCACCATGATAAGCCATCCTTTGGCATATGTCGCACCCAACCCCCGACATTTGGCACCCACTGTGAGGCGAGGTGCACCGTCATCCGGAGACCTGCTCTAGATGGGAACCTTGTTCCTTCCTGGAGAGCGCAGCCAGCCCAGCACGCCCGACGGCGTCAGCCTCAACGGACTGCACGACGTGGAGATCGCCTGCGCAGCAAGCTGCCTCGCCAACCTTGTTGGTGAGATCCGCCTCTCGGACGAGCCGGTGTCTGACGCGGGCACCGACTGCCCTGAGAGCCGCCTCGTCAGCCTCCTCGACCAGCTCCACGTCGCCAGTGAGCCTGCTGTGGACTTGGAGTCTGTTGGCTCCACCGACCCAATGATCGTCGACTCCGACACGGCGTCACTTGACGCGTTCCCCACCAACGTGGTGGTCTACGACGAGCCGCCTCCTCGCGAGCACAGCCGCAGGAGCACCGTCTTGGAGGTGCTTGTTATCAACAGTGGTGAGCACTCGGACGGAGGCGTTCAAGACCCACTCAATGCGGCGCTGCGAGACTTGTCAGCGCCTATCCCGGAAGACGCATACGCTGAGATGCTGGAAGCACGCCGCATCTAGCTCGTCAAAAGCGCCAACCGATTGGCCAGCATGCGACGCCTCTCGGAAGCCTACCGGCGCGAGATGGACCGAGCCGTCGGCGGCACGCCAGCTCCTGAGGGGCCTAGCCGCATCTGCTCGATCCGGCGGCGTGGCGCGACCATCGCCAGCATGTTCGGGATGGATCGTCCCGTCTACGCCACGCCTGCAGAGAACATACGAGCTGCCCAAGCGGTGACAGACAAGCTGGACAAGTATGAGGGCGACAAGCATCGCCACATGATGGAGCGCGTCCAGCAGCTCCTTGACACGGCCGCCGAGCAGCATGAAGCCGGCTGCAGCACCGAAGCGCCCGTTCGGCGGAACGATGAACCGCTCCTTTGCCACTATCACGCCGCAACATCTCGAATGCCGACTGGTGGCGTCCGCGGTAGAAGAGGCAATGAGCCGGCTGCCAGCCGTAGTCGGACTCACCTCTCCATCGAGCGTGACGCAGACGGCCGCCCCCGAGTTGTGGAGCGGCAAGGCGACCCGCCTCCCCCTCCGCCTCGCGTAGAAAGGCATCCCACTCCGCCGCCCGTCACGCACCCGACACTCGGCGACCGCCTTGGCCGCGGAGAAGGAGTCGGAGAACGACGCCCACCATCGAATCGACCACCTCAATCGTTCCTTGGCGCTACAAGAAGAATACGCGTTGGGCCCGCCCTGTTTTGGCCCGCGAATCCGAGATGAGCCTTTCTCTCGAGGGTTCAAGCTCCCAAGAGATACACCCAAGTACACCGGCTCCGTAAAGCCGGAGGACTGGCTGGTCGACTACTCCACGACCGTCCGCATAGCGAACGGCAACAAGCGTGTTGTTGTGAAGTACGTCCCGCTCATGCTCTAGGGCACAACCCAAACGTGGTTTAACAACCTGAAGCCCCGCAGCATCAACAACCGGATCGATTTCACCGAAGCCTTCACCTGCAACTTCACTAGCACGTACAGGCGGCCTCCCAAGCCCCGTCAGCTCTCCTTGTGCGTCCAAGGGCCCAACGAATCGACTCGCAACTATCTCACGCGCTGGGCCGAGCTGCGCAACTCCCGCGAAGGCGTGCATGAGGTGCATGCCATCGAATACTTCACCGCCGGGTGCCGAGAAGGCACCCTTCTCAAGCACCGGCTTCTCTTCAACGAGCCGACGACTCTCGACAAACTACTGATCATTGCTGACAAATACACCACGGCCGACTCCTCCATGAAGGTGGAGATCCAAGTCAGCGCAACCGGCAAGGTAGCTCCTCAAGCTCCCCGGACTTCGGTTGGTGACTCCAGTCGGTGACAGCAACCAAGCGACAACAAGCACAAGGCCATGCAGCCGGTTTCCACCAGCCGGCAGGTGGCGACAGTCGAGGACCAGCAGCTGGAATGGCAGCCACCGCCCAAGTGTCAGAAAGGCGGCAAGCCCAATTGGTTGCCCGCTTTCTCGTACGAGCAGACCCTTGATGCCCCTGCAAGTTCCATAGTGGTGCGAAGCCGTCCAACCACACCACTCGGAAGTGCCATTGGATCACCAGAATCGCCAAGTGAGATGGACTCCTGCCTCCTCCACCTGCCGGCCCGCCGCCTCTTCCGCCCCAACAGCCGGCAGTTCGGCCAGTCGGCGCCATACAAGATGAGTATCTAGAGGAGCACGGAGCCTACGTTGTGTTCACCAATGTGACCGACGACAGGCGTAGCAGACGGCTGCAGCAGCAAGAAGTACATGAAGTGGCATCAGATACCCCAGAGTTCATGCACTGGTCTGAGAATCCCATCAGTTGGAGCAGGGCTGACCATCCGGAGGTGATGCCCTCCCCTGGTTCTTATGCCCTGGTCTTAGATGCCACCTTTGCAACTGAGAGGCGGGCAACTTGTTTCTCCCGAGTCCTGATAGGTGGCGGCAGCAGCATCAACATCCTGTACCGTGACACAATGGAGAAATTGAATCAAGCCGAAGCAGCTTCACCCCAGTCGGAATGTATTCCACGGCATAGTTCGTGGCCTTTCCTGCTCACCAATCGGCAAGACCCAGATTGACGTTCTCTTTGGAGACAAAGATCATTTCCGCCGAGAGCCAGTCTGGTTTGAGGTGGTGGACCTTGAGAGCCCCTACCATGCGCTACTTGGCCGGCCTGCTCTGGCCAAGTTCATGGTGGTCCCCCACTATGCTTACCTCAAGATGAAGATGCCGACTACCAAGGGAATCCTGACCATAGTCGGAGACTACAAGAAGTCATCCGCCTGCACTACGGACAGCAGCTGGCTGGCCGAGTCTCGGGTGATCGCAGCCGAAAAGCGGCTCCTTGACCGGGTTGTGGCGATGGCAGGCAAGCAGCCGGAAATGTCACCCAATCCCAAGGAGTCGGAAGTTGAGGGCTTGTTCAAGCCGGCAAAGGAAACAAAGAAGATACCCTTGGACCCAGAGCACCCGGAGAGGCACGCTGTCATAGGTGCAAACCTTGACAGCAAATAGGAAAGTGAGCTCGTCGATTCCTCCGTGAGAATCTGGACATCTTTGCATGATCTCCCAAAGACATGCCGGGTGTTCCAACGGATTTCGCCGAGCACAAGCTACATGTCGGACTTGACGCTAAGCCGGTCAGGTAGCCCTTGCGCCGCCTGTCAGAAGAAAAGAGAAGAGTGGTTGGATAAGAAATAGCCCAGCTTCTAGCAGCCAGCTTTATCATGGAAGTATTGTTCCTAGAATGGTTGGCCAACCCAGTTCTTGTGCTGAAGAAGAATAAGCAGTGGCGCATGTGTACTGATTATAGCAGCTGTTGGTGTCAAAACCGGCGGATCTCGGGTAGGGGGTCCCAAACTGTGCGTCTAGGCGGATGGTAACAGGAGACAAGGAACACGATGTTTTACCCAGGTTCGGGCCCTCTTGATGGAGGTAAAACCCTACGTCCTGCTTGATTAATATTGATGATATGGGTAGTACAAGAGTGGATCTACCACGAGATCAAGGAGGCTAAACCCTAGAAGCTAGCCTACGGTATGATTGTTGTAATGAATGTTGTGTCCTACGGACTAAGCCCTCCGGTTTATATGGACACCGGAGAGGGCTAGGGTTACACAGAGTCGGTTACAATGGTAGGAGATCTACATATCCGTATCGCCAAGCTTGCCTTCCACGCCAAGGAAAGTCCCATCCGGACACAGGACGGAGTCTTAAATCTTGTATCTTCGCAGTCTTGGAGTCCGGCGGACGATGATAGTCCGGCTGTCCGGACACCCCCTAGTCCAGGACTCCCTCGGTAGCCCCTGAACCAGGCTTCAATGACGATAAGTCCGGCGCGCATAATGTTCGGCATTGCAAGGCGGGTTCCTCCCTTGAATAATCCAGAGAAGATTGTGAACACCAGAATAGTGTCCGGCTCTGCAAAGTAAATTCCACGTTCCACCGTAGAGAGAATAATATATACACAAGTTCAATCTGCTGACGTATTTTGCGGCATGACGTCACACCACTACCAAGCCTTTACTTGAATCGTTTTTTATTATACCGTCTCAGCGTGTTTAGCGACGCGGTTTCGTTGGCACGTCTTGTCGAAGCAGAGATCGTGTTCCCCTTATTCCGGGATTCCCATCAATGCGGACGTGGGTAACCCAACCGCGCCCGTCGCCACGCCTCCTCTATCGAAGGCGAGTCCCCAACGGTCACGGAGATGGCTCTTGGTATTCTCCCTCTTTATAATAGGACCAAGGCTCGCTCATTTTCTTCAATCTTCCACCGAATCTTCTCCTCGCTCCAAGTTCCAACACCCGAGCCCCAGTTGGCGCTTGGACCTTCAACAATGTCGGTTCCGACCTTCGGGGCGGTGGATGCCCTCCTCCGTTACGGAGGTGGGCGTGCTAAAGCTGCGAGAAGCCAAGTACATCCCCACTGATTTCGCATAGGTTGCCCGCCAAGGGCAGGCCATCCCACCCCAGCCCGGCGAGTATGTCGTCTTTGTATCCCACCTCCGTCGGGTTTAGGCTTCCAGCGGATCCTTTTGTGAGAGGGCTCATGTTTTACTATGGGTTGGAATTCCACGACTTGGCTCGAGTCCATCCTCCATATCTCCGCATTCATCGTCGTTTTGAAGCCTTCCTTCGCGTCACCCCCACTTCGCCTGTGGCTGAAGACCTTCAATGTGGGCGAAGATGATCGGGGCGTCAAGCGAGTCTTGGCGGGCGGCCGTAAGCAAGAGGGCCGACGCCCCGTGGCCCGAGGGCTCCTTCCAAGAGGAGCTCGGCTTGGGCAACAGGAGTGGTTCTATATCACCGTTCCAAGGGGCAGCAGGCAGAAGCCGCCGCCTCCATTCCGCTCGGGACCTCCACAATGGTTGATGCCGTGGGTCAACCAATGGCTCAATTGGGGGCCGTCAAAAGACGTGCCCCTATTGCAGGGCCGGATTCGAGACCTCCAAACGAGGGAGATCGATCTGGTCGTAGTGGTGCAGGTCATGCTAATTAGGCGTCTCTTGCCCTGCAAACGCTGTCCTATCCGGCTATGGGAGTTTAATCCGGAGGGACCACGGATTCTCCAACACTTCATGGGTGCGACACCCTTGGAGATGTACAAGTTGTTCTTCGGATCACAGGAGGTGTGTCCGGAATTGACCGAGAATGCCGGCCTAAGCTGCAATCGCCCGGATACTCAAGTAAGTAGCTTAGTGTTCGGACGTACCATTTGTTTGCCTTTCTATGATTCACCCTTTAACCCATTATCCTTCAACAGGAGTGGATAGCGCAAGCAAAGCTGATACAGTGTCCGGCCCCCCTCCAAGAGACCGCGCCGGAGCCCGTGCTGGTCAGAATGTTGGAGGTTGCGCCTTCAGAAGAAGGCGAAGGGAAAACAGAGGAGCTACCGCCTGCCCAGAGGCGCTTGAAGAAGGGGATCGAGAATCCCTCCCTCCAGGGGGAGAAGAGGACCGCCTCAAAACCGGAGGCAAAAGCCCCTAAGCGGGGGAAGAAATCTTCACCAGAGGGTCCTGCGTCCGGGGAGGCCCCGGCCGCATAGTCTTCTCTAAAGAATCAGCCCTCCAGCGAGCCGTGAGTAAAAGGGAGTTTGTTAATAAGAAACATCCCTATTTGTGCTTCGAGGATAACGAAATTTTTACCTTGTAGTTCGGACTGCGACTTTCTCGAGATGAGCTCGTCTTGAGGATCTTCGTCCGGAGATGATGGAGGCGAGATGCCTCCGTCTGCTTTCTGCGCCGTCGGGTAGGGCGGACGAGCTGAAGTGTCGTCACGGAGGTATCCCGAGCCGCGAGCGAAGAGTTCGGCGCCGACTAGTGTTCGGCCGGGGGAGCTGAAGGATCTTCTTGAGAGGGCGTCCATCTCAGAAGACCACCGTGCCTTGATGAGTACGGTGATTGGAAGGATTTCGTCCGCGGAAAGCGGATTGCATAATGCCGTCAGGAGTTTGCTGGCGGGTTTTGAGGTACGTAAAAACGACGCGCCTTTTTTAACAGTTTTGCACATGAAAGTGCGTCCTGTATAGATAGTAGCTCCTGAGACTCGGTAGGTTGTCGAAAGCGACAGCGTGCCGAGGATCAAAATCGCAGGTATTGAGAGTCGCCTTTCCTATACAGGTGGCGGATAGCCGGGGCTAGCGGACTGATGGAGTTGCCGAATGTCACGCGCAACTCAATGTGGCGGATCTTGAACATCGTGCTAGTCGACAAGTGACTTGACGAGTCGCAAGGTAAATTAATTCTCCGCAATCACCTATTTAAGGAGCTAAAGCCCACCTCTTACAATATTTATGCTTGCGCAGATGGTGCTGCTGCTGTGGAAAGCCTTGGGCGAACTTGCTCAAGCCAAGGAGCAAGCGGAAGGAGTGATCTGGCTGCCTCGAGGCGGCCGAGGAGTTAAAGCGAAAGGGCTGCACACCGCCCTAGCGGGAAGAGATGGCTGGATTGGCCGTGAAATTGAAGGATGCTACCGACCGCAATGAGGCTCTTGAAAAGGCGCCCTATCGGGCGAGAAGACACAGGGAAGGCCACCGCCCGAAGCCAAGGATGCCCGTTCATAATCACGGGCTATGAAGGAGGAGCTGCGTCGGGCGGGGACATTGTGGCTGGCAAGCCTTTTACATTACGCCGCGAGTTTCTGGATCAAAGTATGCCCAGCTTGGCGGCCAATGGGGTCCGGAGGATCCATATATGGACTTAGCGGCAAGTGCGGCGGATGCCGTTGTGCACTTCCGAAGTCAGAAGGATCACAAGACAGAAGAGCTATTTTGGTCTCAATTCCATAGTCCGGATCGTTCACTTCCGCTGACCGATCGGTTGGCCGAATGGGCTGAGCTGAATAGGTTGTCCGGACTTGCCATGACGGATACCGTGACTCATGTCTGGCCGGAAAGGCCCAAGCCGACGAGCTATTTTGGCTTATTGCAGGAGTTTTTAGGGTGGTGCCGCATATCAAGGAGATGAAGCGGTCGGCCTGCATAGAGGGTGCGTGAATGGCCCTTGCCTGTGTGAAGACACATTGGACAGAGATGGATGCCACCGCTGTTGCAACCTAGGGCTCGGACGAAAGCCGATTACCCACCGAGCACTATTTTGGGGAAGTTATGCGTGGTGCTCGTGTAATAGAGTCGCAGTGCTCGAAAAATGTCACGTTCAAATGAACGTTTTATCTTGTAAAACAACGGTTATGATGTAATCGCTTTTTATACTTGTGCGTTCCAAGTATTGAAATATCTCCTATGCGACCGTTTATGTATACGTATGTATAACTTTGAAAGATGGCGAGTCTTGACTTCAGCCCCCACGCACAAGGTGCGGGGTGTTCATAAAAATAGCGCATTTTACATAATCCGACATCTTGGTCTGTTGAGGAGGTGGTAGCGTAGCAAGCGAGGCAACCGGACTATGATGCTTTATCACTTTCACTTATCCATTGGAGTTGAGGGTGGGGCTATGATATAGCCCACAGGGCACCGCGCTCTCTGAATTGGGCGCGTGTGTGCTGACCGAAGCAGTCCTTCATCTAAGCGGAGAATTCTAAACATTCCGGTGGTCGATCGAGTGGTTGACCAGGTCTCGTTGTATCATGACATCGGTTTTGGCTTTCTCTCTTGAGGTGCTCGCCCGGCGAACTGGGGCTGTCGCAGATAGTTCTCATGGTGCGCGTTAGCGATGATCTGGAGCGTAAGGCAGCAAAACACAGGAGCCGGGCAAACCCAACATTTGACCAAAGACATGATTCGGAGCTGATGCATATAAAGCCTAACTCGAGACGCGGAACACTCCCTAAGGTGTTCGGTCTTTATAATAATGGGCAGAACAATGCCCTAAGCCCCTAGTGTCCAGGTACAGGCAAGGTCCTCTGACGCGGCCGATGCCAAAACGTCAGGCTCCACTCTGGTTATAATGAGAAACCAGGGGATTGTAGCAACAAGAGACAGTAAAAAAGGTTTACGCAGGGTCTTAATCTGAAAAGAATCCTTGCGACGGGTCCCTACTACGTCTCGCTGTGTGTCCATTGTCTTTGTTATCACGGGCGGTGTGCACAATGTTCATCTGTAAAAAGAGAGGAACTTAGTTTGAAAGGAAGTCGTGCGAAAGAAAAAGTATATGAAAAATATTAATAAGTAAAGCGGAGTCTATATTAGCTCATTGTTGCTTATACGCACAACCCCTTGTGAAGGGGTGTGCGGCTAGGTAGCCCCTAGCTTATTTATGCCGAACTCGTCTAGCCGTGTCCGGGGTCTTTAAATGACCCTCGCAATGAAATGATGCCATGTGGACTGGGCATTTTAAGTGTAAGAGACGCGTAATGTGGTATGGCATTGAAGCGGATAAAAGCTTCACGTCCCAATAGTGCTTGATAGCTACTTTTGAATGGGACTACATGAAAGATTAGTTTTTCGCGTCGGGAGTTGTTTGGTGACCCGAACACAACTTCTAGTAATAAGGAGCCTGTGCACTTGGTGTAAGGGCCTGGCGTCACTCCTTTAAAGGAAGTGTGGCTATGTCGAATTTTAGTAAGGTCTATCCCCAACTTGCGGATTGTGTTTGGATATAGCAGGTTTAAATCGCTGCCTCCGTCCATCAGGACTTTTGTAAATTGTAGTCCGTCGATTATAGGATCCAATATCAGAGCAGTCCATCCTGCATTTTGAACACTTTTGGAATAGTCCAGGTGGTCAAAAGTGATTGGTTTTGACATCCAATCTCGAGGTTCCGCTGGGGTGGACCGTGCGAGACCCATCTTAGCGGGTGCCGCATTGTTTTTCCGTATTATCACATGAACTGAGTTTACTGTTTTGACTTCTTGTGGGAAAGTCTTTTGTTTTCCGGTGCTCTGCTGGTGGGGTTTATCATCATCCTCGCTTGATGCGTCGAGCCCCTTGTGTTCGGCGTTGAGTCGGCCAGACTGTTTGAAAACCCAACAATTTCGGTGGGTGTGGTTTGCAGGCCTTCCGGGGGTACTGTGGATTTGACATATCCGATCCAAAATTTTATTTAAGTTGGATAGCTCGTCACTATTATATTTAAGAGGCAGTGTTTTGTTGTTTGGCTGCGAGCTTTTGAATCCGGCGTTGACCGCCGTGTTCTTTGGGCTTTTTTCTTTATTCCGGCGCTGATCCTTTCTGCGCCGTGATTTTCCGTTTCCATCTCTAATCTCGGATGTACTCGGGGCGCTGGTGCTGCATCTTGCTAGCCAGCTATCCTCCCCCGCGCAAAAGCGGGTCATGAGGCTTGTTAGCGCGGACATTGCCCTCGGCTTCTCTTGGCCGAGGTGTCTGGCGAGCCATACGTCTCGGACGTTGTGTTTAAAAGCTGCTAAGGCTTGGCGTCCTGGACGATCGACTATTTGGTTCTTTTAGTAAGGAACCTATTCGAATTCTTGTGGCCGACTCTCCGGGCTGTTGAGTTATATGACTTAGATCGTCTGCGCATCCGGAGGGCGGACATAAGTCCTTGAAAGTTTGCTCTAAACGCGTCTTCGGCTCTTCCCAACTTCCAACATGTTTTTGGGAGGCCTTTGAGCCAATGCCGAGCTGGCCCTTGGAGCTTGAGGGGTAGGTATTTTATGGCGTGGAGGTCATCTCCTCTAGCCATGTGTATGTGTAGTATCTAATCCTCTATCCAGACTCCGAGTGCATTGTTCCGTCGTAAGCCTCTATGTTTATGGGTTTAAACCTGCTGGGAATTCATGATCCAGCACTTCATTAGTGAAACATAGTGGGTGTCTTGGCGCCCTGTTTGGGTGTACCGCTGTCTTCGAACACTTGACGTGTTGTGTTGCTTCCTGGGGCCCTCTTTTTTGGCCCGTAGATGGACCTGGCTGGGCCATCTGTTTTCCCAGGGTCATGAGTCGGCTTGTGCACGGCGCCGCTTGTAGGTTTTGGCCTGTCATCTGGCCGTCTATCCGGCCAGGCGGCCTCTTTGTTTTTTGACTATGGGGGCTCTATGGCTTCCTCGTCAAATTCTGGCAGCAACTTAACGCCGGGTAGCTCTTTGATTGATGGCCATTGCCGTATTTGTCTGCGGTTTGAGCACTTTGCTCCACCTCATTACGAGTATGTCTTCCGCTGTTTTGAGCTTCCGTTTTCCTTCTTCAAACTTCTTGCGATGGCGGCGAGTCTTTTCGAAGGTTCTTATTCTCCGGTGGTGTGTACGGCGTGAGGTAAATGCGGACTGTTGGTTTCGCCGGGCATGGATTGATTATCCGACTCATCCTGTTCGGACGGTTGCTTGGCTGTATGTTCATCGTCACTACAAAGACGACATGCGTCTGTTGGTAGAAGTGAGAATCGCCGACACTTTTTTTGTCACAAACTATGCCGACACACAGTATGTTGCTGTTATATAGCCTCATGACACATTATCTGTCGCCAAATCACCACCTGATCACCGATGCATTTTCTGTCGGAATATAAGGACTTTAGTGATATTTTATGCATCGCCGATTAGGTGGGGACACGAAAGTGTTAGCGTTGTTTGCTTGACCCGCACCAAAAATATGGCGCGGAAAGAGAGCCATCTTGTAGCCCATGTGAAACATCCGAGCCAGACTAGAGAAGAAAAAAAAGAAATGAAAAAAAGACATAACCAAATATCCCCTCGATCCCCAATCCTACCCTTTCTCTCGTTCCCCCCCGACGACCTAAACCAAGCGCCGCCCCCGCCTCCCCAACCTGGACTCCGCCGCCCGTCCCCAACCTACACGCCGCCGCCCGTCCCCAACCTGCACGCCGCCGCCCGTTCCCTGACCCACCCCCTCCCCCGCCCGTCCTCTGGCCCCCCTCCCCCTCGCGCCACATCCGCCTGTCCCCTGACCACCCCGGCCGTCCTCTAATCCCCCCGCCCCACATCCGCCCAGGAACTGCAGCTCCGTCCGCCACACCAAGGAGAAGCAGCGTCGTCCGCCTCGGCAGCGCCGAGGAGCAGCTGCGCCATCCCCCACATCCGCCCAGGAGCTGCAGCGCCGAGGAGCAGTAGCATCGTCCCCCACATCTGGCCAGGAGTTGCAGCGTCGTCCACTGCGCCGAGGAGAAGCAGCACCTACCACCGGCAAGGAGAAGCAGCACCTACCACCGGCAAGGAGAAGCAGAAGGTTCAGACGCGAGGATCCACCGTTGTTCTTCCTCAGCGGGTGACCTCTGTTCCGGCTGATTACTTTCCTCCGCCACGCCTCTGATTTAAGAGTACTTTCATAGTTCACATTGTCACTAATGGCCTGATTGAAGAATGCTTGTGTGATAGACCTGATTGGATGACCTTCTTGATATTCTTTCGGTTTCAGTTTTTGTTGTTCATTTTGTATTTCGAGTAGATGCAGATTTGGTTGTGTGAACCCTACTTAGTGTGATCTGTTCTTATCAAGTAGTTGCAGATACATCTCTCTTGCATTAACATGATTATGTGCATATTTAGCCTGTTTTAGAAGGTCAATGCCCCTATACTAAGTTTATGTCTATTTGATATGTATGTTCATACTGAATGCCAATTTTTGCAGCAACATCGATACTCTGAGTGTATATTTCACTTAGTAGTTTGTGAATTACTTGTGAAGGTGCAACCACCATGTATACTTCCTGAGCCAATTCTTGAAGCAATTCCAGAACCAATTGAGCCAACTCCTGAGCCTATTCCTAAACCAACTCCAAAGAAGAGAGGTGTTTTATTTCTCAGACCTGAAGATATGCAAGAGGCAAAGAAATCAATGAAAGAAAAAGGTATTAAAGCTGAAGATGTTAAGAATTTACCTCCTATTGAAGAAATACATGGTCTTAACATACCGCCTGAAGAACCACATTGTCTTCATAACCCGACACAGGTAGTAAAGGTAAATTCTCTCTATAGATATGATAAAGTTGAAATACCCTCTACTAAATTTCATAGCCCATGCTTAGATGAATTGGATGACTTTATGGCTAGACAAAAAAGTTTTAATGCTTATGTTGCTAGAGAGTTAAAGAATAATGCTTTCGAGATAGGACGCGTAAGCGACAATCTGGCTAGAGTTAAAGATGAACTTCACCTCGTTAGCAAATATGCTTCTATGGTTGCTACTCAAGCTGAGCAAGTACTTAAATCTCAAAATGATTTGCTTGATGAATTAAATAATAAAAATGACTTTGCTGTTAGAGTGGCTACTAGAACTGGTAGAATGACTCAGTAACCTTTGTATCCTGAAGGCCACCCTAAGAGAATCGAGCAAGATTCTTAGAGAAATAATTTAGAGGCACCTAGTTCTTCTAAAAAGAAGAAAAAGAAAGATGATAGAACTTTGCATGCTTCTAGTGAACCTATTGTAGACACACCTGAGAATCCCAATGATATTTCTATTTCTGATGTTGAAACACAATCAGGTGATGAACATGAACCTAGTGACAATGTTAATGATAATGTTCACGTCGATGCTCAACCTAGCAAAAACAATGATGTAGAGATTGAACTTGCTGTTGATCTTGATAACCCACAATCAAAGAATCAACGTTATGATAAGAGAGATTTTGTTGCTAGGAAGCACGGTAAAGAAAGAGAACCATGGGTTCAGAAACCCATGCCCTTTCCTCCTAAACCATCCAAGTCAAAGGATGATGAGGATTTTGAGCGCTTTGCTGAAATGATTAGACCTATTTTCTTACGTATGCGCTTAACTGATATGCTGAAAGTAAATCCTTATGCTAAGTATATGAAGGATATCATTACAAATAAAAGAAAGATACCGGAGGCTGGAATTTCCACCATGCTTGCTAACTAAAGGGTGGAATACCAAAGAAACATGGAGATCCGGGTGTACCAACTATACCATGCTCCATTAAAAGAAATTATGTTAGAACTGCTTTATGTGATCTTGGAGCCGGTGTTAGTGTTATGCCTCTCTCTTTATATCATAGACTTGAATTGAATAAGTTGACACCTACTGAAATATCTTTGCAAATGGCTGATAAATCAACTGCTATACCTGTCGGTATTTGTGAGGATGTGCTTGTTGTAGCTGCAAATGTCACTATCTTAACGGACTTTGTTATTCTTGATATTCCTGAGGACGATAGTATGTCTATTATCCTTGGTAGACCTTTTCTTAATACTGCAAGGGCTGTTATTGATTGCAACAAAGGCAATGTCACTTTTCATGTTAATGGTAATGAGCATACGGTACACTTTTCGAGGGAACAATCTCAAGTTCATAGCATCAATTCTATTGAAAAAGTTCCAACTATCATTTTTGGAGGTTTTGAATTTCCTCTCCCTACTGTCAAGAAAAAGTATGATATTCTTATTGTTGGGGATTTTCATATCCCCGTTGAGGTAACTTAGTGTTATTCGAAATTTCTCCGGTTCTGTGTTATTCGAAATGAGTTTGTTAACAAGACTTGATCAACCTTGTTAGTGGATTCATCTTGATGATCACGAGATGGATGAAACTAGAAGGCACAACCTTATGTACCCTCTTTTTACTTTCTGTTATTTAGAAAAAATAAAGCAAAAATAGCATTATCCATCTGTTTTCTGAATTATCCATGCATTAAAAAATAGTCCGAAAATAAAAGTGCTCCAAATGCCCTGCAAATTTAGTATGATTTTTTTTGTAATATTTGAGGATTTTAGGCACTGAAAACATTGCAGGAGGGGCAAGCACCAGGCCATGAGAGAGGAGGACGCGCCCCCCCTATAGGGCGCGCCCCCTATCTTGTGGGCCCCTGGTGACCCCCTCCACTTATGCCAGCACCCACACACTTCATCTTCTACCCAAAAAAATCCCCATCTAGCTCAAGCACGAGTTCTAGCTCATTTTGCTGCGATTTTCGATCTCCTTGCTGAAAGCTCCTTTCACAAAACTGCTTTAGAAGATTGTTGCTTGGTATGTGACTCCTCCATTGGTCCAAATAGTTTTTGTTCTAGTGCTTTATTCATTGAATTTTTTTTGCTTCATTGGTGACCATGTTCTTAAGCTTGCATGTTAAATTTTGAGGTCCCAAGCAATTCCAATGCATGATATAGGCTCTAGGCACTTGTAGGAGTAGTTGCCATCAATCTTGTTTAGTTTTATTCACTTTTATTTTGAAGTTACTAAAATTTCAGAAATTTTCAGAAAAAGAAATATGCTTAGAAGAATGTACCAAGGTGGTTCCTCGACAAAGATAGGGCCAAGGATTGTTATACGTGAGCAAGATGTTAAATTACCGAGGGACGCAAATGTACGGGCTTGTGAGTGGCCATCCGATGATTTCATGGTCGAAGCAGGCTTCAAGGAGGAATTTGACGCGTATGTGCGTAATGCCGAGCTTGAGGATTTCTTACAAGATAAGTGTCCTCAATACTATCAATTGACTAATTCCTTTGTGCGAAGGTTCCAATATAACTGTACGCGTAATTCCCCTAGTGTCATGTTTGATATTTATGATACATCTTATACCATGGATTTAGAGGATTTCACAACTGCTTGCGAACTCCTGCAATGGGGTAATATTAATGATCCTCGCAAATCTGAATTTAGATATTTTCTTGCTAGTATCACCGTGGGAGAATCTAGGGACATAGCACAAGCTACCATAGGGAGCATTCATTTTCCTGCTATACATTACTTTGCTCTCTTTACTGGTAGATGCATTAACGGTAAGGCCGAAGCTTGTCACATGTGTGTCCCTGATCTTTGTGTCCTCAAGAGTGTTGTGTCAGGTTATAAAGGTTATAACTTGGGGGCAATAGTTGCACATAGGTTGCAGAATAATAGTAGAAGGGGGGATTTATTTGGAGGAATTTATGCAACCCGTGTGGCTAATTTTCTTAATATAGCCCCATGAGAGGGGGATATGATTCTACCTCCTGTTTATTTGGATAAAGAAGCTATGTTCGATCATCATTTTCTTGAGAGGAATGAACAATTCCTCCATTATCGACTAATCTATGATGAGGCATTAGCGTCGTCCCTATTACTCTTCCTGCTCCCTACCTTTTTGATTATCAGGCAGAAGGAAGATATGTTGTCACCAGGGAGGAAGCAGCTGAATATGAGAGGGGAATGGAGGCAGCTCGCCAACACGCTGCTGCTCAGGAGGCGGTCGCCTGTGCATCTCAGTACAACCCCAGTTTCACTTATGGATATCAGCCAAGCGGTCCTTGGTACTAGACCAACTTAGGACAAAAGCCTAAGCTTGGGGGAGTACATATTTCTCACTGACTTTACATTCATGTTCACACACTAGTCGTCGGTGCTCATACTCTGTCATTGTATTATCCATGCTAGTTTAAATTTCTTTTTCTAGTTTTCTTCTTGTGTGTTTGATAAACTTAAGAAAAACCAAAAAAATTAGTTAGTTTAATTTCCATGCTTGTAGTAGAATTAAAATGAAAACCAAAAAAGATTTCTCGTTCTTCTTCTACTTGTTGGGAGCTTTCCCGTGTAAATAGTTTTATTTTCTTTTCTTTCTTTTGGGGGTCGAGAAGACTATATTGAAAATGCTTAGTGACCCTTATATGCATGATTGTTTATTTAACTTAGAGCCCATATTACCCTGTCTTCTCTCTTTAGTTGAATGCTTGCAGATTCCAGCTAAGTCCAATGCACGTGGACTCTTATTATTATACACATCGTTCGGTCGTGCAAGTGAAAGGCAATAATGACGATATATGATGGACTTATTGAGATGAGAAAAGCTGGTATGAACTCGACCTCTCTTGTTTTTGTAAATATGATGAATTCATAGTTTCTGAGTCAGCTATTATGAAGAAAACATATTTGCAATGACATTTAGAGATTATAGTTGCTTGTGCCATGCTTGATTAGCTATGAGTTATAATGGTTTACCTTGCGTGCCAGCATGCTATTAGAATGATTATGATGTGGTATGATGGGATGGTATCCTCCTTTGAATGAATTGAGTGACTCGACTTGGCACATGTTCACGCATGTAGTTGAAACAAATCAACATAGCCTTCATGATATTTATGTTCATGGTGGATTATATCCTACTCATGCTTGTATTCGGTGTGAATTAATTTTAATGCATGTTTATGACTGTTGTCGCTCTCTCAGTTGGTCGCTTCCCAGTCTTTTGCTAGCCTTCACCTGTACTAAACGGGAATACTGCTTGTGCATCCAAACACCTTACACCCCAAAGTTGTTCCATATGAGTCCACTATGCCTTCCTATATGCGGTACTTACCAGCCGTTCCAAGTAAATTTGTATGTGCCAAACTCCAAACCTTCAAATGAAATTCTGTTTTGTATGCTCGAGCAGCTCATGTTACAACTAGGGCTGCCTATATCTTCCATGCTAGGTGGGTTATTCTCACGAGGAGTGGACTCCGCTTCTCATTCACGAGAAAGGGTCGGTAACCGGGATGCCCAGTCCCATGATCCAAAAAGATCAAAGCGAATCAAAATAATTAAACAAAACTCCCCCAGGGTTGTTGTATGTTGGAGGCACTCGTTGTTTCGAGCAAGCCATGGATTGATGATTGTTGGTGGTTGGGGGAGTATAAACCTTTACCATTCTCTTTGGGAACTGCCTATAATGCATTTAGTATGGAAGATACATCCATCTCATAGTTGTTGCGTTGATAGCGAAAGTATGCCGCTCAAAATGTTATTCAATCTCTATTTTAAAATCGAGCTCTAGCACCTCTACAAATCCCTGCTTCCCTCCACGAAGGGCCTATCAATTTAATTTTATGTTGAGTCATCACCCTTCTTATTAAAAAGCACCCGCTAGAGAGCACACTGTCATTTGCATTCATTACTATCGGTTTACATTGGGTATGACTTGACTAGATCTCTTTTACCATGAATTACAATGTTTAGTCAGTCCTTGATCTTTAAAGGTGCTCTGCATTTATGTTCTGCGATCTCAGAAAGGGCTAGCGAGATACCATTTTGTTATATCATGTTATGATTGTTTTGAGAACGTGTTGTCATCCGAGTTTTATTATTAAGGCTCGCTAGCTGATTATGCTATTGATATGAGTAATTGTGCGACCTATGTGTTATTGTGAGTATGGTTAGTTCATAATATTTGCTGAAACTTGAATGCTGGCTTTTCATGTTACAACAACAAGAGCAAACAGAGTTTGTAAAAGTTTTTGTTTATCACTTTCAGTTTATCAACTGAATTGCTTGAGGACAAGCAAAGGTTTAAGCTTGGGGGAGTTGATATGTCTCCGATGTATCTACTTTTCCAAACACTTTTGCCCTTGTTTTGGACTCTAACTTGCATGATTTGAATGAAACTAACCCGGATTGATGTTGTTTTCAGCAGAACTGCCATGATGTTGTGTTATGTGTAGAAAAGAAAAGTTCTCGGAATGTCCTGGAAATCCACGGAGGCACTTTTTGGAATTAATAAGAATTTTTGGCGTAAGAATCAACACCAGAGGGCCCACAGGCTGTCCACGAGACAGGGGGCGCGCCCCCCTAGGGCGCGGCCTCCTATCTCATGGGCCCCCTGGACCTCCACCGACCTCAACTCCAACTCCATATATTCACGTTCGGGGAGAAAAAAATCAGAGAGAAAGTTTCATCGCGTTTTACGACACGGAGCCACTGCCAAGCCCTAATCTCTCTCGGGAGGGCTGATCTGGAGTCCGTTCGGGGCTCCGGAGAGGGGGATTCGTCGCCGTCGTCATCATCAACCATCCTCCATCACCAATTTCATGATGCTCACCGCCGTGTGTGATGAATTCCATCGTAGGCTTGCTGGACGGTGATGGGTTGGATGAGATTTACCATGTAATCAAGTTAGTTTTGTTAGGGTTTGATCCCTAGTATCTACTATGTTCTGAGATTGATGTTTCTATGACTTTGCTATGCTTAATGCTTGTCACTTGGCCCCGAGTGCCATGATTTCAGATCTGAACCTATTATGTTTTCATGAATATATGTGTATTCTTTATCCTATCTTGCAAGTGTATAGTCACCTATTATGTGTTATGATCCGACAACCCCGAAGTGACAATAATCGGGATACTTCTCGGTGATGATCGTAGTTTGAGGAGTTCATGTATTCACTATGTGTTAATGCTTTGTTACGGTTCTCTATTAAAAGGAGGCCTTAATATCCTTTAGTTTCCGCTAGGACCCCGCTTCCACGGGAGGGTAGGACAAAAGATGTCATGCAAGTTCTTTTCCATAAGCATGTATGACTATTTAAGGAATACATGCCTACATTACATTGATGAATTAGAGCTAGTTCTGTGTCACCCTATGTTATAACTATTACATGAGGAATCGCATCCGGCATAATTATCCATCACTGATCCATTGCCTACGAGCTTTTCATATATTGTTCTTCACTTATTTACTTTTCCGTTGCTACTGTTAGAACTACTACAAAACCCCAAAAACATTTATCTTTACTTTTGCTACTGCCACCCTTATTATCATACTATTTTGCTACTTAATACTTTGCTGCAGATACTAAGTTATCCAGGTGTGGTTGAATTGACAACTCAACTGCTAATACTCAAGAATATTCTTTGGCTCCCCTTGTGTCGAATCAATAAATTTGGGTTGAATACTTTACCCTCGAACGCTGTTGCGATCCCCTACACTTGTGGGTTATCAGCGCCACGTTTCAGTGTTGCATGCAGAAGTGCCTCCTCAAGCAACTCGGCAGAAACGTCCATGTTTACGTGGACGATGTGGTGGTGAAGACGGAGAAGCATGGCACGCTGCTGGAAGACCTCAAGGAGACATTTGAGAACATGCGCCGATTTCAGATCAAGCTCAACTCGGAGAAATGCGTCTTTGGAGTACTAGCCAGCCAGCTTCTCGGTTTTCTGGTCTCAGAGCGCGACATAGAGTGCAACCCTATGAAGATCAAGGCGATCAAGAAAATGGAGGTGCCCACTCGACTGCTGGACGTACAGAAGTTCACCGGCTGCCTGGATCCATCAGCCGTTTCATCAGTCGGCTGGGCGAGAAGGCTCTTCCCTTGTACCAGCTCATGAAGAAGACCACTTTTTTCGAGTGGAACGACAAGGCGGATGAAGCTTTTCTCCAACTCAAGAAGATGTTGACCACTCCGCCTATCTTGGCGGCTCCGACTGATAAAGAGCCCATGCTCCTCTACATCGCCGCCACCAGTTGGGTGGTCAGCCCAGTCATAGTGGTGGAGCGCAAGGAGGAGGGCAGAGCACTGCCAGTCCAGAGGCCGGTGTATTACCTGAGCGAAGTGCTGTCCACCTCCAAGCAGAACTACCCCCACTATCAGAAAATGTGCTATGGTGTGCACTTTGCTGGCAAGAAGCTGAAGCCTTACTTTCAAGAGCACCCAATTACTGCTGTCTGCACTGCTCCATTTGCTGAGATCATTGGAAGCCGAGATGCTTCAAGCCCAGTGGCCAAATGGGCCATAGATCTGGCCCCCTACACCATCTACTACCAGCCTCGCACCACCATCAAGTTGCAAGCGCTGGCCGACTTCCTCGTCGACTGGGCCGAGACCCAGTACCTGCCGCCAGCACCAGACTCCACTCATTGGAGGATGCACTTTGATGGTTCAAAGATGCGCACCGGTTTGGGAGCCGGCATCGTCCTCACCTCTCCCAAAGGCGACAAGCTCAGATATGTGCTGCAAATCCACTTTGCCGCCTCCAACAACGTAGCTGAATACGAAGCACTCATACACGGGCTTCGGCTTGCCAAGGAACTTGGCATTCGCCGGATCCTGTGCTATGGTGACTCCGACTTGGTGGTCCAGCAGTCGTCAGACGACTGGGACGCCAAGGATGCAAATATGGCAAGCTACCGCTTCCTCGTGCAGCAACTCAGTGGATAGTTTGACGGGTGCGAGTTCCTCAATGTTTCAAGAAATGACAACAAGCAAGCAGATGCCCTGGAACGGATCGGCTCCACCCGGCAAGCAATACCAGCCGGTGTTGCCCTACAGTGCCTCCTCAAGCTGTCTGTCAAGCCGTCGCCAGAATCAGACTCCATCTTCATGCCGGCCCCTCCTAAAGCAGTCGGATCCGACTTGAGGGCCCCAGAAGCCGGCACGGGGACTTCGGTAGGCGGCCCGGGGAATGCAGCAGTCACACCCGGCATGGGGACTTCAGAACCCAGCCCGAGGACTACAGCAGTCGGCCCGGGGATTTCTCCAACTCAACAGGAGGTAGCCAACTCCAACCCGCCGCCTCCCGGCCCAACCGCCCTTGTACAAGTTGCAGTCGTGGCAGTCGAAGAAATAGCAGCACCTTCATGGGCTCAATCCATCCTCAACTTTCTGGTGAACAAAGAACTGCCGACTGATGAGATCCTAGCCCGACAAGTGCAATGACGGGCAGCATCATACACCATAGTCAACAAAGAACTGGTGCGGCGCAGTGTCACTGGTGTGTACCAACGCTACGTGGAGCCGGACCAGGGTCAAGCAATCCTCAAGGATATCCACCAAGGCGAATGTGGTCACCACGTGGCTTCAAGATCACTTGTAGCCAAAGCTTTCCGCCATGGTTTCTTCTGGCCGACTACTCTAGAAGACGCCAAAGAGTTGGTCCATAAGTGTAAAGGGTGCCAGAAGTTCCGCTCCAAGCCACATCTGCCGGCTTCTGCACTCAAGACCATTCCCATTGCCTGGCCCTTTGCTGTCTGGGGGCTGGACATGGTAGGGACATTCAAGATGGCTCGCGGCAGCATGACTCATTTGCTTGTCACTGTGGACAAGTTAACCAAGTGGATAGAAGCAAAGCCAATCAAGAAGCTAAATGGGCCGGCTGCTGTGACTTTCATCGCCGACATCACCACTCGGTATGGCATACCACACAGCATCATCACCAACAATGGCACAAACTTCGCCAAAGGAGCCTTGGCTCATTTCTGCGCGACGTAGGGCATCCAACTAGACTTAGCATCTGTTGCCCATCCGTAGTCAAACGGCCAAGTGGAGCGAGCACACGGCCTCATTCTGTTCGACATCAAGCCCCGACTGGTCGAGCCTCTAGAGCGTTCGGCCGGCTGCTGGATCGACGAGCTGCCTGCCGTTTTCTGGAGCCTGTGCACAACTCCGAACAAATCAACCGGCTTCACGCCCTTCTTCCTCGTCTACGGCGCTGAAGCCGTCATCCCGACATACATAGAATTTGACTCCCCACGAGTCACCATGTACACCGAGGCGGAGGCCAAAGAAGCACGAGAAGACGGCGTCGACTTGCTGGAAGAGAGCCGGCTGTTGGCACTCAGCCGGTCCGCCATCTACCAGCAGAGTCTGCGCCGATACTACAATCGCAAGGTCAAGCCAAGATCCTTCCAAGAGGGAGACCTTGTGCTCCGGCTTATACAGCGAACAGCCGGCCAGCACAAGCTCTCGGCACCTTGGGAAGGCCCTTTCATCGTCAGCAAAGTGCTGGGCAACAGTTCCTACTACCTGATCAACGCTCAGAAGCCCAGAGAGCGCAAAAGAGACGACTCAGGCAAGGAGACGGAGAGGCCATGGAACTCAAACCTCCTCCAAAGATTTTACAGTTAAAAGCAGTATGTATCACGCTACCTTTTGTATTAAGTACAAAGACTCCGGGTCCCCCGAGAAGAGCTCGGGGACTACCCTCTTTTATCTATATGATAAGTGTTATGCCTATGAATGTGTTGTTTTATTATTCCACCTGGCACCGGGTTCGACCAGTCAGCCCGGAGGCTCGCTGCCTTCTACTATGTGCTGTTTCCTGCAGTCGGACAAGTAGTGTGTCGGCACCAAAATACTTCTCCTATCAAAAGCCGCAGCTCGCGGAGCGACTGTACGGTGGACAGGGGTTGCAAAGAGGTGCCCACACGAAAAATGGCTAAGGAAAAATGCGCACATAGCTGGGGCCGGCATCCCACCTCTCCGACCGGCTGCCAAGCAGCCGGCCGGCCGGCTTCTACTTACCTTGCCAACACTCCAAATGGCTAAGTACTTGCCCTCCTGTAAATAGCTAAGTACTCGACCCAGCCGCAGTCCGCAGAGCGACTGTTTGGCTGGCAAGAGGGTAGCCAAGGGAGGGCGGCAAAGGAAAAAAGCAAGGAGCAGAAAGCAAGAAAAGTTAGAACTCGGCAAACAAAAGCATAATTTGCGACGAAGGATATTTACATAGCAAAAGGCCTATTGGCCAGCATTTAACAAAGTTTGAAATACACCCCGTGGGTGGAATTGTGCAAATTGAACCAAAGTTTGTCGAGACTGATAAGCAGAAAAATAAAGGCAATAGCCTAAGGAGCAGTAGAGGGTTCCGGCTGGACGGTGGAGTCGGCGGCGCCGGTTGGAGCAGCAGAGGGTTCTGGCTGGACGGTGGAGTCGGTGGTGCCGGTTGGCGCAGCGGACGGCTGGACGACAGAGTCGGCAGCACTGGTTGGTGGAACAGACGGCTGGCCGGTCTCCGCCTGGTCGCCTCCAGCAGCAGTCGGCGTGCTTGAGCGCAGATCGTTGCTCGAGGCGCGGTCAGGATGAGGCTGGCTGTCCGCTCCGACCTCCGGCATGTCCTCCTCGCTTTCCTTGTCCTCGCCTCCTCCCCTTCATCGCTAGAATCAATCACCTCAGCCGAGTCCTCGCTGTCCTCCGGATTCAGCCCGAATCACTCTACTAGCGCCTCGGCACCGTCGTCAACCAGCTCTAAGACGAAGACGCTGGTGTCGGTGTAGTCGGCGATCGCTGCTGCTCGCTTGACAATGTCGCCCTCCACCGCCACCAGCTCCTCTTGCGCCTCCAGCCGAAACGTGGTCAGCTGGGCTAGATCTAGCCCAGGGTACCATGCCTTGATGAATTCCGGAGCCCAGCGCGCTCCAGCCCGGGCCGAGGAGCCCTTCTAGGCTTCTAGGCGACCGGCCGCCACCTCCAGCCAGTCGGCAGTCCGACTGGGAGTGCGCGAAGCCGGCATGCCTGGCCAGAGGGCGGAGATCGCCTGGGCCCCGATGCGTTGAAGATGGCGCAGCATCCGGTGAGCCAGCCGAAGGCAGGGCCTGGATGCTGAGAAGCTGCTCGTTAAGGGTCCGGGGAGCGTCGGCGGCAATCTGCACGCCTTCTGCCCTCTGCTCCTGGCGATAAGCCTCAATTGCCTGGTTCGCGGTGACGGAGTGGCCTGAGAAGAAGTCTGTTTGGGTAAAGGGCAAGGAAGCCAGAGGTTAGAAGCCAGCAGTCGGCCTGAATAGAGGCCGGTGACTCAAAGAAAGAAAAAAGAAGTTTACCGTCGACCATGTCCTCAATGCTACCGAAGCCGGCAGTCAGCTGCGCCTCCTTGTCGGCCCAGGCGGAGCGCTCGGTCTCAAACTCAATGAGGAGGTCGGTCTCCTTCGTCTCCGCCTCCTTCTGAGCCGTCTTGAGACGCTCTGTCTGCCCTGCCAGCTGTGTGACCAGTCGGTCATGCTCCTTGGCCAGCTTGCTGGACTTTGCCTCCTTGGTGCGCAGCACAGTGTTGGCTTCGCCTAGCTGCTGCTGCAAGATGGCGCTGGCATCTGCAAAGAAAGAAAAAGAAAGAACGTCAACACTCAACAAAGATGGGATGCAGTTGCCGAGGAGATCCGGCCCGACTGCTTAGCAGTCGGCCCGAATCTCGGGGACTACATCCTGGGGTGCGATATCGCGCCCCCGCAGAGAAAGAAGTTATCAATGATCAACCAAAGAAATACAATTGCCGGGGAGATCCGGCCCGACTGCTTAGTAGTCGGCCCAAATCTCGGGGACTACAGCCCGCGGGTGTGCCAGCGCGCCCCCATGGAGAAAGAAAGCCAAGACTTATTCCGGCTCTCGAACAAGTTGGCTGTCTGCTTCTCCAGCTCCCGGACTCCGGAGTTGAAGGTGGTCGCACGAAGGTTGTGGTAATCCTACAATAGGGATGTCAGACGGAATTAGCATTTAGTGCTCGCAAGTTAAAGTTCTGGACCGCCTGCTTAGCAGACGGCCCGAAACTTGGGGACTACACCCAGTGGGTGCGCTGGCAAGCCCCACAAGGAAATAAAAGGATCAAAAACAAAGGAGTGAGAAGCATACCCGGATGGCTGCTCGCTAGTCCAGGAATGCCTCGTTGCACCGCTTGAGGGCATCGGCTTCAGCCCGGAGCTTGGCCTGGACGTCGAGGGCCGCCTGGTTCAAGGTTCCCGTCCTGCCTTCGCGCACCCAGCCGGAGGGCGCGGCGCTGGTCGCCTCGGTGTCCAGGACCGACGAGCTCGCGGCGCCGGCCTCCAGCGGTCGCGGTGCCGAGACCGCCTTCGCGAGACGACAACACACGGGTGTGCTGGCCTCAGGAGTTGGGCCCGTCACCACCTCGTTCTTGGCTGGTGGCGCCGGCGGGGCGGCCAGCTGCCTGTCTTGCGCTCCGCCGGTCAGCGGTGGTGGAGGCACGACAACGTCCGGCATGGCAACGTCGCCGCCCTCCCTCTCCATGACCGGCTTCTCGTGGCCGGCTCCAGCAGTCGTCGCCACGAACTCTGGCAGAGGTGGTGTGGAATTCAGGGGAGCCATGAGCAGCGGCTCCCGGCTGCGCGCGGCCTCCGCGAGCCGCTCCTTCGCTGTGGTGTCAGCCTCTCCCCCCGCCAGCTTCTTCAGCGCAGATGCCTCCGCATTGTCAGCCTCCGCCTTCTCCAGGCGGGCAGCTTCCTGCTCCTCACGCACCTCCCACGCGATTTGCTCCTACGCCTCCCGGAGGTCGGTGGCCGGATCGATTCGCCGGGTGGTGGTGGAGGTCTCCGCTGACCTGATGACGAAGGCGGCAGCTGACTTGTTGAGGGTGAGCGGGGCCCTAGAATAAAAAAGCAAGGCAAAGAAATTTTTAGGCCAGATTGGCAAGGAAGGGAAAGCGTAAGATAAATACTTACGCCGACACCATGGGCGGCGCCTTCGGCTGCCTCTAGAACTTGGCCACCTTCACCGCAGCCTCCTTCCTCCTGGTCGTGGCGGCCAGGTTCTTGGGCTTCTTCGGCACGCTGCCGAACAGGGCGGTGCCCTGTTTCCTCTTGCGCTTGCCGCCTCGAGCAGACGGCCCGGCGGAGGGGCCCGCTCCTGTATTAATAGTGCCCGCGTAGGGCACGGCTCGTCCTCCTCGTCATTGTCATCAGGCCAGGTCTCCATGCCGCCCCCTATTTGGAGCCGCCAGCTCCGCCGCCGCCACTTATGGCGTCGTCCTCCAAGGCGGCCGCCCCCAAGTCGAGGTCGTCCTCGTCGCTCACCTCCCAGTCCGACTGGTAGTTACCACCCGACCCCACGATGGCGGCCGTCGCCGAAGACATGTAGATCTGTGCTCCAAAGAAGGACCACTTCATACCAAGACCAAGACTAAAGCAAGAACTAAAAAGGGGAAGCTAAGAGACTTACGGCAGGCGGTGGGTTGTCGCGGGAGTATGGCGGCTTGTCGAACCGCCAGGACTCATCCAACACCTTGAGGTCGGAGATCGTTCACCATTCGGGCCACCTTGGTAGTCGGCATGTCCTTTGTGCACATCTGACTCGGGTCGCGGTGCCCGCTCATCCGATAGATTAGATGGGGACGGCCTTGAAGCGGGAGAATCCGGCGCTCGATAAAGGCGATTAGCAGGTTGGACGCCATGAGACCCTCTGCATCCGTCAGCACCCAGAGCCGGTTGATGGCGGCGACCGTGTCGGCCGAGAGGGGCTTTGGCATGTAGCCCCAGTTGGCCCAAGGCCCGATAGGGGGCCAGCCTCGTAGGGTGGCAGGTTGATGAAGTCGACCGCCGGGTCGATGTTCTCCACATAAAAGTACGATTGCTGCCAAAGTTTCACCGACTATGACAGCTTGATGACCGAGAAGGCGTTCTTCTTCGACGGCCGGTGCACGACGACGAAGGCACCGCACTGGGCCGCCGTCTCCTTGGCGGAGGTGCCCAGTTTGGCGTAGAAGAAATCTCCCCATAGCTCGATGGTGGGGAGGATGCCGAGGTAGCCCTCACACACCGTGACGAAGGCGGACAGCAGCGTCGCAGTGTTGGGCGTCAAGTGGTGCGGCTGGATGTGGCAAAAGTCCATGAATGAGCGAAGGAACCTGCTCACCGGAAGGCCAAAGCCGTGGAGGAAATCCGAGCGGAAGACGACCCGCTCATCCTCCTGCTGCGTCGGCTAGATCTCTTCCCGCGGTGGCACCCGCACTTGACGAAGGCTGCATTGGGCATCCGACATGTGGCCCGGAGGAAGGAGAGGTGATCCTCAATCACCACCGATCCATCCCATTCTCCTCTCTTCTCGCGCTACGGTGGGCTGCGTGGGGAGAAGAAGCTTGTCGACGGCGAGCTGCGACAGCGCTACGGCGGGCACAGAGCAGCAGCAGCAGAGAGAGGAAGAAGAAAGAGTGGGGAGGAGGGCTCGCATGCTCCTCCGCTCCCCTGCCTCCCCCTACTTATAGCCCTCGGGCTGTGAAGCCGAGGGGGCGGGACGCGGGATCGTGGGATTAACTGCACCCACAACCCCACGACCCCCCGATTCCTACGCAGAGTTACTATGCAGTAACTCCCACGGGAATCACAACCACCGCCTCGGCCGCAGCAGATCTGCCCGCGTGCCGAGGCCCGGTGGTGGTGGGCCCGGCCCACTGTCACGTCCCATCAAGAGCGTGGGGTGGCAGGCTGGCCAGGCTGACGTGTGCCTCGTGGCGTGCCTGTGGCGGGCGGCAAGCCTAGGGAAGTTTAGCAGGCACGCCATCTACTTCCCGCCTTGGCGTTCGAAATCTGCGGATGAGCCCGCCTTGTCAAATCGGCTCTGGCAGCCGGTGCCTCACAAGGCGGACCGAGCGTTTGATCAGGGCACGGCAAGGAAGGAAACTGCTGAGGCTTCATGACCTGTCGGCCGTGACGCCTCACCAGCTTTGGGGACTACTGTTGGAGTAATGGGCCATGGGTAGCCTAACCCGAGTCCCTAAGCCTTTCAAGAATTTGGGCCGGCTTCGCCCCACTAGGCTCCAGAGTGGAGCGCCGCCTTCCAGTGTCCTGCTGGCTCAACGGTCGGCTGCCCGAAGATTGTCGAGCACCAGCAGACGGCACCAAGACAGGCCGACTCTTAGCAGATGGCCTCCGTAGAGGCCGGCTTCTAGCAGGCGGCCGCCTGGCGCCCTCAGAGTCTGTGCCCCTCATCAAGAGGACAAAGACAGGGTGAAGCTACAGTGTAGTCCCTCATCCCCGAATCCCGGGCTTGGCGTGGCCACAGTGCCCTGTACAGGCGGAGATCTCCGCATGACGCGGCACTGTTGCCACTCCCCCTTGACGTCATTCCTGGTTAGCCGAGTCCTGTTCCCACGATGGCCTGTCGGTACGGCCTGCTGGCGGCAGGCCCTACCAGGCAGTGAGAGTCCGGAAGGCGGCGGAAGCCAGACCAGCCGTACCTAAGGGAGGCCAGCTTCCAGCAGGCGGCCCGTTCCTCCCTCGGGGCCCGTGCACCATTAACCATATAAGGCGTGGTGTGGCTACAGTGATCTCCCACCAGGCGGCGGGGCTGTAGCCACACTCCCCTGACCAAGCCTGCGTCATTGGCATCATGGCTACAGTGATCAGCCACCAACCAGACCCGCCAGCGGCGGAAGCGACCTGTCGGCTCCGTACCCGACCAGTCGGAGGGGCCCACGAGGCGGCGGGCCCCAGCTGCCGGTGGAGAAGCCGGCATCCAGAGACACTGACGGCAGGGTCCTACACCCGGCCTAGTTACCATTGTACCCCTGGAGGGTAGGACTATATAAACCCCCCAGGGCACCCATGCAAAGGGTTCCCAACCTGTTAGAACTAGCTCACACCTAGAGGAAAAAGAGAGCTAGCCCTGCCTCCTTCCACCTCTAGCATACAGCTCGAGGAGCGCCATTGTACTCACTAGTGCCTTAGTGATCATGCGGAGACCCCGCAGAGCAGGACTAGGGGTGTTATCTCCTAGGAGAGCCCTGAACCTGGGTAAAGTGCGCCGGCGTTTGTGTCTACGCCTCATCCCGCTTCCAGGCACCGGTGACGTTCTACTCGCTCCCACCATGATAAGCCATCCTTTGGCATATGTCGCACCCAACCCCCGACACAAACACTTAATAATAGAAAGACACATAACAAATATTTGGAGTAGAAGTGTAGGTGAACATCAAATTCTACCACTACAATAGTACAAATTTAGCCTAGGGTTCATATACATCATAATCCAGCCCCCAAAGCATGTACTCAATCACTACCACCACAACTGTAAGCACAAGCAGTAGGAAGATTAGGAGTGGAGAAGCTTACTCTAAACAACGGTACTGCCGCTGCTCAGACGAAGGGAGCAACGAGGGAAGCGTGGAGAATGGCGGGGAAGCGAGGTTGCGACCACTGTCCTCCTCCTCTTGCGCTTCGAAGTCTCCGGTGACTCCGTTGGAGGCTCCACAATCTGCAACGGCACCTCATGCACCGTGGGTTCCTGATCTGGTGGATGCTCTACCATGGATCTGGATGACCACCACCTGCGCCTGTCCCACGGGTTGGACGAATTGGCCTGCTCAATTGCCCACAGGAGGATCTCAATCTCGTGCATCGGTTGTGCGGGCGGGGGGGGGGGGGGAGCCTTTCTTCACCTTGGATGTCATTTCCCTCAAAGTGGCCATTGCCGTCCAGTTCATCTGCCTTGTGTTGTTAAACCAAGAACGGATCTCCGTCAACCTGGCCATCTTGACCTGGTCGCCACCGGCAATCTGCTCCTCCATCGAGGTTCTTCCGTGAATGGAAGAAGGGGGAGAAGGAGGAGAAGGCTGCGGTGGACTTGGAATGTAGGAGAGGGAGGGGATGTCGCAGTTGTAATGGCGATGGGTGAGGGGAAGGACGATGGCGGCGGTAGTTCTGCATTTGATGAGAGGGGCGGCGCGTGATTATTTTTTCCTATGACTTTTTTTGAGACAATTTTTTCCTATGACTAAAATGCCAGAGATTAAAATGGTTCCAAAAAAGCCCAACTACTGTAAAACTTTGTATAATAAAATATAGATAATTCGGGCCAACCAAAGCCCACAACATGACATATAGTACGCTTACTACTTAAATAACACCAAGACAAATATAGATAGATAGAATTTTTAGTTAAAAAAGATAGATAGATAGATAGATAGATGGCCGCCGCTTCTCCACCAGGCTCCTCCTTGCTCCTCCTTCGGGTGCCCTTCACTGCTCCTCCACGGTGTTGTTAATGGGGTACGGCAGAGTGTGCATGCGCTCGTCGGTGAGGAAGTTGTTGTCGTAGTTCGTGAAGATGTTATGGGTGGTGAAAGCTATGAAGTCGTAGCCACACGAGAACACGTGGCCGAGGAGGTAGAACACATCGAAGGGGTTGGTGAAGTGGGTAAGGATAGAAACCACAACCCCGTTCTGGGTGACCTCCTCGACTCGGTACATCCTTGGAGATCCCCGAGGGAGGTGCCCATAGCCGGCCCCAAGGAAGAAGTCGGTGAACCCCCTGGCGCCCCTCCACCTTGACATCGCCCACACACGAAGGGTGCTCTCGACGTACACCCCGGCAGGGTAGAGCATCTCCGGCGCGGTGGGGGGAAGCGGTAAGTTGGCCCGGTGTACTGCATGGCTGCGGCGGGCTGGTTCTTGGGGCTGTTTGTGGTGAAGAAGAAGAAGGGCAGACGCAAAATGCAGGTGGGAGAGTATGGGAGATGGATGAAGGGTGTGATAGGAAGAGGAACATGATAGGTGGCTTAAATAGCCACCTGGCAGCAATGGGGTCAAATGTGAACAAATTTTCCACCCACCGCGGCATTGGGAGTGTACACGCGTGGGAAACTGTAGTGTGAATCAAAATGCGAAGTTTAAGTGCTGCCCTATGTGTTGTTGGTCGGGTCAATCGGGGATGGATCTACTGTGCGTGCTCCTTCGCGTATGTGCATGCATGCAACATAGGCTGAAGCGGGCGCATGCATGCAACCGCATGCAACGTAGGCTCGCTTGGGTGCATGCAACAGCGACGAACATCGCTCGGTCCAACGGGTGAGCTTCTTTACACAGCCCACCCTCGAGCGCAGAAAAAAAACAGGCACAGAAAAAACGTAAGTATTATATGATTTAACAACGCGAAAGCCCTTGATAATCCTTACAACATAAAAAAGCTACAAAAATTGGAAAGGATGCTAGTCATGTTGGTACAAGGTTGTTGGTCCACTTCAAGGATGTCGACGAAAACATGCTTCGAGATGGGCCCTTCCCGTCCTACCCGAAAGGCCTCCCATGAAGCATGTTCAGAATGACACCGAATTTTGCCAGGATGTAAGTCCAATGAGATCAACACTTGTTTATGTTGGCGAATGTGGCACTGACCGTCGAAGGAGATAAAGATTGATACTTGTTCATGTGGGCCCATATTTTTTTACATTTGGTGTCGATAGAAGACAAAAACAAACATGACTATATGCTTTTAGGTCTTCACCCTCCCCAATTTGTTGGCCAACTCAGCAGGTTTTGCCTTAAGATGCCACCTCTTTCTGAAAGCTGCAATTGTTGTGGTTTTGGAATGCTCATTCTCTTTCCTGCAGAACGGGCATTTATAGCGACCGTTACACAGGTACACAATCTTTGCAGCCATGAGCCACTTGAAGATTTTCTTTCTGAAAGCTTCCCTCAGCTATAGGTAGTTCTCCCATTCTTCCAAATCTGCAATCTGGTATTAGAAGAAAAAAATCTCATGCCAGCGAATTGTACAATATATCAAAGGCAGGCATAAATGGATTGTTTTTTCTTTGTATTGGTTTCCTAAAACTTTGGTTATATGAAAGACAGGCACAAAATGGAATACAAATGATTCATTCTTCTAAATTTGCAAACCCTAGGACTGATAACCATACAATTAATCAAAAAAAGGCGAACAGTACGATTGTCTGTACCAATAGCGAGGAATAACAAGAGAGCAATTTCTAGGGTTAACCTCGAGAAGGAAAATTCTAGGGTTAATCTCTGCAGACACTAACCGATTCGTCATCGTTGGTGCTGTGTTGGACCAGCTGCGGCTGCGAATCGGCGGTGATGACGTCCTTGTCAACCAGTTCCTTCGTGGGGTCCACATCCGCCGCACGGAGTGCACCAGCCACGCCCCCTCCTCTGGCAGGTAGGATCATCCTCGCCGGCAAGAATGTGGGCATTTTGGCGGCGACAAAGACGTGGGTGGATAGGCAGAGGCAATCGAACACTGGAGGCGGGAGCAAGATTTGGGGAGTGAAAGTTCAATTTGATTGGGAGAGAGAGGTCAAGGCCGCTCACAATTCGTCACTTTTGAAATTTAGGTAGAAACATGCACGTATACGGCATCGTGCACACCCAGAGATTTGCCCGAACCAACCAATCAACCAACCAAGCAAAAGAAAACGTGCACAATGTCGGTCCACAAACGTGGCAACATAAACCGAACACCAAAATAGGGTGTTAAAAAACAGCAAAATAGGAGGGGCATTTTTTTGTTTTGCGCAGTACTACTAAATACTAGAAGGGAGAACTACTGAATAAATACTAGAAGGGACAGTTGGCACATTTAATTTCACATGGCATCTAGCTTTTTTGTTCATCGCTAGCTATGTTGTACCGATTAGGTAAAATGAATGGATAATTATTAAACCCTAGCTATTGTCAAGGTTTATCGGTGTGTGTCTACGTGGCCAAGTGTGCTTGCACGGTGTAGCGACCAGACCTCACACAGTCTAGTCTCTGTGCATCAGTGTCATCCCTGGATCGGTAATGCTGACACGCACAGTACTCGAGGATTTATAACAGAGTTTCAATCACACACTTATTACATTGTATGTCTCAAAAGAGAACCTATTACAATAATATGGCTTAAGGCCATCTAAAAACGATAACAGCGGAAGGCTTGGAAGATAAAGTGAGTCCATCAACTCCAATGGCATAGATGAGTGAATGACAACGACCTATGGCACCTTACTCGTCGTGTAAAAAGTCAGCAACGTGATATGTTGCAGCGCGAAACGGGTCAGCACATGTAATATGCTGGCAATGTAACACATAGAGTAATGAATAGAATAAATGCTATCACTACATGCATATATGGCTGCTACGTCTTGAGCTTGCATTGGTTTTCCTTGAAGAGGAAAGGGTGATGCAGCAATAGTAGCGTAAGTATTTGCCTCAGTTTTTGAGAACCAAGGTATCAATCCAGTAGGAGGCTCCTCAAAAGTCCCACGCACCTACACAAACAAACAAGAACTCGCAACCAACGCAATAAAGGGGTTGTCAATCCCTTCACGGCCACTTGTGAAAGTGAGATCTGATAGAGATAATATGGTAAGATAAATATTTTTGGTATGTTTATAATATAGATTGGAAAAGTAAAGATGCAAATAAAAGTAGATTGAAAGCTTATATGATAAAAGATAGACCCGGGGGCCATAGGTTTCACTAGTGGCTTTTCTCAAGATAGCATAAGTATTACGGTGGGTGAACAAATTACTGTCGAGCAATTGATAGAAAAGCGAATAATTATGAGATTATCTAGGCATGATCATTTATATAGGCATCACATCCGTGACAAGTAGACCGACTCCTGCCTGCATCTACTACAATTACTCCACACATCGGTCGCTATCCAGCATGCATCTAGAGTATTAAGTTCATAAAGAACAGAGTAACACATTAAGAAAGATGACATGATGTAGAGGGATAAACACATGCAATATGATATAAACCCCATCTTTTTATCCTCGATGGCAACAATACAATATGTGCCTTGCTGCCCGTGCTGTCACTGGGAAAGGACATTGCAAGATTGAACCAAAAGCTAAACACTTCTCCCATTGCAAGAATGATCAATCTAGTAGGACAAACCAAACTGATAATTCGAAGAGACTTGCAGAGATAACTTAATCACACATAAAAGAATTCAGAGGAGATTCAAATATTTCTCATAGATAAACTTGATCATAAACCCACAATTCATCGGATCTCGACAAACACACCCCAAAAAGAGTTACATGGAATAGATCTCCAAGAAGATCAAGGAGAACATTGTATTGAGATCCAAAGAGAGAGAAGAAGTCATCTAGCTAATAAATATGGACCCGAAGGTCTGTGGTAAACTAGTCACAACTCATCGGAGAGGCTATGGTGTTGATGTAGAAGCCCTCTGTGGTCGATTTCTTCTCCGGTGGAGCGCCGACGAAGGCTCCAAAATGGGACCTCGCGGATACAGAAGATTACGGTGGTGGAAATAGTTTTTCATGGTCACTTCTGATGTTCTCGGGGTGCGTGGATATATATATAGGAGGAAGAAGTAGGTCGATGGACGCCCGAGGGGCCCACGAGAGGGGGCGCGCCCAGCAGGGGGGGCGCCCTCCACCCTTGTGGCCTCCTCGATTGCTTCTTGACTTGCACTCCAAGTCCTCTGGATCACGTTTGTTCCAAAAAGGTCACCCCCGAAGGTTTCATTCCGTTTGGACTCCGTTTGATATTCCTTTTCTTCGAAACACTGAAATAGGCAAAAAACATCAATACGGGCTGGGCCTCCGGTTAGTAGGTTAGTCCCAAAAATGATATAAAAGTGTAAAGTAAAGCCCATAAACATCCAAAACGGGTAATATAATAGCATGGAACAATAAAAAATTATAGGTATGTTGGAGAAGTATCAAGCATCCCCAAGCTTAATTCCTGCTCGTCCTTGAGTAGGTAAATAATAAAAATAGAACTTTTGACGTGGAATGCTACCTAGCATAATTCTCAATGTAATTTTCTTTATTGTGGCATGATTGTTCAGATCCAAATGATTCAAGATAAAAGCTTATAAAACATAAAAATTAATAATACTTGAAGCATACTAACAAATAATCATGTCTTATCAAAATAGCATAGCCAAAGAAAGCTTATCCCTACAAAATCATATAGTTAGGCCATGCTTCATTTTCATTACACAAAATACTCCCGTCATGCACAACCCCAGTTTCAGCCAAGTCATACTTTTTAAAACGCTTCAGCTTTTTCAACTCTTACGCAAGCCATGGACATAGCACTATGGTGGTATATGGTGGTGGTTGTGAGGACAAAAAGGGAGAAGATAGTCTCATATCAACTAGGCGTATCAACGGGCTATGGAGATGCCCATCAATAGATATCAATGTGAGTGAGTAGGGATTGCCATGCAACGGATGCACTAGAGCTATAAATGTATTAAAGCTCAACAAAAGAAACTAAGTGGGTGTGCATCCAACTTGCTTGCTCACGAAGACCTAGGGCATTTTGAGGAAGCCCATCATTGGAATATACAAGCCAAGTTCTATAATGAAAAATTCCCACCGTGTACGTGAAACGTGTCATAATAGGTACGGTGGAACCTGTCATAATAAACAGAACGGTGAAAAGTTGCATGGCAATATATCTCGGAATGGCTATGGAAATGCCATAATAGGTAGGTATGGTGGCTGTTTTGAGGAAGGTAAATAATGGGTGCATGATACCGGCGAAAGTTGCACGGCACAGTAGAGGCTAGCAAAGTGGAAGGGTGAGTGTGCGTATATCCATGGACTCACATTAGTCATAAAGAACTCATAGACTTATTGCAGAAGTGTACTTGCCCTCGAAGCAAAGTACTACTATGCATGCTCCTAGGGGAAGGGTTGTAGGAGTTAACCATCGCACGATCCCGACCTCCACTCATAGGGAAGACAATTAAAAGAGCACATCATGCAACAAATTTGTCACACAACTTTTACCATACGTGCATGCTATGGGACTTGCCAACTTTAACACAAGTTTTTCTCAGTTTCATAATTACTCACTAGCATGACTCTAATATTACCAAAACTGATAAAAATTGCCATTGGAGTTGTTTTGGAGTCGGTTTACTTACCGTACCACATACCTATTCCTTTTCGGAGTCTGGAACATTCTAGAAAGTGTCCCTTATGTATTCCTCCGGGGTTACTGTTTCAATAATATTAGTTTCAACATTGACAGGATTACCTGAAATATAATGTTTAATTCTTTGACCGTTTACCACCCTCGGACTTGTGCCTTCGAAGTTGTTGATTTTTATGGCACCAGAACAATAGACCTCCTCGATAACGTAAGGACCTTCCCATTTAGAGAGAAGTTTTTCTGCAAAAAATCTTAAATGAGAGTTGAATAATAACACATAATCTCCTACGTTAAACTCACGCTTTTGTATCCGTTTTTCATGCCAGCGTTTGACTTTTCTTTGAATAGCTTGGCATTCTCATAGGCTTGGGTTCTCCATTCATCAAGTGAGCTAATATCAAATAACCTCTTCTCACCGGAAAGTTTGAAGTCATAGTTGAGCTCTTTAATAGCCCAATATGCTTTATGTTCAAGTTCAAGAGGTAAATGACACGCTTTTCCATAAACCATCTTATAAGGAGACATACCCATAGGATTTTTGTATGCAGTTCTATAGGCCCATAATGCATCATCAAGTTTTTTGGACCAATTCTTTCTAGATCTATTCACAGTCTTTTGCAAAATTAATTTGAGATCTCTATTGCTCAACTCTACTTGACCACTAGACTGCGGATGATAAGGAGATGCGATTCTATGATTAACATCATACTTAGCAAGCATCTTACGGAAAGCACCATGAATAAAATGTGAACCACCATCAGTCATAAGATATCCAGGGACTCCAAACCTCAGAAAAATAACTTCTTTAAGCATTTTCATAGAAGTGTTATGATCAGCACTACTAGTTGGAATAGCTTGTACCCACTTAGTAACATAATCAATAGCAACTAAAATAAGAGTGTAACCATTAGAGGCAGGAAAAGGTCCCATATAATCAAAGCCCCAAACATCAAACGGTTTAATGACAAGAGAGTAATTCATAGGCATTTCTTGACGTCTACTAATGTTACCTATTCTTTGAGATTCATCACAAGATAAGACAAACTTATGAGCATCATATAAGAGAGTAGGCCAATAAAAACCAGATTATAGTACCTTGCGTGCACTTCTATCTCTAGCATGGTGTCCTCCATAGGATTCAGAGTGACACTTGCGTAGGATCTGTTCCTATTCATGCTCAGGCCAACAACTTCTAATAACACCATCTACTCCTTCTTTATAAATGTGTGGGTCATCCCAGAAGTAATGTCTTAAATCATAAAAGAACATTTTCTTTTCCTGGTATGTGAAACTAGGCGGTATAATTTAGCAACAATGTAATTAGCATAATCAGCATACCAAGGAGCAGTACGAGAAGCATTAACGACCGCTAATTGTTCATCATGAAAGCTATCATCAATAGGCAGTGGGTCATCAAGAACATTCTCTAACCTAGACAAGTTGTCTGCAATGGGGTTCTCAGCTCCCTTTCTATCAATAATATGCAAATCAAAATCTTGGAGCATTAGAACCCATCTAATGAGTCTAGGCTTAGCATCTTTCTTCTCCATAAGATATTTAATAGCAACATGATTAGTGTGAATAGTAACTTTGGAATCAACAATATAAGGTCTAAACTTATCACATGCAAACACAATTGCTAAGAATTCTTTTTTAGTAGTAGCATAATTTATCTAGATAGTATCAAGATTCTTACTAGCATACTAGATAAGATTGAATTTCTTATCACCTCTTTGCCCTAGAACAACACCTACAGCATAATCACTAGCATCACACATAATTTCAAAAGGTAAATTCCAATTAGGTGGCTGAACAATAGGTGCAGTGATCAAAGCTTTCTTAAGTATTTCAAATGCTTCTACACAATCATCATCAAAGACAAAAGGATTATCTTTTTGCAATAAATTAGTCAGAGGCCTAGAGATTTTAGAAAAGTCCTTAATGAACCTCCTACGAAAACCGGCATGACCTAGGAAACCTCTTATACCTTTTATGTCCTTGGGACATGGCATCTTTTCAATAGCATCAACTTTGGCTTTGTCAACTTCAATACCTCTCTCGGAAATCTTATGCCCCAAGACAATGCCTTCATTAACCATAAAGTGACACTTCTCCCAATTCAGGACGAGACTAGTGTCTTCGCATCTCTGCAAAACTCGATCAAGGTTGCTCAAACAATCATCAAAAGAGGATCCATAAACGGAGAAATCATCGATGAATACCTCACAAATCTTTTCACAAAAATCAGAGAATATAGCCATCATGCATCTTTGAAAGGTAGCAGGTGCATTACATAAACCAAAAGGCATACGTCTATACGCAAAAGTACCAAAAGGACAAGTAAAAGTAGTTTTTGATTGATCCCCAGCTGACACAGGTATTTGAGAGAAACCAGAATAACCATCTAGAAAGCAAAAATGAGTGTGTTTGGATAGTATTTTTAGCATTTGATCAATAAAAGGTAAAGGGTAATGATCTTTCTTAGTAGCTTTATTTAATTTACGGAAATCAATTACCATCCTATAACCTGTAATAATTCTTTGCAGGATCAATTCATCTTTATCATTAGGAACAACGGTAATACCTCCCTTTTTAAGAACACAATGGACAGGGCTTACCCAATCACTATCAGCAACGGGATAAATTATACCTGCCTCAAGGAGCTTTAGTATCTCCTTTCTTACCACTTCTTTCATCTTGGGATTCAGTCGTCGTTGAGGATCTCTAACTGGTTTGGCATCATCCTCCAAATTAATTTTGTGTTGGCATAACGTGGGACTAACGCCCTTAAGATCATCCAGAGTATATCCAATAGCAGGTCGGTGCTTCTTCAGAGTTTTCAATAATCTTTCTTCTTCTTGCTCTGAAAGGTTAGCACTAATAATAACAGGATATATTTTCTTTTCATCAAGATAAGCATACTTAAGATTATCAGGCAATGATTTGAGTTCAAACACGGGATCACCCTTGGGTGGAGGGGGATCCCCAAGAATCTGAACGGGAAGATTATGTTTCAGCACAGGTTCCTGTTTAAGGAACACTTCATCTATTTCCCTTCTTTCCTTCATAAACATATTATTTTCATGGTCAAGCAAATATTGTTCTAACGGATAAGTAGGACGCACGGCAATGGAAGCAAGACCAATAATCTCATCCTTACTAGGTGGTTCCCTATCATGAGGTTGTCTACGAAACTTAGCAAAATTAAACTCATGAGACATACCATCTAAGCCAATGGTGACAGTATCTTTTTCACAATCAATCCTAGCACTAGCTGTATTTAAGAAGGGTCTACCAAAAATAATGGGACAAAAATCATCTTGTGGGGAGCCAAGAACAAGAAAATCAGCAGGGTATTTAACCTTCCCACACAAGACTTCAACATGTCTAACAATCCCAACTAGTTTAACGGTATCCCTATTAGCAAGCTTAATAGTAACATCAATGTCTTCTAATGCAACGGGTGCAATGTCATGCATAATTTCTTTATATAAGTATAAGGTATTGCACTAGCACTAGCACCCATATCACATAAACCATGATAACAATGATCTCCTATTTTAACAGAAATAACAGGCATGCCTAGGACAGGTCTATGTATCTTAGTATCTGGTCTAGCAATATTAGTAGTTTCATCACCGAAATAAATAACATGCCCATCTAAATCATCATCCAAGAGATCTTTAACCATAGCAATACTAGGTTCAACATTGATTTGCTCAGGAGGTGTATAAGTCCTAGTATTAATCTTACGACCAACAGTCGAAGTTTTAGCATGATCCTTTATCCTAACGGGAAAAGGAGTTTTCTCAACATAAGTAGTAGGAACAATAGGATCACTACAGGTGATAGTCTTTTCTTCAACTGTAATAGGTGCAACTACTTTCACTACAACAGGAGGATTGTATTTAAACAACTTCTCTTTAGGGAGATCAACGTGAGTAGCAACAGATTCACAAAAAGAAGCTACTATTTCAGAGTCAAGTCCATATTTAGCGCTAAATCCACGGAAAGCATCGGTATCCATAAAAGATTTAACACAATCAAACTTAGGTGTCATACCTGACTCCTTACCATCGTCGGAACCCCAATCTTCAGAGTTGCGTTTAATTCTTTCCAATAAGTCCCATTTGAAATCAATAGTCTTCAGCATATAAGAACCAGCACAAGAAGTATCGAGCAGGTTGCGATCATTAAGAGAAAGCCGAGCATAAAGTTTTGAATAATTATTTCCCGGGAGAGCTCATGATTGGGGCAAGAATATAACATTGACTTAAGCCTCCCCCAAGCTTGAGCGATGCTTTCTCCTTCGCGAGGCCAGAAATTATATATGTAATTACGATCACGATGAACAAGATGCATAGGATAGAACTTCTGGTGAAATTCCAACTTCAGTTGTTTATAATTCCAAGATCCTGTATCATCACATAGCCTATACCATGTCAATGCATCTCACTTCAAAGATAAAGGGAAGACCTTCCTTTTGACAACATCATCGGGAATACCTGCAAGCTTAAATAATCCACAAACTTCATCCACAAAGATAAGGTGTAAATCGGGATGCAATGTTCCATCTCCTGCAAGTGGACTAGCTAGCAGGTTCTCTATCATACCCGAAGGAATCTCAAAGTAAATATTTTCATAAAGTTCAGTAGGTTGAGGAGCAACTCTTTGTTCTTCTGGTCGGGGTGAAGATACCCCGAACAAGCCCCTCAAAGGATTAGTTTCCATAGTGAGAAGTAATAGAAAATTTCAGCACACTATATAAATGTTTCCTTACCAAGTTCCACTCACCAAAAGCACTACACTCCCTGGCAACGGTGCCAGAAAAGAGTCTAAATGACCCACAAGTGTAGGGTGTGTATCATAGTCCTTTCAATAAGTAAGAGTGTCGAACCTAACGAGGAGCAGAAGGAAATGATAAGCGGTTTTCAGTAAGGTTTTCTCTGCAAGCACTGAAATTATAGGTAATAGATAGTTTTGTGATAAGATAAATAGTAACAAGTAACAAGTAAATAAAGTTCAGCAAGGTGGCCCAATCCTTTATGTAGCAAAGGATAAGCCTGGAAAATTTCTAATAATGAGAAAGGAGCTCCCGAGGACACATGGGAATTATCGTCAAGCTAGTTTTCATCACGTTCATATGATTCGCGTTCGGTACTTTGATAATTTGATATGTGGGTGGACCGGTGCTTGGGTAATGCCCTTACTTGGACAAGCATCCCATTTATGAATCACCCCTATTGCAAGCATCCGCAACTACAAAAGAAGTAATAAGTTAAACCTAACCACAACGTTAAACATATAGATCCAAATCAGCCCCTAACGAAGCAACACATAAACTAGGGTTTAAGCTTCTGTCACTCTAGCAGCCCATCATCTACTTATTACTTCCCAATGCCTTCCTCTAGGCCCAAATAATGGTGAAGTGTCATGTAGTCGACGTTCACATAACACCAATAGAGGAAAAGACAACATACATCTCATCAAAATATCGAACGAACACCAAATTCACATGACTACTAATAGCAAGACTTCACCCATGTCCTCAGGAACAAATGTAACTACTCACACAGCATATTCATGTTCATAATCAGAGGAGTAATAATATGCATTAAGGATCTGAACATATGATCTTCCACCAAGTAAACCAATTAGCATCAACTACAAGGAGTAATCAACACTACTAGCAACCCACAGGTACCAATTTATGGTTTTGATACAAGATTGGATACAAGAGATGAACTAGGGTTTTGAAAGGAGATGGTGCTGGTGAAGATGTTGATGGAGATTGACCCCCTCCAGATGAGAGGATCGTTGGTGATGACGTTGGTGATGATTTCCCCTCCCGGAGGAAAGTGTCCCTGGCAGAACAGCTCCGTCGGAGCCCTAGATTTATTCCGCCAAGGTTCCGCCTCGTGGCGGTGGAGTTTCGTCCCGTAAGCTTGCCCATGATTTTTTTCCAGGGTAAAAGCCTTCATATAGCAGACGATGGACACCGGGGGGCCACCAGGGGCATAGGAGATAGGGGCGCTCCCAGTAGGGGTGGGCGCGCCCCCACCCTCCTAGACAGGGTGTGGGCCCCCTGATGTATTTCTTTCACTCAATAATTCTTATTAATTCCAAAAATAGGTTTCATGGAGTTTCAGGATTTTTGGAGCAGTGCAGAATAGGTTTCCAATGTTTGCTCCTTTTCGGCCGAATTCAGGCTGCAGCATTCCCTGTTCATGGTAAACCTTGTAAAATAAGAGAGAACAGCCATAAGTATTGAGATATAATGTGTAATAACAACCCATAATGCAATAAATATTGATATAAAAGCATGATGCAAAATGGACGTATCAGGCGGCTGGCCTGGCGGAGTCGGGCCGCGGCTTATAAGGGCCGGCCGGGCGCGGTGTCAGGGTCGGACGCGACCCGTTACGTCGGTGCAACTTTTTTTTAAATAATCCTGACGCGGAAAAACTAATAAAAGAAATACTAAATAGAGTCCAAAAATCCTGAAATAAATTTTCATGGTCCTCTTATAATATTGCGGGAAGTGAACATTTGTTTGGGCCTCTAATGCAATTTTGAAAAACACATATTTTTCCTAATTCAAATAAAATAGCAATAAAAGTCCAAATAAAATTCTTATTTGATTTTACTATTTTTCCTCCAATATTTCTTTTATTTGGAGAATTCATTTTATCCCCTCTCTTTTATTTTCATATTAGAAATATTTGAACAGAAAAAATGATTAAAACCAAATGATCCTGTTTTCAAAATTTGAGAAAACTCAATTATGAAAATAACGAAACCCCCAACTCTCTTCGTGGGTCCTTGAGTTGCTTAGAATTTCTAGGATCAACCAAAAATGCAATAAAATATGATATGCAAATAATGACCTATGTATAACATTCCAAATTGAAAATTTGGGATGTTAGTTTAATTTGGGATGTTACACATGGTGTGGGTCTAGGTGAGTGTGATGCACGGGACGGGCCTTTGTGGTTAGGGCCCAAATTAAGTGGCACCGAATTTTGAGGAAAGTGAAAGAACGAGCCCCACACACCATCCGCATGCCGGACTTGTTCCCTCCCATTGGCTAGATCCAAGATGCGATATGGCCTCGTTTACACTTAGCCCACGTGAGGGTTTATGCATTCCCCTCTCGGTGTCTGACCATACCCTTCATGGGTCATATGATGAGACCATGCCAGGCCCCGTGATGCACCGCCTAGGCACAAACTGGACGCGTTACCTCTCGGTAGCTAGATACAAACCATGCACCCCCGCTGTTTAGACCCATGTGGAGTAGCACCTAGACAAATGACCCGCGACACTTGTGCCAGCCCCCGAACCATGCATCTCTGCCGTGTAGACTCATACGTGGCCATGTGTGCATGCATGTTGTGGTTCCAGCTGAGTGCGATGCACAGGACGGTCCTTGGTTACTAGGTCTAACATCACACGGCAATGAGATTTGAGGAAAATGAAGGAACGGGCTCCGCACTCCCTTCACAGGACAGACGCATTCCCACTCTGTGGCTTGATCCAGCATGGGATATGGCCCCAGTTGCCCACAGCCTATGTGAGGTCCTACGCATGCCGCTCTCGATGTTTTACCACACGCTCTAGGGGTCGTATGATTACACTTGTGCCAGGTCCCGTGAATTTTTGGCCCCTCGTGAATTTGCATGGATTATAGTGGCAGCTAACGAGCATCACAAACTAGAAAATGGCGTCGAGGCCACCCCTCCCTTGGGTAGCATATGGTGGATATATGGACCAAAGAGCCTAACATTGGGCTTTCATCCCAATCCTTGCTATGATTTCATGTGGCCACCGTAGATCTTGAACTTTCGAGGTTACAACCCTAGAAATGTGGCAAATGTCCCGAATATGGAGGGGGGGGGGGGTGAGAAAGGCCACACAATAAACTATCCCCATAATTTATGTTTGTTTTATCTGGCAAGACAAACAAGTTTTTTAAAATAAGGATTTTTAACATGTTTTAATAAGGATTTTATAATTTCACATTATAAGGTGCTTATTGTTTTCCTAAAACAAAGGTGGTGTAAACGCACAAAGCTCCTCATTGAGCCTCTCACCATCACGTTCACGTTGAACTCACCCTAAAATGAAGGAGAGGTAGATCGAATCTCCCCACGGGGGGCAACCTCCGCCTAGTAGCTAAATATGGTTAGTTGAGAATTTCTCCCCAAGTTGTTTTTTGAGGAAAAATCACATTCTTCTTTTTTCCTCCAATATTGTGGCAAAATACATTGAAGAAAAATCATGGGAGGCACGATGGAACGAGTGCACCTGTTTTTGCCCTCCAAAAGTGCACTAGTTGACATATTGCATGTGAACGTGTCACCTGTACAAACAATTGAATTGTCATTTTTATTTTGTTAACAATTCCTAAATATTGAATTTCAGCATGCACCTACCCCATGGCAGTTAGGTCAAATTTGTTTTATCCAAGCTCCGCCAGCAACCGTGCAGATTCTTGTACCATGCACGTGCTACTCCGGGCCTCTAGCGTCCGGTACCGGACAGGGGAATCTGGATGTGATGCAATACAATTCATGTTGACCCATATGATGCACCCTTAGCCAACCAGGCCGACAATATGCACCGCTAGCCACCTCGATCTAGACCATGCGGTAGTGTCTACGATGCACAAAGATGCTCAGCTAGACATGTTTGCTGGCACTAGTGCATGATGCCCAATCTCGGTGTGCAAGACAGGTAGCCGTGTGTCACATTGACATGCTTGGCATATGGAGGGAGGGACTCATTGGAGAACTAACAAACCGAGGTGGGTTCAAGGGTGGATGGATGCTGTGGGTCAACTTGATTAAAGGGGAACGGATTGAGGCCATTTGAACAATGTATGCCATGGCTATGGTCATGAGCTACCTCACTTGCCTTACCACGGAATTTTTCATAAGGGGACAGTGTAAACTTAAAAAAATTGAGTTTTATTTTTGGATATCCTATTTGTTACATTTATGGCACCGTGTACAACAAATTTGGGGTTATTTTGGAGATGGTAATAAAATCACTTCATTACAGACGGACTGTTTGGTCTCACTTAAGCGAGTTTTTCTAACAAGGTGGTTTTTTCGACCACATCCAAATCACCTGAAATTTTTTACACATGATCTCTTTCATAAACATAGACAAAATATGAAAGTTTTCCATTTTTTAGAATTTTATATAATTTATAGTGGCTAAGTGAAACTCATGTACATACCTCTGACTTTACCTTAAGGGGACAGTGTAAACTTCATTATTGTTGAATTTTCTTTGATAATCATGTTTATTACATGTATGTGACAACGTAAAAAAATTTGGGTGATATGGAGATGGTCCAATCATAAACATGTGACCATACAAAAAAGAAAAATCCCACCCACTAACAGGAGATATGAGACCCCATGGCTTGCATACGACTAGAAACCCAACCATGTGGGCCAGGATGCAGGCCCGTGGGATGTTGATTTCTCCTGCTAGTAGGCTCCATAGGGCATATACAGAACTAGATAGGGAACATGTTGTTTCAGTGAGAGAGGCTCATGCAAATGGTCTCTCGCCGCGTATATAAGTAGGTGTGTCCGCCTCTTGCTTGGCGAGGTGGGACTAAACTCCCACCACCCGTCAGTTGCGCCCGGTGCGTCTCAGAGCAAATTTTGTTGGGTTGTCCTAGGTGATCCTCACCCGCGTGCTGTACCACGCGTCCCTGTAGATGGTTGGGCTGGCCCATCTTGTATGCATATCCTTTTTCTTTTTTGTTTTTCACATATTCTCTTTCATTTATTATTATACAGTTCTAAAACAAAGGTTGTTGTAAATGCACAAAACTCCTTCTTCAGCCTCTCACCATGACGTTCACATTGAACTCACCCTAAAATCAATGAGAAGTAGATTGAATCTCCCCACGTGGGACAACCTCCACGGAGTAGCTAAATATGGTTACTTGAGATTTTCTTCCCAAGTCGTTTTTTGAGGGGAAAATACATTTTTCTTTTTTCCTCCAATATTTGTGGCGAAATACATGGAACAAAAATTGTGGGAGGCATGGGGGCTACCTGTTTTTCCCCCTCCGAAAGTGCCCTTGTTGCCAAAATGCATGTGAACGTGTCATATTCCACATTTTCCTTAAAACATGTTGTACACCTATACAAACAATTGAATTGTCGTTTTTATTTTGTTATCAATTTCTAAATCTTGAATTTCAGCATGCACCTATCCCATGGCGTCTCATCCAAGCTCCCACATCAACCCCGCAGATTCTTCTACCATGCATGTGTGGTGCTTCAGCGTCCGGTACAAGAGAGGGGAATCTTGATCCGATGCGACGCGATTCATGTCTACCCATAGCATGCACTGAGGGAGTCCTGGATTAAGGGGTCCTCGGACAGCCAGACTATGTACTCGTGCCGGACTGTTGGACTATGAAGATACAAGATTGAAGACTTTGTCCCGTGTCCGGGTGGGACTCTCCTTTGCGTGGAAGGCAAGCTTGACAATTTGGATATGTAGATCTCCTTCTTTGCAACCGACTTTGTGTAACCCTAGCCCCCTCCAGTGTCTATATAAACCGGAGGGTTTAGTCCGTAGGACAACAACAATCATAATCATAGGCTAGCTTCTAGGGTTTAGCCTCTACGATCTCGTGGTAGATCAACTCTTGTAGTACTCATATCATCAAGATCAATTAAGAAGGAAGTAGGGTATTACCTCCATCGAGAGGGCACGAACCTGGGTAAACATTGTGTCCCCCACCTCCTGTTACCATTAGCCTTAGACACACAGTTCGGGACCCCCTACCTGAGATCCGCCGGTTTTGACACCGACATGCACCGCTAGGCAACCGGGCCGACAACATGCACCGCTAGCCGCCTCGATCCAGACCATGGGCAAAGATGCTCAGCTGGACATGTTTGTTGGCACTAGTGTATGATGCGCCAATCTCGGTGTGCAAGACGTGTAGCCGTTTGTCATTTTAACATGCTTGGCATACCGAGGGAAGGGACTCGTCGGAGATCCAACAAACCGAGGTGGGGTCAAGGGTGGATGGATGGTGTTGGTCAACTTGGCTAAAGTTTACGGTGGGTGTCTATGTGGCCAAGTGTGCATGCATGTTGTGAATCCAGCTGTGTGTGTGATGCACTGGACGGGCCTTTTTGGATAGGGCCCACATGAAGCGGCACCGAATTTTGAGAAAAATGAAGGAACGGGCCCCGCACTCCGTCCGCATGCCGAACTCGTTCCCTCCATTGGCTAGATCCAGCATGCGATATGGCATCGTTTCCACATAGCCCATGTTAGGGCTTATGCATGCCACTCTTGGTGTTTTACCACACCCTTCATGGGTCATACGATGAGACCACGCCAGGCCCCGTGAACCACCGCCTAGGCACAAACCGGACGCCTTACCCATCGGTAGCTAGATCCAAACCATATGCACCCTCGCCATCTAGACCCACATGTGGAGCATCACGTAGACGTTTAGACTCATACGTGGACATGCATCCTCTTGGTAGACGTTTAGACTCATGTGTTACCTCTTGGTAGCTAGATCCAAACTAGACTCACACCACTTACGCCAATCCCCGAACCATGCATCCCCGTCGTTAAGACTCATTACGTGGACATGTGTGCATCCATGTTGTGGGTCCAGTTGAGTGCGATGCACGAGACAGGCCTTGGTTACTAGGTCTAACATCACGTGTCATCGATATTTGAGGCAAATGAAGGAACGTGCCCCGCATTCCTTTCACAGGTCGGACACATTCTCTATGGCCCCGTTTGCACACAGCCTATGTGAGGGCCGATGCATGCCGCTCTTGATGTTTTACCACACCCTCTAGGGGTTGTATGATGACACCACGCTAGGTCCCGTTAATTTTTAGCTCCTCATGAATTTGCATTGGTTATAACGACAACAAACTGGCATCATAGCCCTAGAGAACGGCGTCGAGGCCATGCCTCCCATTGGTAGCATATGGCACATATATGGACCAAAGAGTTTAACATGGGGCACTCATCCCATTCCCTGCTATGATTTCATGTGGCCACGTAAGATCTTGAACTTTCAAGGTTACAACCATAGAAATGCGGTAAATGGCCCGAATATGCGAGGGAGGGAGGGGTGGGGGCGAGAAAGGCCACGCAATTACCTACCCCCATTATTGAAGTTTATTTTTTCTGGAAAGAAACAATTTTTTATAAATAAGGATTTTTTAGCACTTATTAATAACGATTTTATAATTTCACATTGTAAGGAGCATTTTTTTTCTCTAAAACAAAGGTGTTGTAAATGCACAAAACTCCTCCTTGAGCCTCTCACCATCATGTTCACGTTGAACTCGCCCAAAAAGGATTTCCCTATTTTTTACGATTTTCCTTTGTTTTTGTTTTTTAGACAAAATGATTTTCCTACTTGTTTTTTTATTAGTAACAAAGGGTTTTACTTTGTGACTGGTAAGCGGCCCGTGGGCCTGTTTGGTTGTTTCTTTAAGAACTGGACACACATGCCGTTATTTTCTGTGCTTGACACGGATAGGGTCCGTGTCATCACCCCCATCGCCCACACACCCCCGCCCCCCTCATCCTCACCGTCCTCACAAACCACCCCACCGTGACCCTGCCGCCTACTCGCCTAGCCGCTCTCGACGGTTGGAGCAGAAGAGCGCGGAGTGAGATTGGGAGGCCGCCAGCAAGCACCTAGCGACTACCGGCAACTAGGTGAAGTGAGAAACCCTAACTTGTAATCTTCGACTTCTTTGTTCCTTGTTGTGTTGCCGTTTCGGGAGTTGGATATGGTTTTCAAAGTTGGAGAATAAATAGTTAGGATTTTCAAATCGGAGGTTTTGAAGGAAGTTTTCTACATCGGTAGCTTGCTCGATATTTTTTTCCTAGGGTTTTGGTATTCCAGGGTGTTCATAGCAATGAGCAAGTGCAGATGCGTAACACAATAGCAGCAAATATCAGCAAACAGTTCTTTAAAATCTTAAAAAATGGCATTGTGCAGTGGCGAATCCAGGAAGAAACCGGAGGGTGGGCTTAAAACTTATAAGCCGGGCTAGTGGATTAAATTCCTTTTTAGGCCGAAATTATGTTGGGTTTAGTAAGGCAGCCATTAACTTGTAGTCCTAGATTGCAAGTCAACTAAACATTTCCCAGAATAATATTTATTGTAGTGTTTTTTTGCAGAATATGAAATTTTGATCCAAATATTTGTATCTTTGTAGGGAAATAACAATAACCTCTTAATTCTGTTACCCAAATTAGTTCATATTTTAAAAGATTATAAATGTGAAGGCATACAATATATCAGAGTTTTTAGGAATTATTTTAATCTTTATTTTGTGTGCTTAAGTACCAGGAAAAAGTGAAGTAAGTTCATTTTCTCCAATATGATAGACAAGTGGCTAATTTAGTTGGTTACGCTGACGATCCTTCATCCTTCCAGAACAGATTTTCTTTTCTTTTTCCAGGAACAAATTGTTGGATGCGGATGTATGTAGATGGGCTGTATGTTGAAGGTGTGCGTGTGTACATTCAGGTGGGCCGAGTAACAACAGTAGTAGGATTTATGTTTTGATAGGACTTTTCTCATAGATTACTGCTCAATCTCAGACACTACCTCAGTTGTGCTGCAGAGGAGGAGGGGCCAAGGCTGCGCGTCGACGCTCGGGGTGAGACCATGCTGCCGGTCGAGGATCAAGAGAAGGACATGTCTGAACAAGCTGTGGTGCGGCGGGCACGCGTTGCGTTGCGGGGTTATGAGGAGTGGAGGGCGAGCCACCCACGCAGTTCAAGTGTATGATTGTTGATTACTGATGCAGTACCTTTGTTGATTATACTGTATGATTGTTGCCTAGTGTGTTTACATGCATAAGCCCTTTGTTTAAATTCTCATCCTTTGCTTTTCTTCATTTTATTTTGTTTACACAGGTGGTGTGCATAACCTGTCGACAGGACTGCAACAGGCCCGATGCCACTAGGTTGACATTTACCATCAGGCTAGATGGGGACACTTTAGCTGTGGTATAAACAATCATGTCAATTTTTACTTGTATTGTGTTTGTTCCCCTCTACTTTGAGCATTAACAAATTTTAGGAAATAAAATAGCAATTAAATTCTACATATATAGATCGTGTCATGCTACGCATGGCCCCAGTTCAGCACCATCCCAGATAGTTCATTGCTTTTTGAAGTGAGAGGGAGCCGCACATATGATTTTGGCATGTACAAAGGGAATTCAACGGCGATCATCGGTGGTGAAAACTGGTGCAGGTTTGTTGAAGACTTTCGACCTTCGAGAAGGCGACCTTGTCTCCTTCGGTTTGACTGAAGACATTCCTATGGTGTACTGCTGCAACCTGCCAAGGACACGCGATCAAAACAAAGAGCGTAAAGATCCTCTAGAATCAGCTATCGTAAAAAATGGAATTAATCTGACGAAGCAAGAGGAGCGTAACCTACATGACCTTTTGGCAATGAAGAAAGTTTATGTAGGTGCATTTTTTGTCCACCGCTTCACCAAGTCGAACATAGCAGGAAAGACGATGGTATGTTTTTGGTGTACTAGTATTTTCTATTATATATGCAATTTTCTTTGTTTTTCCATGGAGAGAAAGATTAATGATATGCTATTGTAGATGAAACCAGTGAATACACTTATGTGTGTTTTTGCATATCCTTTTGTTTCCCATAACTGAAGATCCTTATGTAGTATATGTAGAAGTAGCTGAAGATCCTTTTGTTTACTGCTCCTTCACATATTTTATAATTTTTCTTCCTATGATGGTGCATACAGAGATTATCAGTGAAAGTTGTCAACGCCCTGAAGACCCCAGGAGATTGGGAGATACCGGGAGATGGGCTTGCTGGCATTTAGTTGTGCAAGGACAATTTCATGCCGATCAAGTACCACAAGTGTGATGATGGCCGCATCATCTTCGGTAAGGGATGGAGTGATTTTGTTTATAGTGAACAACTCAAGGTTCATAAAGCCGTTCTTTTCGGTTTCAAGACCACCACCCATGAAGATCTTCAGATCGAGGTGGTTATGAATATGCTGACTGAGGAGCCACAAATGTAGCACGACAATGCAAGAGTGTCCTTTACACTAGGTATGGTGCGAAAACTATGTTGATAGCAGTTATGCATCTATGGGGTTACGTCTTCATCTGTCTTGGGTGATGATGACCATGAGAGGAGGACATGTTGTAGTTAGAGTAAATGCTAGGATTGGTCCCTATTCAGGACTCAAAATAGGGCTTACACAGCTGGTTTCTTTATTGGCTGCTGTTTCCCTGGCTATAATCATGAGCGATGGTAATGCAAATGGAATCGTTAAGGGGGTTTTATTAATAATTTAAATCATGGAGTGAAGATGGTAGAACTACCTATGAGTATTTGCGGAGGAGATGCGGGAAGGGCATCATTTGTGTTCTTCACTCTTTGGTAATGCAGGAATAATGTGAGATTACAAAATAAATGGTATAGTGATCTTGTGATTCTTGTTTAGCTAATTTGCTTGTGGATCATGGGATGGTCTATATTGAAGATGAAGGTGGTAAACAAAGAGGTGCTGATGTTGGGAGCAAAGAGGTGCTGATGGTCTATATGCACAGGCTAGAGCATGTAGCAGGCGAAAAAATTGTATAGTTCATCGCAAGTGTGGAGTCACATGGTACTGCGGTGTCGCCTACGCATCTCTTAGCTATATTTTCTGTCCTTTGTCGTAGTCTTATTTTTTGGACCTTCATGTTAAGTCTGGCTGGGCTTGCCACCATGTATGATTTGTGCTACTAGTTGATTACTTTAGTTTCTAGCTGTAGTTTGTATCAGGGGCTTGAAAGACCATGTGGTTTCTGTTAATGGAAAATCAGAGGGGGCGACCCTTCTTTTGATTAAAAAATATGAGCTATCTCTATGCAATTAAAAAAATAATTTTTCTCTATTCAAACCCAGTTGAGAATAGTGTTCATTATAAATCTTAAATAATCTTTTGGTAAAAATGGCTATCGCATTGTGTATCATAGCTAGCGAAACCGAAACAAAATAAACATCTTAAGTATAATATCTCTTGAACACGGATCAAATTAGGCAAGACAACTAGAATAAAGGATGATTCAACTTGCATGAAATTTGAACTTACGACTTACTAGCAGTATAATAAAGTTTATAGACTATCAACTAGACAAATAGAAGAAACATTTTAGGTTGATTCATTCTTCCTGCCGGACTTCCTCGATAGCCTAGATGGTTTGGAGAGATGCTGACACAGACTCTTGAACCCCTTTTGGAAGTTCACCAGTCGCCTGTATACATCGTAGGTGGCATACGCATCCCTGGAAGCATAATAGATGTTCTTCAAGGGCAACGGCGCTTCTGCCCATATATGGTGGTCATCTTCTATGATAGCATCCTTCATCTTGTTGTAGCTGTGGTGGATGATGGAAACAACATAGTCAGCCAAGCCATACTTTGGCTTAATCGTCACTGGATCAGGCACTCTCCACATATTCTGGATATCCACAAAGTTTCGTACCACCATACCAACACACTTGAGTTTTTTCTGGTCATTGTTGATGTCCACCCCAACAAAGGTGTACTCCTCGTCGAGCAGCAAGGCGGCAAGCAGGCCGCAGTGCTCATCAGCAATGCTTATGTGGTACACGAGGCCATAGATGCCAATGCATAACTGGACCACGATAGCCATCTATGTCGGACCATGAGGCCAGGTGAACTCCACATCCAGTGCAACTATCTTCTGGTCGTCGTTCTGCAACTAGTATTTGAATCTGCGAATGCACTACTCAACACTGCTAGCCTTGTTCGTGTACTTCACAAAAATTTCAGTATTTCCATCTGCCCTAACAGCATAATCTTTCACGAACGCCATGCCGAAGGATTGTAATTGATGAAACCAGTATAAGACATGAAGCATGACAATAACATGATAACAATAAGCCGAGATGAAAGATAGTATAGTAATTCTGGCACTATTGAAAGTTTATGTAAACAAGTGCATGAACAATTTAAACTAAACATGTACTCCCTCTATAAAGAAATCACTAAAGTAGTGATCCAGAAGTTGTTATATTTCCTTGCAGAGGAAGTATATGCGAATTAACAATCAAAATTTACGCTCTTGAAATATTTATCTAAACAACTGCATCAACAATCAAGAATAAACATGTATCTATGAATTGTTCATCGCCCCATGCAGATGAATCTGTGTGTAGAAACTAAAGAAGCAGGAGAAAAAAAATTAAATTGACAAGACAACAGACTAGATGTTGCATGAAGATGAATCTGTGTGCAAAATTCTCATATGGCAACAGACTACATGTTGAAGGAAGTTGATTCTGTGCGCACAAAAAAAAGAAGCAGCAGAACAAGAAATTGACAAGAAGAAGGCCATCATATGTGCTGCTACTGGAGAACTACAAACAAAATTAACAGGAAGGAGAACTCACTGTTCCCGAAGCCAGATTGTTGGGAGAGTGGGCGATACGGAGGAAGAGGGAATCTAGAGGATGCAGAGGCAGATGAACCGTTTTTGGAGAGTCGTGGCAGTGAGGACGAAGCGCTCGCGCATGCCCGTCCTAGATAATTAGGACGGGGCTCGTCCTGCCTGTTGTAGTCCTCGCTTTCCTTTCTCTTGTTCTCATTTAAAATGGGCTCATTCCATTATAATAGGCCCCTATAAGAAAGCACAAGAAGCCCAATCGCTTCACGGTTGAGATTAACTTGCTAAAAAATTCTCAAAAAAAAAACTTGCAAAAAAAACATTACGTGATCTAAAACTACCTCTGCGTGAGATCCCAAATTCCCAATATTTCCTTGTGGTCGGTTGTTAGGGAATCCCCTATAAATACAAAGCTTTTCACGGCATAGATCATATACTCCACCCCACTCCTCCCATACCTATCCTTCCATGACTACACCGAATTACCACCCCACGCCGCCCAAAGTAGCTCCCAGGTCGGTGAAACCGACGGAGCCGTCATCTTCGAAGCCTGCGTCGGCAAATCCTGAGATGAAAGAGAAGGGCACTTCAGAGAAGCCGGCGAAAGAGAAGGGCACGTTGGAGAAGCCGGCGAAGCAAAAGATGAAAGCGAACGGTAATGGAGCCGGTCGCCATCGAGAGAATCCTCTGGTAACGATCGAGATCCTTGTATTCTGTATACTCCCTCCTTCCCAAGTCTGCATGCAATCCCATAATTTATGGCGCACTTCCTTTTGATCTCGTTTAGTTACAGCCATAATGAACTATCCCTATTTTATCAAAGGGAGATGGGTGTGTCTAGAAAGAAAAGAAAAAAGGACAAAAAGGCTTGCATGAATCTTAGCATAAAATCAATGACATAGGACTTAGATGTGCAATAAAATCAAGGTTATCGTCTCTGTGTATATGCCTTAAAATTTGGAAATTACAAATTTTTTGGCATAGGCTTTCTAAATGAGTTCTTAGTCTCTAGTGATTGAAACTGTTGGTGATTGCCCTTAATTTTTCATGGTCTTTACTAATTGATCTTTTTGAATCTGATGGGAACTAAGTAGTATGTGCTCTTGAATGCTTGCAATGGAACTGCTACATTCCTTTTTTGAGATTATCTATAAACTATTGATCTTCTGATCATGTATGCAATTATTTTCATAAGCGTGACGCCTGAAATTTTAGTAGTGTACATAGACCAAAGTCTGCTCTTTCTACTAAAAACCTATACTATTATCAGTCAATTTGCCGACAGAGATAGCTTGTTTTTCTATGGCTGGTGTTCATTATATGGCCTAGAAGCTCTATGATTTCATGCAGTACTGTAGAGCACAATTTTGATATTGGCATAGATTAGATCTAGTCAGTTCTATGCGTGTTTAAATGAATACCATACAGAATCTAATCACACTATTTGTACATTCAGGGAACTCAGGTTGCTTCTTTGCTGCAATACGAGAAGTTCATAAAAGAATTAAACACACAACAACTGATGTACATCAAGTTGATTGGATTGGGTGAACTTCTCAAGACTCCTGTCATGAGAATGAGATGTATACTATGTCAGGCCATCGCTTATTCATATGATACAGAGGTGGATGCCTTTATAATTAATGGGAGACCATGTAGGATCATACTAAAAGATGTGGAGCATATAACAGGCCTGCCCTGCATGGGGAAGAACCACGTCTCTTCAAATCACAACGATACTTTGGAGTTGTGGAAGGACCTAAAAGACCCCAATGACACAAAAGTAACTTTGAAAGGATTGCTAGCCAAGATGAAAGGCGACATCACACCTAATTTTCTCAGGCCATTTGTCTTGTACACCATAGGAAAATATGTATGCCCAACAACACATCAGTATGTGGACAACAGATACCTTGGGATTGTTAGAAACGTTGAGACAATAAAGAGCACAAATTTTGGATAGATTACGCTTGACCATCTTATGGCTAGCGTCAGGAAATTTGTAAATAGTGGAGCAAATCTGGAGGGCAACCTACCACTGCTACAGGTAATACAATCATTATTAACATACCATACATTTAATTTTATGGAAAATTTTCTAAGTTGTTTTTGTTGTAATGCAGACGTGGTACTACGAGAAGTGGAGGGTGCACCAATTGGACTCTACCATCTCGTATGCATCAAGGTTAAGGCCGCTGATCCAAAACCGAAGTGATGAGAAGGCAGAGAAGGTTGACAACATAATCAACAAAAATTATATAGGGGTTGGAGAGGTAAAGTGTTAGTACTATGTGCCTGGATTATCTACCATATGTTTTGAATGATACTAATGACACTAACATGCAGTATGTCGATGACCTACTGCGGCCTTTCAATCTGCTGCCAGTTGGGACGTCGGTTAAACCAAAGAATGACAGTCAGGTAAATGATGAACATCAGGCACAAAATATATATTGTAACTTTGCAAGTACAATCGAAGTCATATGCTCCTAACTGCTTGTAATTTGCAAGATAAGGCACTCATGGGTCGTGTATTGGCTGATTTGAAAGAAGTTGCCTCCATTGTGCAGGAGGCCAGTGCACAACAATTTGATAGGATGTGCACCCTTGAAAAAAATGGACGAGTGCCTTAGGCATACCCTTGTGAATGGCAGACGCACGGACGACCTCATCACAGAATTCAATGTAAGTATACCATTATGAGTTTCTATAAATAATTTTACTATCAATACTCTCCACACTAACACATTTTTTTAAAGAACCACCGCTATGGAATATTTGATGCCGATCACAGAATATTTGATGCCTGGGAGTACCTGCAGACCCAATGGAGGTCCCAAGAGAGAATACTACTCACCAGAAAAAACAAAAAGATGACACGAAGGTCATTGCCAAAGGCATTTCTGCTAAGGGAATACAAAAATATTACATGGATGCCCCCAAGAAGAACGTAGCTGAAGATTTGCAGCCTGTTCCTAGTTTGCAATTGCGAAAGCATTCAAAACCCAAGATTAGCCTTGAAGCTTTCATGGTGATACACATTTTACATCTAACTGATTTTGTTTTAAGTTAACACAGATTTGTAGCTAACATATGATCTTCCACGTTCAGGATGAAGAAGACAGAGTTGTTGCTGCAGCTTGCAAGGAGAGTCTCAAGAATGTTTCACAGCTTTATAAAGAGGTGGATGCTTCGCAGGGTGCTCCGAGTTTGGATTCGCGAAAGAATTCCAAAGCCACCACAAGCCTTGGAGCTTTCCTGGTGATTCACATTTTACAGTTAACTGGTATTGTTTTTTTATTTCGTGCAGATTGCAAGCTAACAAGTGCTTTATTTCGAATCATAGGATCCTCTGAATTTGAGGCACAATTAGAATGTGCGAAAGGATGAAGAAAGAAGAAATCAATATGATGAAGATGTCAGTATTGAGGTGGGGGGGAGAGGCAGGTACCAAAAGCAACCACCGGTCTGCCAAGGCTAAGGGAACAAGGGAGCCAGAAGAGCCCCATGTCTTCCCAGTTGATGAGGACAACTATAATGATTCTTAAGCAAAGTAGTGACAAGATAGCGTGGTTGATTTCTGATAACCCACAAGTATAGGGGATCGCAACAGTTTTCGAGGGTAGAGTATTCAAACCCAATTTATTGATTCGACACAAGGGGAGCCAAAGAATATTCTCAAGTATTAGCAGTTGAGTTGTCAATTCAACCACGCCTGGATAACTTAGTATCTGCAGCAAACTATTTAGTAGCAAAGTAGTATGATAGTAATGGTAACAGTGGCAAAACTAAAGATAGCAGTTTTGTAGTAATTGTAATATTAGCAACGGTAAAGTAAATAAGCAAAGCACAATATGTGAAAAGCTCGTAGGCATTGGATCAGTGATGGATAATTATGTCAGATGCAATTCATCATGTAATAGTTATAACATAGGGTGACACAGAACTAGCTCCAGTTCATCAATGTAATGTAGGCATGTATTCCGAATATAGTCATACGTGCTTATGGAAAAGAACTTGCATGACATCTTTTGTCCTACCCTCCCGTGGCAGCGGGGTCCTAGTGGAAACTAAGGGATATTAAGGCCTCCTTTTAATAGAGTATCGGACCAAAGCATTAACACATAGTGAATACATGAACTCCTCAAACTACGGTCATCACCGAGAAGTATGCTGATTATTATCACTTTGGGGTTGTCGGATCATAACACATAATAGGTGACTATAGACTTGCAAGATAGGATCAGGAGCTGACATATATTCATGAAAACATAATAGGTTCAAATCTGAAATCATGGCACTCGGGCCCTAGTGACAAGCATTAAGCATAGCAAAGTCATAGCAACATCAATCTCAGAACATAGTGGATACTAGGGATCAAACCCTAACAAAACTAACTTGATTACATGGTAAATCTCATCCAACCCATCACCGTCCAGCAAGCCTACGTCGGAATTACTCACGCACGGCGGTGAGCATCATGAAATTGGTGATGGAGGATAGTTGATGATGACGACGGCGACGAATACCCCTCTCTGGAGCCCCGAACGGACTCCAGATCAGCCCTCCTGAGAGAGATTAGGGCTTGGCGGCGGCTCCATATCGTAAAACGCGATGAAACTTTCTCTTTGATTATTTTCTCCACGAAACAGAATATATAGAGTTGGAGTTGAGGTCGGTGGAGCTCCAAGGGGCCCACGAGACAGGGGGGTGCGCCCAGGGGAGGGGCGCGCCCCCCACCCTTGTGGGCAGGGTGTGGGCCCCCTGGTCTTGATTCTTTCGCCAGTATTTTTTATATTTTCCAAAACTTATGTCCATGGATTTTCAGGTTATTTCGAGAACTTTTGTTTTCTGCACAATAAACAACACCATGGCAGTTCTGCTAAAAACAACGTTAGTCCGGGTTAGTTTCATTCAAATCATGCAAGTTAGAGTCCAAAACAAGGGCAAAAGTGTTTGGAAAAGTAGATACGTTGGAGACGTATCAACTCCGCCAAGCTTAAACCTTTGCTTGTCCTCAAGCAATTCAGTTGATAAACTGAAAGTGATAAAGAAAAACTTTTACAAACTCTGTTTGCTCTTGTTGTTGTAAATATGTAAAGCCAGCATTCAAGTTTTCAGCAAAGATTATGTACTAACCATATTCACAATAACACTTAGGTCTCATGTTTACTCATATCAATGGCAGAATAAACTAGCGAGCAATAATAATAAATCTCGGATGTCAACACTTTCTCAGAACAATCATAATATGCTATAACAAGATGGTATCTCGCTAGCCCTTTCTGAGACCGCAAAACATAAATGCAAAGCACCTTTAAAGATCAAGGACTGACTAAACATTGTAATTCATGGTAAAAGAGATCCAGTCAAGTCATACCCAATATAAACTAATAGTAATGCATGCAAATGACAGTGTGCTCTCCAGCGGGTGCTTTTTAATAAGAAGGTGATGACTCAACATAAAAGTAAATATATAGGCCCTTCGCAGAGGGAAGCAAGGATTTGTAAAGGTGCTAGAGCTTGATTTTAAAATAGAGATGAATAACATTTTGAGCGGCATACTTTCACTGTCAACGCAACAACTATGAGATCTCGATATCTTCCATGCTACATACATTATAGGCGGTTCCCAAACAGAATGGTAAAGTTTATACTCCCCCACCACCAACAAGCATCAATCCATGGCTTGCTCGAAACAACGAGTGCCTCCAACTTGCAACAGCCCTGGGGGAGTTTTTTTTTAATTATTTTGATTTGCTTTGATATTTTTTATCATGGGACTGGGCATCCCGGTTACCAGCCATTTTTCTCGTGAATGACGAGCGGAGTCCACTCATCGTGAGAATAACCCACCTAGCATGGAAGATACTAAAAGCCCTAGTTGAAACATGAGCTGCTCGAGCATACAAAATAGAATTTCATTTGAAGATTTGGAGTTTGGCACAAACAAATTTACTTGGAACGGCAGGTAGATACCGCATATAGAAAGGTATGGTGGAGTCATATGGAATAACTTTGGGGTTTATGGAGTTTGGATGCACAAGCAGTATTCCCTCTTAGTACAGGAGAAGGCTAGCAAAAGACTGGGAAGCAACCAACAGAGAGAGCGACAACAGTCATGAACATGCATTAAAATTAATTAACACTGAGTGGAAGCATGAGTAGGATATAATCCACCATGAACATAAATATCGTGAAGGCTATGTTGATTTGTTTTCAACTACATGCATGAACATGTGTCAAGTCGAGTCACTCAAATCATTCAAAGGAGGATACCATCCTATCATACCACATCACAACCATTTTAATAGCATGTCGGAACGCAGGGTAAACCATTATAAGCTCCTAGCTAATTAAGCATGGCATAACCAACTATAATCTCTAATTGTCATTGCAAGCATGGCATAAGCATGAATCAGGAACGATGAACTCATCATATTTACAAAAACAAGAGAGGTCGATTTCATACCAGCTTCTCTCATCTCAATCAGTCCATCATATATCGTCATTATTGCCTTTCACTTGCTTGACCGAACGGTGTGTATAATAATAAAGTGCACGTGCATTGGACTAAGCTGGAATCTACAAGCAATCAATTCAAGAGAGAAGACAAAGTAATATAGGCTCTAAGTTAAATCAAAAATCATGCATATGAGAACCATTAAACATTTTTCATTATGGTCTTCTCCTCTTGACCCCCAAAGGAAAGAAAAGAAATAAACTATTTACACATGAAAGCTCCCAACAAGCAAAAGAAGAACGAGAAATCTTTTTGGGTTTTCATTTTAATTACTACTACAAGCATGGAAATTAAACTAACTGATTTTTTGGGGGTTTTCTTAAGGTTTATCAAACACACAAGAAGAAAACTAGAAAAAGAAAATTAAACCAGCATGGATAATACAATGAAAGATTATGAGCACCGACAACTAAAATAGTGTGTGAACATGAATGTAAAGTCGATGAGAAATACGTACTCCCCCAAGCTTAGGCTTTTGGCCTAAGTTGGTCTATGCCCAAGGATCGCAGCTACTCTCCCCGGTGTACTGAGGTGTGTCATCTAGATACCACTGGCTAGCGATCTCCTCTGGATCCCACTAATAATAGGATGGACGATAGGGGTCCAGTGGTGGTTCTGGCTCAGGCACTGGAGCTGATGTCTGGCCTCGGTGCGTGTACACGTCCTTCGGCAAAACGAGGTAATGGCATGTAGTTAAATCAAACAAAGAAGGCGCGGGCAAGGTAATGATTTCATTGTGTTTCTTATTAAATCTCAGGTTATATAGGAGCATCTTATCATCATTGTCAACAATGAACTCATGCGCCACCAAGCTCCTGTAATCTAAAATGGTAAAATGCAGCAGTGTCTCCTCTTTCTCTTCATGCCTAATAGGTATCTCAAAATGTTTCGCAAGGCGTGCAGCATAGATACCTCCAAAGATGGGGCCCTTTGTACGGTTTAGGCTTAACCGTTTAGCAATAACGGCACCCATACTAAAAGTGTTATCACCGAATAAGGCATGGAGCAGAATAATAATATCAAGAACACTGAAGTTTCCACTATTTCCACGATCAATTAAGCATCCAATAGCAAATATGGCAAAGTTGCGTAAAACTTGAAAATTTATGCTAGTGATTCTCGCATCGGAACCCTTCCTGGATTCCCCTATAGTGATAGTATCAATAAAACATCGACATCTTTACGATGTGGTTCATCTAAGCTGCCCTCAAAGGGTATTCTACAAGCCGCGCAAAAATTACGCAATGACATTTCCTTACCCTCATCATATAAATGAAAAGATACTGAAGGAGGTGAATTCTTAGGATAATTGTGGGGACCCCGACTCGCAAGTCGTGATCACCGAATGCACGTGTACAGTGATCCCAGAGATCAATGCTCACTGAACACACAGAAGCTGAATAACAAGAGTCTTACATCCATACGTACCGTCTTACACAAATAGAGACCAACATGGTCAAGTCTTACATCGACAAAGCCTTAAGGGCTGAACATCGAATGAAACATAGCAGCGGAAAACGTCATCGATAAGTAGAACCCATGCCATCTGCCTTAACCCTACAGGCATTCTGACTGGGAAACGTCCTAGTTCGCATGATCATCTCCAAAGAACTCTTCTTCGAACTCCGGTTCTTCCATGCCTGGTCAATTAAATAACCAGTGGCAAGCCAATGAGTACTTTGAATGTACTCGCAAGCAACCCATGATTTGGTTCAAGGTACAGTAATGCATGACATAGGTAAAGTTTTGCATAAAGCTAGTTTTAAGTGCAGGACATGTTCAACATCCTATAAAGCATGCATCAAGAGAATTCAAGTAACCATAAGAATTGGTCACAGATATTAACATAAATAGAATGGGCACCTACCCATTTATCATAAACAGAGTGGGCACCAACCCATCTCAACCGTGTCAAGTCCTTGACTTGATCCATGACAACCCATCATCTCACACACACTGGATTTGAAAACAAGTGGACGTAGCCCAAGGGCGGTTACCCAACTGTCCATGACCGTGGACACGGCTATTCGAATAGTTTTACACTCTGCAGAGGTTGCACACTTTACCCACTAGATCCGGGGAACTTCCGTGTCAATCCACGACCCGCGGTACCTCAAGCACCCGGGGTAAGCACCCGATCACTACCTTTCCCTAGATGACACTAACATGGAGTCCACTCGATTGGTAGTAGCCCCCGTGCCAAACATTTCTCATCATAAAGTTGCGGAGCCTCGCTCCCATATTCATCACATACCACAAGCATGGGGTACCAACGGTGTGTCCGGTGCCCTGTGAAAACAGTCATGGCCGCCCTACCTGGCACGACCCCGTCCCAAGAGAGAGCACCGACTCTCCCTCGTCACTAGTAATGCGGGCTCCAAGCTAGTATCGGTCTAGGTACTCGATAATGCCCTTTCCCATATAAGGGTAGAGTGGTCGCGCATGTAAGGTTGGGATAACGGTCGCAACTCCGACCAATCCGTTTTGGAAACAACACCCACTTCCTTGGCACACCACTTCGTCATCAAGTGGTCACCCATCTCATCATCTCCCTCGGGCATAAGTGGCACCCGACGGGGTTTTCGAAAAAGACTTTTGAAATCGCATTGCCTCCTTCACCATGCACAAACCCATCCCATTTGCGTAGCATCTACATTTGCATCCTAGCTACTCCCACCGGCATAACCCTCATAAGAAGGTAGGGCCATGCACAATGCAAGTATCAACGAGGAAGTACTCGTGGCAACCAACCCACGTGGTTCACCATCTCATCATGATTCCGATGCATCATTAATAAAGAGCTAAACATGGCATGCATATAAAGGGGTGTCATAGTCATGGTCAAAGGGCTGCTTGCCTTGGTTGGCTTGATCTTCAAAGTCTTCAGGCCCTGCTCCTCCTTCTTCCTCAGCTACCTCGTCAAACACGGGATCTAACGTTGCAAGAAAACAACGGAAAAATAAGGCTATAATAAAAACAGAAAAGTCAAAGTGCTCAAAAAAATGTCAACTTAATTTTGTAAAATACTAGGAGGAAGGCTAGGAAGGGGGCAACTTTTGGTTTTGATTCTGGAGCAGTAAAATAGGAGCTATGGATTTTCAAAGGCTCATTTAAATGCCAAAAACCACATTTAAATATTTACAGAGAAGAAAAGGTGATTGGATCTGAGTGAAAGTTGCACCATTAAATAGATTACAATATTCTAGGAATTTAGAAATTGGAATCAATGTATTTGGATTAATATTCTGCCCTGTGGAATTTTTGGAATTATTACAGAAAAGGAAAAAAGGAAAACGGCGCCGTGCCATCGGGCCGAGAGGCCACAAGCAGCAGCAGCCCGTGGGGAAACCCAGCCCACGCGCCGCCACGTCGAAGGCGTAAAGGCGAATACGCCTTCGCCGACGGCGGGTCTGTCTTGTGTACAAGACGTTTTAAACCTCGACGGTGGATCCCACCCGTCGTAGCGTGGTCGATGGCCGCCCCCCACGCGGCCGTCGTCTACCTCCGCCAGAGGCGACGCGAGCTTCGCCGGCGGCGATCTGAGGCACGGAAGAAGCGCAGAGGCTACCGTTGGACTCGGGAGCGAGTCGCGGATCTGGTGGTGGTGGAGACGGTCGCGGGTGGCTGCTGCCACGGGCGACGAGGTCCCGCGGCGGAGGTGCTTCGGGCGCCGGTGCCTCCGGCCGTTCCCAGCTGCAAAACGAGGGGGAAAGAGAGGGGAAAGCATCAGTGAGGCGAGGGGAGTCCAGTTCGAGGAAGAAACGGGGCGGAGGAGGCCTGTACCCGCAGATCGACGGCGACCCGAGGCGGCGGAGCTCGAGCTCGATCTCGAGCTCGGGCGGCTCTGGAGCGAAGTGGGTGGATCCAGGGGTGGATTGGGTGTGTGGAAGAGCGACAGGGAGGAAGAGGAGGGCTCGGGAGCGCCTTATATAGGCTGGCCGCGGTTCACCGTGGGCGTGGCCTACGGGCGCCCGCGGGATCAGCTCTGGAGGCCGTGGGAGAGGAGTTGGAGCTGTCCACGGCGCTCGTGGGGGTGGAGTAGGGTGCCAGGGAGAAGGAGAGAGAGCGAGGGAGGGCTCTGGCGCCCGCGCGTGTGAGGCCGGCCATTGGCTGAGCCGGGCAGCATCGGGCACGCGCTGCAGGAGGGGAGAGAGAGGGGGAGACAACGGGGACTGCACGGCGGCGTGTAGCAGACGTCGAGGCACATCATCTGGCGCGATGGGAAGGCACGAGGCGGTCGGGAGGCGCGGCGTCAACGGTCGGCGCTCTGGCAGGCGCTCCAGAGCGCGACTTTGGCCGGCATCCGCGGGTTTTCCGCGTCGCGCGCGCGTCCTTTTCTGTCTGGAGGGTACAGTGGAAGGGGACATGGCCAGGAAAGGGCCTGGGATGCTCTGGTGTGCAGAGGGGAGAGAGAGAGGCTGTGAGAGAGAAGGGAAGCTGCTGTCCAGAGAGGACAAACGTGATTCCCCCTTCCTCCACATTGCTTCTTCGGTAGAAAAGTGTCTAAGTGATGAGGGGAGTGAGGAGGGGTTGTGGCAAAAAGATGAACTCAAGGAGATTAGTGAAAGTGGCAAAAATAGGCTTTTTAGTATTTTGCGGAAGGTGTTTGATGGAGTTTTGGGTAGGCTAATGACTCCCACTGACCAAGATACTCCAAGGGTGAAATGTCACATATATTTAGGGCCTTCCACCCATCTTGAGCTTAATAGGACAAAGTTGCCAATGCAACTCTTGCAAACCCTAGAAATGGGCAGAAAGGGATTTGTGTAGATCCAGTGGAGTATATCATTTCTCCTTGATGTACCACTTGGTGTGGTAGCCTTATTTGGTCACATGATCAGGCTCACCAAAGTTGGGGTCTTGGAGAAAAAGTTGGTAGTGCAAAGTGGTGCAAACTTGATTTTGGTCAGAGAGGGTTTTGAGGCACTTTGACCAAGATTTCCTCTTCTCCAACCTGTGCCATTTGGTCCAGATGCATCATTAGACCAATGAAGCATGTCCACCAGGTTTGAGCACATTTGGACATACTTGGCAATGTAAAGTTGATCAAACTTTAGAATGGACAGAAATAGTTTTGAGGGGTTTTGATGGTGTTATCTTGTTCTCCAAGTCATGAGACTTGGCAAGATCATCAGATATGTCATATGTGACATGATAGAATTTTCCTGGAATTTTTGGAGAATATTTCCTTTGTAAATATTTCAAAAGCTTGAAATATCCAGAAAGGGTTTTAGAGGATTTGACCAATATTTTGAACATGACCGGTGTTGAAACTCTTATATATGGACAATATATGTCCTATGAGTTTCCTAAATTTTGTCAAATATTTTGAAACAGAGAAAGTAATTTTTCCTATTAAAGACCATTTCGGCCTTAAGAAAAGCCTTTAAATAAAATAGAACAAGAACTTTTAAAATTATATTTTGTGGTTCCCAGGGCATCCTATATCTAATAGGAGTCAAATATATTTTTGGAAAGATTTTACTTCCCTTCATCAAGTACTTGCGGCAAACCTCAATTCAGGGTTTTTGAAAACTAATTTTGAAAATACTTTCGGCCAAATTATTTTTGTAAGAAAATTCTATATAGCACTATTCACATGGCATGTTCATTGGTCGGAGCTTGGGGCAAGGATATGGAATATAGAGGGTAGAGTAGTTGACTTCAAGAAGCACTTGAAAAGAAACACGAGAGAAAACCAACTCCAAATAAAAGCCAAATAATGCAAAAGTTTTTGTTGGTCCAAATTTTCATGCTTTATTAATAAAATGAAATGTTACAAAATGCAGGTGTGACAGACCTACCCCTTACAAGAATCTCATCCCCGAGATTCCTAAACTAGGCTTGAAAAGATACGGAAATTCGGATCTTAGGTAGTCTTCACGCCCCAAGTTGCTTCCTTGATGTGATTGCTCCATTGGACTTTGAAGTACTTGATGGTGCGACTTGAGCACGTCGCTCAGCCTCATCCGTAATGCAGATGGGCCTCTCACGATAAGTCAAATCAGGTTGAAGATCAATGGCTTGGTGATTGACGTCTTTGTAGAGGTCGGGCTTGTCGGGAACCTGGAGACACTTCCGTAGTTGTGACACGTGGAACACGTTGTGCACATCAGAAAGTCCAGGTGGAAGTTCCAACCGGTAAGCCACTTCTCCTCGCCGATCGCTGATCTTGAAGGGGCCAATGTACCTCGGGCGAGCTTTCCCTTGACATGAAAGCGCTGGGCTCCTTTGAGAGGGGTGACCGGAGATAGACATGGTCTCCAACTCGGAAGTTTATGTCTCGCGACGTGAGTCCGCATAGCTCTTCTCGCCTTGACTTGGCGGACTTCAGACGCTCTCGGACAAGCTGGACTTGCTCTTACGCTTCACGAAGGATATCGTGGCCCAAAGACAAGTCCTTCTCCGGTCTCCGACCAGTTGAGAGGTGTACGGCACTTCCGCCAGATAACACTTCAAATGGTGCCATCGAAGGCTGGCACGATAACTGTTGTTGTAAGAGAACTCGGCGAAAGGGAGGCAATCTTCCCACTTAGCTCCATAAGCTAAGACACAGGCTCGGAGCATGTCTTGAGTATTTGATTCACTCGCTCGGTCGACCTCCGATGCGTGGGTGGAAAGCGATCTTGAAGGACAACTTGGTCCCCATGGCCTCCTGGAATTTCTTCCAAAACCTAGAGGTGAACTGGGTTCCTCGATCTGACACAATCTCCTTGGGAACACCATGAAGGCTCACGATTCGGTTGATGTAGAGACTGGCTAACTGGTTCCCCTTGTAGGTCGTCTTGACAGGAATGAAGTGGGCCACTTTGGTCAAATGATTGACTATGACCCAGATGGAGTCATGTCCCTTGTTTGACCTAGGTAGTCCAGTGATGAAATCCATTTCGACTTTGTCCCATTTCCACTCGGGAACCTTGAGTGGTTGGAGTAACCCAGCAGGTCGCTGATGTTCAGCTTTGACCCTCTGGCATACGTCACATTTGGCAACATAGGTGGCAATCTCCCTTTTCATCCCGTGCCACCAAAATCTCTCCTTCAGGTCTTGATACATCTTGGTGCCTCCAGGGTGGATGGAATATGGGCTGTCATGAGCTTCTTGCAAGATCAGGTTCTTGAGCTCAACCTTGTTGGGCACGCAGATGCGATTCCCAAACCACACAATTCCTTCCACATCCTCTCGAGAATCCGAGGCTTTGCCGCTTTGATCTTCCTCTTGATGCCTTCAATACTCTCATGCCCCTTCCGAGCTTTCTTGATATCATCCATCAAGGTAGGCTTAACTTCGAGGTTGGCTAAGAATCCTGGTGCAACCAGTTCCAACCCAAGCTTTCAAGTTCTTCATACAAGGCGGGTAGCTTGTGCTTTAGTATAGCATTCAAGGAGCAAGCCTTCCCGCTCAACGATCTGCTACCACATTAGCCTTTCCGGGTGGTATTGAACACCGAGGTCATAATCCTTTATCAACTCCAGCCATCTTCTCGCCTCATGTTCAATTCCTTTGAGTGAAAATATACTTCAGACTTTTGTGATCCGTGTATATCTCACATCGCTTCCCCAAGAGGTAATGTCGCCAAGTCTTCGTGGCATGAACCACTTGCCGCTAGCTCAAGGTCATGAGTAGCATAGTTCTCTTCGTGAGGTCGTAGTTGCCTTGAAAGGTAGGCCACGACTCGCCTTCTTGCATCGAACACCTCCCATCCGGTTCTTGACGCATCACAATATATCACAAACTCCTTGTGTATATCTGTGTGGCGAATCGAGCGGCGGTTAGCCTCTTCTTCAGCTCCCGGAAGCTCTCTTCGCACTTTGGCGCCCATTCAAACTTCTTGTCCTTCTTCAAGAGCTGAGTCATGGGTCGGGCAATGCTTGAGAATCCTTCAACGAACTTGCGGTAATATCCCGCGAGTCCGAGGAAGCTTCGACTTCCTTCACATTGCTCGGGATTGCCATTCACCACGGCTTCAATCTTGGCGGGTCGATCGACAATCCCTCTTCGCTAGAACATGACCCAGAATCCAACTTCACGCAGCCGAATTCACACTTGCTGAACTTGGCATACGGTTGGTGCTCTCGAAGCTTGTCTAGGACCATCCTCAAGTGTTGCTCGTGCTCTTCTTCCGACTTCGAGAAGACAAGAATGTCATCAATGAAGACAACGACGAACTTGTCCAAATATTCCATGAAGACCTTATTCATGAGATACATGAAGTAAGTGGGGCATTGGTCAATCAAAGGACATGACCGTGCATTCATCTGAGCCATATCTGATTACTGAATGCCGTCTTCGAATATCTTGGGGTCTAATCTTGAGTTGGTAGTACCCAGATCCGAGGTCGATCTTGGAGAACACCTTGGCCCCATTGAGTTGATCAAACAGATCTTCAATCTTGGGAAGTGGGTACTTGTTCTTGATTGTAACCTCGTTGAGGGAGCGGTAGTCAATGCATAAGCGGATGGTACCGTCCTTCTTGGCCACAAATGTAAGGTGATCCCCAAGGGAGGCACTAGGGCGGATAAATCCCTTCCTCAACTGCTCTTCCACCGCTTCTTCAATTCGCTAACTCCTCCGATCCCATTCTATAAGGCTTCTTATAGATGGGTCCTGCTCCGGTATGAGCTCGATGATGAACTCAATGTCTCGGTCAGAGGCATTCCCGTAGCTCGTCAGAAATACATCGGGATACTCACATACTACTGGCACTTGTTCCAATCCAACTTCACGAGACAGTTGACTTGGTTGGCTCGGCGAGAGGAGGGGTTGGAGGCAAATTTGACTTCGACTCCTCGGTCATTGGTCATAGTGACCGTCCGGTTGGCGCAATCAATCAAGCCTTGGTGCTTGCTGAGCCAATCCATTCCCAAGATCACATCCAAGCCTTGTGATTTTAGGATGATAAGGTCTGCTAGGAAGTTTACCCCGTTAATGGTAATCCCGACTCCTTTACATCCTATCTTGGCTCTCATCTCAGCCCCGGGGGTTTGTACAACCATAGGGTTATTCAGGGGTGTAGGGGTCATGCCACTTTTTAATGCAAAACTTTGGGTGACAAAAGAATGCGTGGCTCCAGAATCAAACAAAACAGTTGCGGGTGCTGAATTGACAAGGAACGCACCAAAGACGACGTCCGGTCTTCCCAGGCTTCTTCATGCGGTGACATGATTCACACGACCCCTGCCATTGTTGGGCAAGTTGCGGGGAGCTTGGTTCCTCGGTGGCATTCCACGGCCTTGTCCTGGGTTCTGCGCATTGGGGCGCGGGGCGTCGGGCTTCTTGTTGGGGCAATTCTTGGAGTAATGCCCTGGCTATCCACATCCAAAACAAGTGACTTGATTGGGGACGACGCCCTTGCCAGCATTGTTATTGGGGTTGTTGTAAGCTGGCCTGGGGTTGGCATACTGCTGAGGTGGATAGTTGGTGCGAGGTGCAGGAGCTCTTGGCTGCTGATAGGTTGGCTTGACCGGGGCTGGCTGCCACGGACGAGGCTTCTGGTTGCTGGAGCTACCCTTGCTGATCATCTTGCGCTTACGAGTGTCATCCAAGGCACGTCGCTTGTCCTCAAGCATGAGCGCCTTGTTCACCAGATCAGGAAAGGTTGGGCAGTCACACACAACAAGCGAGCATCGCAGGTCTGTTAAGGCCTTCCATGAAGCACTCCTTTGGCAAGATCGGTCTTGACATCCTCGGGGCATACCTTGAGAGAACATCAACTTCGCATGTACTCCTTGACAAGGCTACTACCTTGCTTCGGGCTCGAACTCACGCTTCTTGATGGCCATGAGTCCGTAGGGATGTGGGCCTTGGAATTCCGCCTTGAAGGTGTCCCAAGTGATATCTTGCTCCACATGCATAGCCTTGAATCCATCCCACCAAGCTCGGCAGTCCCCCGAGACAAGGCAAGCATACGCCACTTTATCCGGTCCTCGGTGCATCCGACTAGTGCCAGCAGATCCTCAATGGTGCGGACCCGATCGTCGCATCCGGGGTTCAGCAGTCTCGACGAAAGTGGGTGGTGCATGCTTCTTGAACTCCACCAGTGTGGAACGCCCATGGTCGTGCCCGCCGGGCCGGGCGGTTGACAACTGAGCAATCATCTGGAGGGCTGCAGTGTTGGCTTGGCGCTCCTCTTGAAAAGCTTGGAGAAGCTGAGCCATATCCATGCTTGGAGGAGGTGGTGGTGGTGGAGTCTGTCCTTGGGCTTGGTCCTGGCTGGCTCCGGCCTCAGCAGAACCTCCGGCTTCTTGCGGCTGGGTAGAGGTACCAGTACGTGTTACAACAGGCATCCTGTTGGAGCGGTCAAGGTCTCATGATTGGGAACAACAATGAGGGAAAGCAGTATAGATGGAATGCCTAGTAAGGGGGTGGTGTGACACAATTTAAGTAAAACAAAGGCCAGAAGGGCCAAACTCATGCATTAAACCAAATGGGGAATGTAGTCGTTTACAAGTTCCGGAAGGGAAAGTACGACTTCATCAAAGCAAGTTGAAAACAAACACAACATAACATGGTTTCATAAGGACCATTACAAGGACTCGATTCGCAAAAGGGGGTACACGACCTATCCTACCATAGGCTACGAGCTAGCCTATCCTAGTCCTGAACGGAATCTAAGTGGTGGAATGCTCGGTCGGGTATTCCGGCTCCTCTGGGTCTTCCTCCTCATCTTCATGTGTCTTGGTCTCCTCATCGCTTGAGGAAGTGGAAGAGTGAAGGAGCTGAACACGGCGCTGCTTTGTTGGTGGCGTCTTGAAGAGGTTGCGGTACTCCTTTGCCGTCATACGGCGTGGCTGAGGTGCTCCCTCGGCGCGTCGCGACCTGTGGGGTCGTCGCCTCGACACGCTACCGCTGGCTGTCCAGGGGTGCTCCATCCTTCTTGATCCTGTCCGCCTTAATCGAACTATGCGGAGGAGCTCCTTGGTCTCGCGGAGTTCCTTCCGGCTCCGTGACTCGAGGCTGTGTTGTGCGGCATCGGCACACACAAGCTGAAGTAGGTCTGGAAGCGGAGAGAAAGTCCCTCGTCCAAGGGTGGTGCTGGTGCGCTGCTCTCGTCATCACCTTCCTTACGATAAGGCAGGTAACGAGTGGCTGGCTCTCTCGCCATCTCTGGCAGGAGATCTCGGAGGCGAGTCAGTGCCTTGAGGGCAGCAGTCTCCACGGCGAGAAGCAGTGTCGCCATCTGGGGTCCCTCAAAGAACCAGCTCGTCGGGGCGTCATTCGCCCTCACGACTACCTCCACGTGATACTCCTTCTTGGTGCTGTCGACCCAGTGCTCGTGGTAGGAGAAGGTGGGGACTCGAGTGAACTGGCACTTCCTGAGGCTATCCTCAAGAAGCACGGGAAACCCAGTGGTCAGGAAGTCCTCGGGTACGGCGGCCATCTACAAAAAGTGGAAGGGGAAGGGTCAATAAAGGAATGTGGCCTGTGTTTGAGATGCTAACATAAAACATAGGTATATGGGTAATCTAGGGGATAGTCTCGCTCTAACTAACGTCCATGCTAACTAAGGCTTCCTACAGTCAGATGGCTCGGTACCAGCTCTGTGGGGACCCCGACTGCAAGTCGTGATCACCGAATGCACGTGTCAAAGGATCCCGAGATCAATGCTCACCGAACACACGAAGCTGAATAACAAGAGTCTTACATCCATACGTACCGTCTTACACAAATAGAGACCAACATGGTCAAGTCTTACATCGACAAAGCCTTAAGGGCTGAACATCGAATGAAACATAGCAGCGGAAAATGTCATCGATAAGTAGAACCCATGCCATCTGCCTTAACCCTACAGGCATTCTGACTGGGAAACGTCCTAGTTCGCATGATCATCTCCAAAGAACTCTTCTTCGAACTCCGGTTCTTCCATGCCTGGTCAATTAAATAACCAGTGGCAAGCCAATGAGTACTTTGAATGTACTCGCAAGCAACCCATGATTTGGTTCAAGGTACAGTAATGCATGACATAGGTAAAGTTTTGCATAAAGCTAGTTTTAAGTGCAGGACATGTTCAACATCCTATAAAGCATGCATCAAGAGAATTCAAGTAACCATAAGAATTGGTCACAGATATTAACATAAATAGAATGGGCACCTACCCATTTATCATAAACAGAGTGGGCACCAACCCATCTCAACCGTGTCAAGTCCTTGACTTGATCCATGACAACCCATCATCTCACACACACTGGATTTGAAAACAAGTGGACGTAGCCCAAGAGCGGTTACCCAACTGTCCATGACCGTGGACACGGCTATTCGAATAGTTTTACACTCTGCAGAGGTTGCACACTTTACCCACTAGATCCGGGGAACTTCCGTGTCAATCCACGACCCGCGGTACCTCAAGCACCCGGGGTAAGCACCCGATCACTACCTTTCCCTAGACGACACTAACATGGAGTCCACTGATTAGTAGTAGCCCCGTGCCAAACATTTCTCATCATAAAGTTGCGGAGCCTCGCTCCCATATTCATCACATACCACAAGCACGGGTACCAACGGTGTGTCCGTGCCACAATGAAAACAGTCATGGCCGCCCTACCTGGCACGACCCCGTCCCAAGAGAGAGCACCGACTCTCCCTCGTCACTAGTAATGCGGGCTCCAAGCTAGTATCGGTCTAGGTACTCGATAATGCCCTTTCCCATATAAGGGTAGAGTGGTCGCGCATGTAAGGTTGGGATAACGGTCGCAACTCCGACCAATCCGTTTTGGAAACAACACCCACTTCCTTAGCACACCACTTCGTCATCAAGTGGTCACCCATCTCATCATCTCCCTCGGGCATAAGTGGCACCCGACGGGGTTTTCGAAAAAGACTTTTGAAATCTCATTGCCTCCTTCACCATGCACAAACCCATCCCATTTGCGTAGCATCTACATTTGCATCCTAGCTACTCCCACCGGCATAACCCTCATAAGAAGGTAGGGCCATGCACAATGCAAGTATCAACGAGGAAGTACTCGTGGCAACCAACCCACGTGGTTCACCATCTCATCATGATTCCGATGCATCATTAATAAAGAGCTAAACATGGCATGCATATAAAGGGGTGTCATAGTCATGGTCAAAGGGCTGCTTGCCTTGGTTGGCTTGATCTTCAAAGTCTTCAGGCCCTGCTCCTCCTTCTTCCTCACCTACCTCACAAACACGGGATCTAACGTTGCAAGAAAACAACGGAAAAATAAGGCTATAATAAAAACAGAAAAGTCAAAGTGCTCAAAAAAATGTCAACTTAATTTTGTAAAATACTAGGAGGAAGGCTAGGAAGGGGGCAACTTTTGGTTTTGATTCTGGAGCAGTAAAATAGGAGCTATGGATTTTCAAAGGCTCATTTAAATGCCAAAAACCACATTTAAATATTTACAGAGAAGAAAAGGTGATTGGATCTGAGTGAAAGTTGCACCATTAAATAGATTACAATATTCTAGGAATTTAGAAATTGGAATCAATGTATTTGGATTAATATTCTGCCCTGTGGAATTTTTGGAATTATTACAGAAAAGGAAAAAGGAAAACGGCGCTGTGCATCGGGCCGAGAGGCCACAAAGAAGAAGCAGGCCTGTGGGGAAACCCAGCCCACGCGCCGCCACGTCGAAGGCGTAAGGCGAATACGCCTTCGCCGACGGCGGTCTGTGAGGCTTGTGACGTTTTAAACTCGACGGTGGATCCCACCCGCCGTATGCGTGAGGTCGACCGGCCGCCCCACGGCGTCCGCCGCTCACTCTCCGCCATAGGCGATCGCGAGCCGCCGGCGCGGCGATCTGGCACGGAAGGGGCGCAGAGGCTACCGCTGGACTGTGGAGCGAGTCGCGGATCTGGTGGTGGTGGAGACGGTCGCCGGGTGGCTGCTGCCGGGCGACGAGGTCCCGCGGCGGAGGTGCTTGGCGCCGGTGCCTCCGGCCGCTCTCACTGCAAAACGAGGGGGAAAGAGAGGGAAAGCATCAGTGAGGCGAGGGAGTCCAGCCGAGGAAGAAACGGGCGGAGGAGGCCTGACCAGCAGACGACGGGGACCCGAGGCGGCGGAGCTCGAGCTCGATCTCGAGCTCGGGCGGCTCTGAGCGGCGGGTGGATCCAGGGGTGGATTGGGTGTGTGGAAGAGCGACAGGGAGGAAGAGGAGGGCTCGGGAGCGCCTTATATAGGCTGGCCGCGGTTCACCATGGGCGTGGCCTACGGACGCCCGCGGGATCAGCTCTGGAGGCCGTGGGAGAGGAGTTGGAGCTGTCCACGGCGCTCGTGGGGGTGGAGTAGGGTGCCAGGGAGAAGGAGAGAGAGCGAGGGAGGGCTCTGGCGCCCGCGCGTGTGAGGCCGACCATTGGCCGAGCCGGGCGGCGTCGGGCACGCGCTGCAGGAGGGGAGAGAGAGGGGGAGACAACGGGGACTGCACGGCGGCGTGTAGCAGACGTCGAGGCACATCATCTGGCGCGATGGGAAGGCACGAGGCGGTCGGGAGGCGCAAGGCCAACGGTCGGCGCTCTGGCAGCGCCCAGAGCGCGACTTTGGCCGGTATCCGCTGGTTTTCAGCGTCAAGCCTGGCCCTTTTCTGTCTGGAGGGTACAGTGGAAGGGACATGGCCAGAAAGGGCCTGGATGCTCTGGTGTGCAGAGGGGAGAGAGAGGCTGTGAGAGAGAAGGGAAGCTGCTGTCCGAGAGGACAACGTGATTCCCCTTCCTCCACATTGCTTCTTCGGTAGAAAAGTGTCTAAGTGATGAGGGGAGTGAGGAGGGGTTGTGGCAAAAAGATGAACTCAAGGAGATTAGTGAAAGTGGCAAAAATAGGCTTTTTAGTATTTTGCCAGAAGGTGTTTGATGGAGTTTTGGGTAGGCTAATGACTCCCACTGACCAAGATACTCCAAGGGGTGAAATGTCACATATATTTAGGGCCTTCCACCCATCTTGAGCTTAATAGGACAAAGTTGCCAATGCAACTCTTGCAAACCCTAGAAATGGGCAGAAAGGGATTTGTGTAGATCCAGTGGAGTATATCATTTCTCCTTGATGTACCACTTGGTGTGGTAGCCTTATTTGGTCACATGATCAGGCTCACCAAAGTTGGGGTCTTGGAGAAAAAGTTGGTAGTGCAAAGTGGTGCAAACTTGATTTTGGTCAGAGAGGGTTTTGGGGCACTTTGACCAAGATTTCCTCTTCTCCAACCTGTGCCATTTGGTCCAGATGCATCATTAGACCAATGAAGCATGTCCACCAGGTTTGAGCACATTTGGACATACTTGGCAATGTAAAGTTGATCAAACTTTAGAATGGACAGAAATAGTTTTGAGGGGTTTTGATGGTGTTATCTTGTTCTCCAAGTCATGAGACTTGGCAAGATCATCGATATGTCATATGTGACATGATAGAATTTTCCTGGAATTTTTGGAGAATATTTCCTTTGTAAATATTTCAAAAGCTTGAAATATCCGAAAGGGTTTTAGAGGATTTGACCAATATTTTGAACATGACCAGGTGTTGAAACTCTTATATATAGACAATCTATGTCCTATGAGTTTCCTAAATTTTGTCAAATATTTTGAAACAAGAAAGTAATTTTTTCCTATTAAAGACCATTTCTGGCCTTAAGAAAAAGCCTTTAAATAAAATAGAACAGAACTTTTAAAATTATATTTTTGTGGTTCCTGGGCATCCTATATCTAATAGGAGTCAAATATATTTTTGGAAAGATTTTTACTGCCCTTCATCAAGTACTTGCAAAGCAAACCTCAATTCAGGGTTTTTGAAAACTAATTTTGAAAATACTTTCGCCAAATTATTTTGTAAGAAAATTTATATAGCACTATTCACATGGCATGTTCATTGGTCAGGAGCTTGGGGCAAGGAGATGGAATATAGAGGGTAGAGTAGTTGACTTCAAGAAGCACTTGAAAAGAAACACAGAGAGAAAACCAACTCCAAATAAAAGCCAAATAATGCAAAAAGTTTTTGTTGGTCCAAATTTTCATGCTTTATTAATAAAAATGAAATGTTACAAAATGCAGGGTGTGACAATAATAGTAAAAGTTTTGCACGAAAGTATTGGTGAGTAAGAGATACTGTTCGATCCAGTCGTGGAGTGTGGCACCCCGGCTAAGAGCGACCGGTTTACCTTGCATTGCCAGCCTAGAGACCTTGTCTTCTGGCAACACACAACAACATGGTACAGAAAACAACCGCTTTATTCATGCTAGCGGAACATAGTTCATATTACAACAGTTAGCAAGGACAAGCGGCACACCCGGTGCGGCTGAACAATATGTACATTATTTAGTGAACATAAAGGGGCCTCGGTCATGACAACTACTTGGCAACGGAACAACGTCGTAGCGAGACTCCATAACACAAGGACACCAACGTGGACACGGTCTAGACTCAGACAACACTCCTTTCCAATGGGACTTTCCTGAAATCTGGCATGACACGCCAGGTCAGTACATTGAATGTACTTGCAAGCTCACAATAAGCATAAACAAGATGACAGACAATATTATGATATTTATCCAATTAATCAACAATGCAACTATATATCCAACATGCTGTGACTATGCTCAACAGGTACTCATTCTCCAGGCTTGCTTACCAGATGTGACCAATTAACATAACAATACCAAAACATACTTGTGATCCTTACGGCAATCACAACCTGACCATCTCATGGCCCGTGATCCTTACGATGATCACAACCCGACCAACTCGTGGCCCGTGATCCTTACGGCGATCACAACCCGACATCTCATGTCCAACTCAACATGATGACCTCACTGCCATCCTTAGTGCAAATGAGTGTGGATGATTATTAAGTGTTGACCCATGGTGTACCTTACTTTCGAGCATGTCCGTCTCCGTGGACTCAGCTATTGATAGATTAAAAACACTCTACAGAGGTTAGTACATTGTACCCACATTACAGAACCCATGGCCTCACACTCCCATTCGGGTGGACGAACAGCGTTCCGACGAAACCATTTCACTGTCATGACACTCTCCCGGCCCTTCTGACTCAGACCCCACCGGGCTAGTCCTGGGTGGCCCCGTGTCTACCTCCAGACACCTCGACCACCGTCGTGGCCACGATCCACTCTGGGATCCGGCACCAAAGTCAACTTAACAACGGGCTCACAAGGTTAAGGTTGCCTACCGGGCCAGGGTACGGCACACCCATAACCTTACCTAAATTGAGGTACCGACCAGAGGCATGACAATGAAACGCATTAAGGCTGTCCCATACTAGCAAATGTGGTTGCACTGGGAAAGACTCGTTTCAGCGGCACCACGACCCGGTCAACAACATGTTCAAGTTGAATTATTAAGCAGGTTCAACTTAGTGTGGAAAGAAAATAACCGGTGTCATACTACCATACCATACATCACTTAACATATGCATCACATAACCGTGGAAAGATCAGACTAACCACGCCCTACTGAGCCATCATAAACTCATGCTACTAT